>JAOPJO010000103.1:7673149-7683255 GCA_027123675.1 Molva macrophthalma
GTGTGTGTGTGTGTGTGTGTGTGTGTGTGTGTGTGTGTGTGTGTGTGTGTGTGTGTGTGTGAGAGAGAGAGAGAGTGAGAGAGCGAGAGAGAGGGAGATTTTTTTAACTTTCGGTTATATTGCTAGATCCCAAAAAAATTTACTCGTGGGGAAGGTTCCCGCGATGCCTCATGTTGCAACGTTATGTCAGTGAACTGACTGTGCAGCTGGGTTGTGTCTCGTGATGCGACTGAGAGGGGGGGGTTAACAACGGCGTCGGTCTGGAGGAGCTGAGACACAGAGAGAGCGTGTGTTGTTTTGAAATTGCTAGAAGACACGGAGTGGAGGGGTGGTTAGGCCCTGTTTAAAAGATGGCGGATGTAGAAAGCGATGAAATCCAGTCGGCTCTCCCTCCAGCACCCCGTAACGGACCCGATGTCGGTACCGCGGGTCAGAATGCAACCACGGTGACGTCAGGTCCAAGGGTAGTGAGGATTGTCAAGTCGGAATCTGGCTATGGTTTCAATGTTCGTGGTCAAGTGAGCGAAGGAGGACAACTGCGAAGCATCAATGGGGAATTGTATGCTCCCCTTCAGCATGTCAGCGCTGTTTTACCCGGGGGTGCAGCAGACCGGGCTGGGATATCAAAGGGTGACAGGATTCTTGAAGTGTAAGTGTGCATTAATCAATTCAGACTATGTTCGCAGGCAGGTAGCTAATTGGGTAACGCTAGATGGCCATACAAATCTAGGCTGAGAGAGGAGCCTAAATTGTAGCGTTTTCCCGGTCGACCGCAACGCATTTTCCGGTCTCTAACTTCCTATGAGCTATGTGCGACCGTTAAGTCCCCTGAGCAAGAATAATAACATTACTGTAATAATAATAACAACGACGACCGGCGGAATAAATAAATATGACAATTATGACAAAGCGTTATCCGAAAGATTTAACTGAAACGGATAGCCCTCATTCGCCTCTTGCCGCTTAACCCATGTAACTGAAAGTCCCGCCCTCTCTTGCCAATAACGCTCATTTGGAGCATCCCGTTCCCAGGCGTTCCATCGTAAGACGGTTAACGCCTGGGAACCAGGATAATACAAAGCTATCCCAACGTTTTAGCACAAAATGTATAGTTGAAATACAGGGTAATGAGATGGTGTTTGTGTTCCCAACCCCATTACTGTGTAAATAAATGTTGGTGTCATTGTGAGAAGAAAGCGAATGTGCTTGCATAAGTTGAGGACGGACTGTGCATGTTGATTAGCTTTAGCTTCTTGCAGCTAGCCTGGCAGCTAATGTTTTGTTTAGCCCGACTGGCGCAGTCGATTGTTATAACTTTTAAATCCCGATTCGATTCATATTGGGCTCTGTTTTGGGGTCTAATTTAAATTGACCAGACAGCTAAAGCTTGCGTCACGTCCTTCTTTGAGCCATTATTGTTTATGTCCAGTTTCCACGTTAAGGTGTTTGTTACTATGTAATAAGCACCCAATAGATGTTAATTGCTTTTCAAGGCCATTTTGCATGTTTGATAAAAAGCAATGTTTTTTGTCTTATGTCCCAATCAGGGGAATTAACGTTCGATGATTTGCTGAAAAATCGTCAGATGATCAAATTGTCAGATTTTTACTTTTATTTGTCATGTGTGATTGATGCCCGACTCCCAAGATGTTTTTTTTTTTTTGCCCTACTCCATCCCCAAAAATCAGTATCATTCGTATGAGAATCCCCTCAATCCTGGCCCGCTGGAATATGTTCTGTGGCTGTGGGAGGCTTGGTTGGCATCAAGCTGTTTATGAAGCAAATTTCAACCCAAATATGAGTACATTTCAGTGGGAAGCTGATTCTCACTGCCAGGTTAGTGAAATTGTGCATACTTAAGATTTATCAAGGAGAACTCGGAAATACGCTCCTCTTCCTTAGCCGTCCTTCTTTGGTGGATCAGAAATGGCTGCTTGTGCCCTGCAAGTTTGGTCTGCTTAAAGTTCACATCATCATCAATGGAAGGCCATAGGACCTTCTAGATTCTTATGAAGCTGTTAAGAATGGAACATGGTTGAGACAATATACTATACTGGCACAATGAATATCAGAGACCTGATACATGTCAATTTGCGAGAGATATTGAATTCCTGTGAAGGTGACACTATGGACTTCACACCCACTGTCACACCCACAGTGTAGAGTAGCAGTCCAAAGTTTTCGTATTTCAAAAATTGAGTTGGGAGTAGCATTCCATTAATGTTTATTATGTGTGCATAGAATGCCAAAGCATGACCTTTTTAAAGAAGAAGTGAAGAAAGAACAAGGAACACTAATTTGCTGAGGTGCCATAAAGTGTTTTCTGCTGCACTTCTCCAGTCACACGACCTGCTCCGTAGTTTCCATGTGACTCATTTACCACCCTGATCGTCTCACAGAGACTTAAGACAAGAAACAAGAGAGCTGTAAGTGCAGTCATCAGGTGTCGTCTTTCAAATGTGTCAGCAGGTTTGCTGCTGTCAAGTTGTACAGCAAGGGCATTTGTAATCTTGTATAATCATTGACGAAACTTGATTCTGCTGACTCGTCATCGTTTGATGCATTAATCAGTTATTGATTTGTTGTGGACTTTTACTGTTCTTGGGAATGGGGAGTCAATTGGAAACAACTTGAATGTGATTGGAAGGAAATTAACTAAATAATAATAATAATCATGATCAAATAATGAAAGACTTTTTGTGTTAAATGCAGTTACAACTGAGGTGGACATGAAGGATAGGAAGGAATCAACAGAGCAATGCTGAAACAATCCTTTTCTATATCTCCACCTTTTTAACACGCGCCACCCCTTACTCAGAAACGTCATACACAGGGGGCCCATATCTTCTTACAATCAACTGAGGCATTAGGTCCATTCACGTCTTCATGCAAAAAAAACGAAACGTTTTGTTGGGCCTCACTGGATTGAGTGAATGAGCGGTAAGACGCATGCCGTATGGCAGACGGATCCTTGCATGGGCTTTCCCTCCCTCTCTCACTCTCCCTCCCTCCCTCTGTCTCGTGGTCCTCGTACGCCCATAAGCAGGCACACCTGATGCTGCTTCCATCTGGCCTCAGCAAGTGCCCTGAGGAGGGAGGTAGCTCACAGCAACACAGGCTATCACAGAGTTTCCCAAACTGGCTTTGTTGCACTCAAACCCTGCAGAAGTCAAGCTTGTCAGGATGGGGACTGTTACAATTATTTACCAGCAATTTAGTTTTAAGTGAATTGGATGGATCTCTGAATGTGGAGCCACCAATGAGGTATATTGTAAACACTCTCATTATATACAGTTTGGCACGAGCAATTAAAGTCGCTCGCTGCCGTATAGATCCGTCACACTCTCCTAAATGACAGGGGGGTTGTGTTCACAAAACACCTGGTAAAAAGCGAGAAACTTTAATAAAACTTCTATAGGCTTGAAGGAAAAATAATGAAATGGGTTTCAGGCATTAAAAAGTACAAATATGAAACCATCCACTTTCTGTGCCCCCGTCATTTTTGTTTGCTGTCCATGTCTTTCAACAGCAACGGCGTGAGCGTGGAGGGGGCCACGCACAAGCAGGTGGTGGACCTGATCCGGGCGGGGGAAAAGGAGCTGGTGCTGGCCGTGCTGTCGGTGCCGGCCCAGGAGGCCGAGGGGCTGGAGGCCGGGGACGAGGGCGCCATCAACCCCACCTACGACTACGGGGACAAGCAGGCGGTGCCCATCTCGGTGCCCAGCTACAAGCAGGTGGAGCAGCACGCCGAGAGGTTTGTGGTGAGTAGCCTCGCTGACCTGCCGCTTTTACCTTTTTCATGCACTGTGAAAACAATGTGGCCGGCGGTGCTCTTTTGAAATTACACTGATATTATATGGCAAATAAATTGACAAACTATTTTGTAAAACAAAATATGTTTAATGTATGCATACATTTTTTTTTTCATTCGTTCCTCTCTTTCTTTCTCTTCTCTTGCTCTCCCTCTCCCTATCCATCCATCCATCACCGCTGTCCGTCAACGCAGGTGTACAACGTGTACATGTCCGGCAGGCAGCTGTGCTCCAAGCGCTACCGAGAGTTTGCCATCCTCCACCAGAACCTGAAGAGGGAGTTTGCCACCTACACCTTCCCCAAGCTGCCCGGGAAGTGGCCCTTCTCCCTCTCAGAGCAGCAGCTGGACGCGCGGCGCAGAGGCCTGGAGGAGTACCTGGAGAGAGGTGTGTGCATGGGGGAGATCCCGCTCCATAAGAAAGGGGCCGGTAGTGTTGGGTAGCGCTGCCAGGGTGGATTAGGTATCTCTTTTTATTAATAGTTCAATCTCTTTAAAACCTAAATCTAATAGCAGCGGTTGTACATGATTTGCTGCTAGACGAACAGCCATATGTAGGTTTTAAAGCAATGAAAAAACAACAGAGTGTATTTGTAGTTGTTAAAGTCATTAGTCTGGTGTTTATTGTATTCACCTTTTCTGATTGGCTGGAATGGGCTTGACTGCTTTCTGATTGGCCCTCGATTGGAAAAGAGAAACACATTCATCTCTTTTCAGTGAAGCTTAGGTAATTTTTAACACAGCCAGCTTGAATCCAAGATGACTGGTAGCTAAGCGGTGGTCCCTGAAGTGCTGGCTACACAAGTTCAATGTACTGCCGTGTTCACTGTGAGTACCTGGTACTGATGGTCATTGGTACATTTTTCAATAACGGGACAACCTCTGCCTTTTAACAGTTCCGAATCAATGTGCTTTGAATCCAACATTAAAAACAACAGTCAAAAAGAACTATCGGCTAGAAGTTTGCTTAACAACGGAAAAACTATATGTTCAAAGCACCGCAGAAAAATATTTTACTTTTACTTTACGGATTAGGTCTGTAAAAAACAGTAATGTTATAGATGAAAGTAACTCATATTTAAGCATCATTGTTTGTTAATGTGGTATAACCATAATAAACCACTCTGTGCTTTCCCCTTATTGGCTCAAAATCACATCTGCCCTCCAATTGTCTCTCACTGTCAGCCATCTCTTATCAGAAACAAGTAGCTTCCGAATCAACCGTGGCTTTCATGTGTGCTAGTGGTGTGAGTGCTGGATATATGATCACAGGATACACCCTGCAAGACACGTGGACCCAGCTTTCCTCATTCTTTTTCAAGTGTAGTTTTTGTAATCTTTTGCCACTCCTCTCTCCTTTCTTTCTCTCTCTTTCTTTCTCTCTTTGTCACTCTCACCAGTGTGTTCAGTGCGGGTGATCGGGGAGAGCGACATAATGCAAGAGTTCCTCTCTGAATCTGATGAGGTATGTGTGGATGTGGTTTTTGTTACCATGTAGGTGAATCTGACAGCCCTTTCTCCCTCTTATTAACCAAAAGGCAGTCTTTCACATTTTCAACTTGCAATAATTGATTTGAACTATGTTTCTTTAGATTATTTTTACTGAATGCGCCAACTTTTCCATTTCATCCCCTTGCGCTTGTTACTTGTAATTGATTGTTTGACTGACTGACTTGTTTGGGTGCAGAACTACAACGGTGTGACAGACGTGGAGCTGCGAATAGCGCTTCCAGACAAGACTACAATCTCCGTCCGTATACGCAAGAACAGCACCACAGACCAGGTCTACCAGGTAGTCTCTCTCTCTCACTCCCTCTCTCTGACAAGAATGAAAATGCATCACCGTGTACTAATAGTAGACATAATTGCTTGCAAATCCCACAATTATGTTGGAATTGTGTGGTTGTGGTTTCACGTCATCTCTCTCCTCTCCTTTCAGACGTTAATGATGAAGGTGGGGATGGACAGTATCATGGCCAGCTACTTCGCCCTCTTCGAGGTCATCAATCAGTCGTTTGGTAAAATAACTCTGTCTTTATTGGGGCTGGTCATGGGCTTATACTGCGGCCGTAGCTTTAAAGAAGGTTACTGTGCACCTTTCGCAGTAATGATTTCTTTAAAAGTTTCTTATCTTTTTTCACTCAAGTAGTAGTGCTTCTATTTTCAGCATTGAAGATCGAATGCAATGGATATTGTGTATACTGTTCCATGCTTGCGGCATAGTACTGCTATAGGAGCAGTGCTGCACTTTCTCAGTAAGGCTGTGACTGTGCCAGCAGATGCTGGCATATTTTTGCTGCAGCAGCTTCGGTTGACGTTCAAAAAAGAATTGAAGGGCAATATATATATACAGCTATAAGTCAAAAGGCAGTAAAATAAGTGCTCCCAAAAGCAGGCTGTTATCAGTGCTACATCTGACCCATGAATGGGCTGATACAACACATGTAATTTAGTCCAATCGTATGGAAATCGAGGATGCTGCTTTAAGAGAATATGGCAGATGTGGTGCCAAGATACAAATTACACTAGTTACATAGGTGTAGCATCTAGCTGCACCTTTAGTAGCAAGATGCTACACCTACTGTAGCTAGATGCTACACCTACTGTAGGTAGATGCTACACCTATAGTAGCTAGATGCTGCATCTATTGTAGCTATATGCTACACCTACAGTAATGTGATGTGACACCTACTGTAGCTAGATGCTACAACTACAGTAGCTAGATGCGACATCTACTGTAGCTAGATGCTACAACTACAGTAGTGAGATGTGACACCTACTGTAGCTAGATGCTACACCTATAGTAGCTAGATGCTACACTTACAGTAGTGAGATGTGACACCTACTGTAGCTAGATGCTACACCTATAGTAGCTGGATGCTACACCTACAGTAGTGAGATGTGACACCTATTGTAGCTAGATGCGATATCTACAGTATAAGAAAGGAATATTGGTACAGCTCTTATTACAGTATTGTTGCTGTCAGTTGGTGCACCATTTGCCAGCCTGCCAAATAGCTAACAAAGAGTTGAGTTTCTGGATGGCAGGTTTTCCATAGTGAATGAACCATCCCCCAATGGGTCTGCACCTCTCTATTCCCCATTCTCTCCTTTTTTCAATTCCTGTTTTTTGGTCCTTCCTCTCTCGCTTGCTTTCGTTCGGCAGTGCGTAAGCTGGCGCCCAACGAGTTCCCCCACAAGCTGTATGTGCAGAACTACACGTCGGCAGTACCGGGCACGTGCCTAGCGCTGCGCAAGTGGCTGTTCAGCACGCAGGAGGAGGAGCTGCTGCGGGACAACCTGCTGGCCCTGCACTACTGCTTCTACCAGGTTATGATCCATATTATCTGACTCTAGTGGCCATCCGTCATTACCTTTATGTTGATAATCCATCATTATCAACACTGTGGTTATTACCCATCATTACAAGACTCTGGTTATTACCCATCATTACAAGACTCTGGTTATTACCCATCATTACCAAGACTGTGGTTATTACCCATCATTACCAAGACTGTGGTTATTACCCATCATTACAAGACTCTGGTTATTATCCATCATTACCAAGACTGTGGTTATTACCCATCATTAACAATACTCTGGTTATTATCCATCATTACCAAGACTGTGGTTATTACCCATCATTACCAAGACTCTAGCTACCAGATTAGCTACCAGATTAAATAACTAAGTGACGCTCTTACTCTCTTCTTTTTTGCCAAATCCGGTTGATGTAAAGCCAAAACATTGCTCAATCAATTGCTACACTTTCCTTGGGTACTGGCAACAACTAGACATGTCGCCGCATGTGCATTTTCTGAAGAAAATGCTTGTGGTTGCGTGCCACCTTGCTGTGCTTATTCCGTGAGCATAGTGACGTGCTAATGCCACGAGGCTAATGAGCGAGCACGCCGAGTCCCTGGGCCGCTTTGAAGTGGACTTGCGATTGATTGAACAATGGGGCTGATTGTTATTGTTTGATTGCTAGTTATGGGGCCCCCCTGTCGCCGAAGCGGTACTTTACTTTTTGGAGGCCTGCTTACGCGCGGGTTCTATACGTGTACCAACTTTGACAACCCTGAGTTGTTCGCCTTCGAAATGGTTGAAGTCAGCGTTTTTTCCCCATTGACTTTCATTATAAAAAATAGCTCGCTGAGCACCTGCAACAGTGGTCATTTGAAATTGACCCTGTGATGTAATTTTGTTAGCTATCAAAACAAAACTTTATACTTTACCTAAGGGGGACCAAAAGTGCAACACCCTCCCCCTACTGCTGATTGGTCCTATATTTTTTTTTATACTTTTTGAGAGAGTCTTTCAAATGTGCACGAGGCCAGACTGATCTGCAGAGAGAAACAGAAAGTGAACTTGGAAAATTTGGATTGTCTCACAAGGCTAGTGGTTATAAGGATTGAGTGGTAATACCCTTGTTTGGGTGTCCTCTCCGAACATGGAACTGTGCATTACGTATTAACAACTACACCACTGTCTCTGGCTAGCTGTTATATGTCCAAAAGCCTTGTGGTTCGTTCATATGCTGCACACAAACCCACACAGAACACCTCTTCATGGGATGATGGGCCACTTGGCTAGAATGTTATCTATTTGTAAATATATTTTTGAGCTCAGCATTGTTTGAAAATGGCTTTTATAACCCATCCTAAGATGAATGGCAACAATTGCTCGTATGAGATCATTGCACATGTGTTGCTCTTTGAATGGGAAACCATAGAATTGTGAAAAGTGGTTAGCTTTCTATTTCACATGGGATAAGACCTGTGGCCTTTTTCTTATCTTGTCCCCTGGTCTGCTTTGGGTGTGGATGCACACACACACAAAGCCTCCTCTTTGTTCTCCAGCCAAATCCACACACAATCACCTCTGGCCAGTCTATGTTGTGGGAAAGGTCAGACATCCGTTGAAGCTTAAAACCACAGTGTTTCTTTTCTTTACTCTGGTACACCTTGTCATCTTGCGTACCATGCTTATCATGAATACTTGGCCCCTTGATTTTATACTGCTGCTGCATGTTACTTTTGTTCTGCAGCGACCACTTTTATTCAAACTTATTTGTTTCACTGTGTTTCACTGTAGTCATCATCTTGTTGTTCACATTTTTTTAAATTATGCGATATGAAATATACGTTTTATAAAAGCCATCAACCCGGGGATATTTCTCTCTGGAAATCAATTTGGTCTGTGGAGAATAAGGGGGTAGAAATCATATTTTGAACAAAAGCTGCAGTGAAAAAGTGATCAATTTGCAGGTTAAGAATATCAAGGTCCTCCTGTCTAATATGCTCACTTGTTACTACAACGGCAACTCTCTTTCTGTCTGTAACCTGTACAATTGGGTTTTCTACAGTATGTCTTGGTAATGGTCAGAAACGGTGGCAGTGCTTGATCCCTACATGCCCTCTGTCCCCCTCCTCTCTCGGCCTCCAGGCACTGGACGATGTGAAGAAGGGATTCATCAAGACGGAGGACAACTCCTACCAGCTGCAGAAGCTGGCAGAGCAGCGCAAGATGACGGCGGTCAGTCCCACAGTCCTGTCTTTGTTAGGTGGTTGGAGGGTGCGGGGCACCATTGGCCTTCCAAACCCACTACCAGCACAAATAAACCTCCCAAACACAGACCACAGAACCGCCCAAACACAGACCACAGAACCGCCCAAACACAGACCACAGAACCGCCCGAACACAGACCACAGAACCTCCCGAACACAGACCACAGCACCGCCCGAACACAGACAACGGAACCACCCTAACAAAAACGGCTAAACCACACCAGCAACTAAACCACCCAATCACCAACAACTTAACCCCCCAAACACCAGCAACTCAACCCCCCAAACACCAGCAACTCAACCCCCCCAAACACCAGCAACTGAACAACTCAACCACCCAAACCTCAACCACACAAACCAAGCATTTCGATTTGAGAACAATGTGTTCTGAATGTGAATATGCCAAGTATGCATCAAACCTAATGTTGTAATTGGGGCGTGTGCCCATGGCCCCATGTATGGGCATGGGTGCAGTAGTTTTATTTGGCTGTGTTGCGTTGCAGTACCTGAGCCTGCTGCGCTCCTGCGAGGGCTACAACGAGCTCCTCTTCCCCCACTGCGCCTGTGACTCCCGGAGGAAGGGCCACGTCATCACCGCCATCAGCATCCAGCACTTCAAGCTGCATGCCTGCACAGAGGAGGGCACGCTGGAGGTGTGTGAGAGAGAGAGAGAGAGAGAGAGAGAGAGAGAGAGAGAGAGAGAGAGAGAGAGAGAGAGAGAGAGAGAG
>JAOPJO010000103.1:7720707-7744819 GCA_027123675.1 Molva macrophthalma
ATATATATTGATTATTATATTTCACATTTGGACATAGCACAACAAAACAAAGAAGTATAAGGATAAGTCAAAGTAATAAAGGACTACAAATACATATAAATATTCTACGTCCTTCATTCTGATCCTAAAAAAGTTGTGCATTCGTGTGTGTGTGTAAGTGTGTGCGTGCGGACGTGCCTGCGCGTGTGCGTGTGCGTGTGCGTGTGCGTGTGCGTGTCTTGCTTAGCGTGGCATCAAACTGAACCCCAAGGTCTATGTAGCCTATATGTATGAAGGTATGCGTTTCGGCGCGATTGGTCGTTCAGTCATTCATTCAGCATGGGGTGGGAGAGGTGGGGGGGGGGGTACTTTGGCAACAGCAAGGACTCGGGTCCAATTGAGAAAGTGCTGGGCTCGGCGGGAAGGTGTATGTGCACGCTCTAAACTCTGCTCCTCATTCGTTCTCACGGAACGCTGATGCGAGGCCAAAACAGCGAGAAACAACCCATGGAGAGAGGAGGGGGAAGAAAAAAAGAAGAAAGAAAGAAAAAGAGAAAAAAAAAAAAAAAAAGACAGAAAATAACTGAAAGCGAGGAAAGAAAGAATATTAATTAAAGGAAAGAAGAAAAATGAAAGAAAATAAATTAAAGGTACGAGGGAAAGAAAGAAATCAAGGAAGGAAGGATGTAATAGATTACCCTATTACTGTTGCTGCCCTTCAGAATCGCCCGCTCACTGGGAGGCTGTCAGGCTTCCGGAAGGCTCCAGAGACACGGATCCACGCGCTGCTGAACACGATGGCTACACCCAATGGCCCTCGGAGGCAGAGAGAAGGATGAGTATACAGCGGCGGTTAAAGTAGAGGAAATTGCACCGAGCAAGGAACAAGGATAAATGATGTTTACCTGTTATGTATAATAAGAAGCCACATCCTGTTGCTTTGCCCTCCCAGTGGGATCTTAGCGTAAATGGAATTTAATTTTGCCTTTATGCTTACTAAGGGAAATAACCCTTGCATTTTGAAAAAATAATTAAGAATTAAGAAATAAAGAAATAAAATCATACTGCCTCATGCAATTACAGATAAGAGATAGAAACCTGGCTCGTGGGTGTCCTCTGGTGGTTGTTCTTCAAACTGCAGCTTTTCAGTTAAGACAAAACGAGATAAAATGTAGCCTACTTAAGAAGATTACATTGTTTTTAAAATAATAAAACAAACTACACAAAATATAAGCCATATATGTACACAATAAGAGAGTAGAACATGTAGAATGCAAAAAGAGAAAAAAATAAAAGTAGCCTAAACATCATAGACAGTGTTGAGGTAGACTGAGGTAGGTAAAAAACTGAAGGTGTGAAAGGTTATGGTGTTGAGGTACATGTAGACATATGTCACGCAGCTACAATGACAAAAACACAATACACACAATGATGGTAACATGGAAATCAATGAGGGTGATAAGCATATTGTAAATAGATTACCTATTTTTAATAACGACTGATGACTAAATAACATTCTAAATGGAGAGATTGAGGTTGCTAAGGGTTGCTTATCATTATCTGATAGCAACAGCACCAGGATAAATGTGTGACTGCGTAACTTCTCACAGCAAACAGTTTTGCAGATTGTTTGACATTTGTGTCTTCGTTTGTGTGTCGTTCTTTGCTCCGACCTCAGGCAGGTTTAATCAGCCCCTCTCCCTCTCTCTCTCTCTCTCTCTCTCTCTCTCTCCCTCTCTCTCTCTCAGAGAACCGTTCTTTGGACATCGCATCTGTCAGTCCGCTGCAGCACCGCGTACTTTTAATTACTCTGGGATTGGATTAGGCAATCTCCCACGCTGACGTGTGTCCCCTCCGCCTAATAGGGCGCTATCGACAGCCATCCACTTATCTGGGACATCCACTACGCCCAAGTAGCTCGTAGCTTTGTATTCAGTGGATGGGGAATCTTTATCATATTAAAGGCTGGACTATGGGAGGGTATTACAATGGCTATTGCTGGAAACAATTTAATTTGTAGTGCGTGTGTCTATGTGTGTGTGTGTGTGTGTGTGTGTGTGTGTGTGTGTGTGTGTGTGTGTGCGTGCGTGTGTGCCATTTGGGGCCGTTTAAGTGTGTACAGCCTACCCTAAATTGATCAATATTTCAATCTTTTAAAATAAACAGCCAAGCTCCATGAGTATACAACATTTACCAACACAACAAGGTTGAAATGAGTATATGACTAATATAATGTCTAATCTGCCCATTCTAGAAGCGATGCACCTATTTACATTATTGCTTATTATGATTAGAGTTGCAGGGGGCTTTGCTGAAGGATCACCCACACAAAAACACACACATGCATACACGCACACACACACACACACATGCATACACGCACACACACACACATGCATACACATGCACACACACACACACATACACATGGCACACATACACACGCACACTCACACACACAATAAAGACACACATGCAAACACGTGCTTGCACACACCCAACACACACACATGCTGCACGTGCTCGCACACACTCACCACACACTTATACGCACCCTCAGACACACACACACACACACAAACACACACACACACTTGTACCTGAGGATGTAAACATGCAGCCCAGAGCCTCACCTGATATTTCCCACACAGGTCCCGGAGGCTGCAAGGCAGGTTGTAAACCCTGCACTGCGTGGCTGATCTCGCTGCAAGCTGTTGAATTAACAAATGATTCACACATTTGAACTATCCCCTTTGACTAGAGAGACTTTATTCTCTCCTGTGGGAAGTTAACTGGAGGTCTTTAAGAGTCTGGCAACTCGGCCCCCATCCAATCTTTTTAGTATGGACAACAATAAAGGATATTGACTTTGTGGTTTTTATTTCCAAAGTCCTCCAGGCATTACGGGTTTGTTTCTTGAAGTGCTAGCAAGTACTGCTTAGCAAACGAGTACATGGCTACTTGGCTAGTTAAGGGAGGTCAACAATCATATAAGAACAGAATTTTCATAAGATCCCTGCCACTTAACCCCTCAACTTTCCCCTCTATATCCTGTTTCCAAATTCGTTCTTAGTCAACCTCAATTTTCTTAGTTAACCTCTTCGGTAGGAACACATGGTCTGATATAGATTACATACAGGTTATGTAACAGGCTCCTCCTCTACTCCCCGGGTCCCAGTGTTTGGACAGAGCTCCGTTGCTCCCCATCTGTCACGCGGATTTAGACCGATGAGGGTGAATGTCATTGTTATGACTTTAATGCCTTAATACCCCACCCACTCCATGCATATTGTTAAGGGCTAAAGGCAGCAACATATTTGATATTTCATAAGCCCATAAGTATGAGATACCTTCCCCCTAGACGTGATTAATCTCGTAGGATAATCGTATGAATTGATAGTGGGTCCATTGTCTCCTTAAGATTATATCTAATGAAGAAAATAACAGGCACTTTGAGTTTGACCATGGTAAAAGAAAAATAATCAAATGGTTGAAAGATCAAGATCAACATTGTGTATGAAAAAATAAATGAAATTTAAAAATTAGCACGAAAAACACACTCAGAATCAGACACAAAAGCCAAAACACCCACACACTCACAAGCAGATGGGATTAGACAGCCAGACACACATGCACATGCAACCACATGCACACATAGTTAGGAGCTGGCACACGCACAGACACAGACACACACACACACACACACACACACACACACACACACACACACACACACACACAAACACACCCACACACACACACAGGGAGGTGTACATCTACCAATAGCTTCTGAAAGAAATCAGTCAGATGACACATACATACCCACAACCACACACACACACACACACAAATATACACAATTTGCCTTGTCCCCTTAACAGCTGTAGCAGTGAACTTGAAGTCCTTGCAGTGGTTAAGCTCTGGGCTTTAAAGAAGGCATTCTGGCGGGCATTCTGTTGACAGGCGGTAGCAAACCATAGATACGTAGAAATGGCTTTGAGTGGAGCGGATATGGATGAAACTTGATTCGCGCGCTGTAATATGAGGTGAGGGTTCATGACCTATACTTAAATCCACGGGAGGAGGTCGCTGACGTGAGAGCTAGTAATGGATTGCTTGGGTAGTTTGTGCAAAACCGCCCAACCAGAGTGATGGAATATTAGTGAGTGGACAAGACACACACTGACATCGTGGTCATCAAGGTCGGTCGCTCAGTCAAATCGCTGCTTGAGAGTTTTCTCTTTTCTCGTCCTTTTTGGTGTTTTTTCTCACGACGGTTCATCTTTGGCGGCTCAGACAGATGTCGCCCAGGAGCAATAACGGCGATTTAAGTCTTCGTGGCGTATGGCCGACTGACTCCACTAGATTGGAGATTCACTTAAAGAAGTTCTCAGAGGGTAAGACTTGGTACAAAGATGAATTATTCAGGGTTGTTCTGAAGAAATAACCACCAAATATGTGTTGTGTGTGATACAGCAGGCGTTTCTCCAGTGGAGGTAAAAAGGGTGCTCATCCATTATTAGAGGTAGTGATACTGTAGTTGTAACTGTATGTTGTGTAAGCAAGGCACCTTTATTATTTTTGCATATAATTGCATCTCTGAACCTAAAAAAAACTTTATTTTCACTGGATTCCTCTGTAGGATTTCCTCAGGATCTCCCAAATGTAGAAAAAACAGAAGAATAAAGAGGTGTCGGATTCTGGAGCTGGTCTACAAACCTCACGTGCATCTTATCAGGGGCTACTTGATGTGCAGATGTCCCCATGCTTCGCCCATCTACTTAACTTCGGTGGCCTACTTTCATTACCGGGCAACTTTTCTTGCATCTCTCACCACCTCTCCATTCATCATTGACTCAAACCAACTGTGATTGGTCGAGGGACTCTGTGATCGGGTCTGTAAGCTGACCGTCACCATGGAGACGTCCCCATCCATGAGCACGTCCGTGGTGGCCGGCGACGAGGCGGAGGATCAGCGGCCCCTCCTCCCGTCCAGACCTCCCCCTCCCCCCAGCTGTCCTCCCCAGTGTGGACTCCACCCCGCGGTGCACCACCAGGCGGGCAGGGGGGATCCCGTGGTCTGGATGGACAGGGTGCAGGTCTTGGCCACGGCGCCCGTGTACAACGGCCACCTCTACGTCTCCTCGTCCTCCCCCTCCTCCTCGCCCTTTCCCCACTGGAAGCGGGACAAAGGGGGCAAGAGCAAGGACGGCCGCGGCGACCGGAAGGGCCAGAAGAAGCAGCTGACCGTGCGGCAGAACGCCGGACACAAGGAGAGCCAGCAGAAGAACAGAGCCAAGAAGCCGGAAGGTCACCGACAACACCAGGAGAAGACCACCGCCCCCTCCTCCTCCGCCTCCTCTTACAGGGGTGGGCCGGGGACCCCCCACCGCGGGTCCCCTTACCGGGTGACCTGCCGGTCCCACCTGGAGGCCAGGGACACCCCCGTGGGCTGGGGCGCCATGGGGGAACGCCACCACACCCCCACACCGGACGTTGCCGTGGAGATGCGCGACCGCCGCACGGTTCCGGAGATCATTATCACCACCAGAGACGACGTGGACGAGGAGGAGGAGGAGTCCCAGATCTACGCCGTTGAGGGGGAGGACCTGCGTGGCCCACTGCCCGGAGCGGAGTGCCCCGGCCTCAGCCCGTCCCCCAACCCGGGGCCCAAGGAGTCCAAGCCGGACACTAAGGACGACCAGTACTGGAAGACGCACAGCATCGGCTGGAGGTTGGTGCGCCGGAGGGCTCTGTTCGAGAGGAGGCAGCGGCTGAACGACTGTGCCCTGGCCATGGGGATCTTTGGGGTGGTCGTCATGGTGATGGAAACGGAGCTGTCCTGGAGTGTCTACAGTAAGGTCAGTGGTTGCCGAGCAGCCAATAAGGGAAAGAAGCCGAGAAGGGAGAGAAAAGGTGTGTTTCTGTTTCTTAGAAAGTAGAAACTTTTTTTGCAACGTGAAATGTGTAAATCAAGCACAACATATGATATTATAGTGACATTATAGTGAGTGATTACATCTTTGTCTACAATATGAATCAGGTGGAACATGACAAAATACCTTTTTTACTAGTCTTGGATTGTTTTTGTGTGAGAGGCAGTGAAAACCTTTCTCACTGTTAAAACGGTTTAAAGCGTAAATATTTGACCACAAACCTGGAAGGATTGCTAAACAATTTCACATGGATTAGTGTCATGTTCATTAAATCAACCAACTGGATTAACTCAATACAATGTATGTAATGGAGATTGGGAGATTATGCCATTTCCTACATTCCATCTTTGTTATGGTAAACATCCAGTAGTTTAATGGGTGTGTGTGTGTGTGTGTGTGTGTGTGTGTGTGTGTGTGTGTGTGTGTGTGTGTGTGTGTGTGTGTGTGTGTGTGCATGTGCATGCACATGCGCTTGTGTGTGTGAGTGTGTGTGTGTACGTGTGCTTGCATGCATGTGTATGTGTGCCTGTGTGTGAGTGCATGCGCATGTGTGTGTGTGACTTTGTGTATGTGTGTGTGTGCGTGTCACCCACAGAGTTCCATCTACTCCATAGCACTGAAGTCTGTGATCAGTGTGTCCACCATGCTCCTGGTGGGCTTGATCGTGGCCTATCACTGTTGTGAGGTGCAGGTACGTTATGATCCTGTGACTTTGTCATTCTCAACGGTCTGGTAGTCACCTCTACAATGAATCAATCATTTAAGGCTCATGGAAATTGATGAATGACTATATCCAGGAGAAGCAATCTTTTAAATGTAAACGTCAAATTAGGTTTTGGTTGGTAGGCATGAAATTAAGGGAGAGACCACACAGTGCCATACTTAGCAAGAATCACATGGCTCTCTTATTTCCCTTATCTGGAAAGCCCTATATGGTTTAAAAAGCCACTGGGGGGGGAACGTTTGGCTTGCTGGTAACCATTTTATTTATCAAAACATATCCCACATATTTGTAATACTAATAAGGGGCATTGCACTAAAATACCATCTCCCAGTTGCACTACTAGAGACCAACCGCATTACGACTCTGAAAAGCCTCCCACACACTCGACCATAAGATACACCATTCTATCATTTACAGCTTTACGTGCACGACAACGGCGCAGAGGACTGGCGCATCGCCATGACGATGGAGCGCATCACCCTGATGGCTCTGGAGCTCTTGGCAGTGGCCATCCACCCGTACCCCATGGGCCTGCTGGCCTACGTCCAGAGGGTCCCGCCCAGCTCGGAGACAGAGCTGGAGATCATGCTGGCTCTGCCCATGTTCCTCAGACTCTACTTGCTGGGCCGAGCCATGATGCTCCACAGCCGCCTCTACACAGACACCGCCTCGCGCAGTATCGGCGCTCTAAACAAGGTCAGAGGTTGCCGGTCTCTCTCTCTCTCTGACTCTCTCTCACTCTCTCTCTCTCTCTCTCTCTCTCTCTCTCTCTCTCTCTCTCTCTCTCTGTCATGCCCCTGAATCTGGAGTCCCATGTTTACTGGAGTCCCGTGTTTCTGGTTTTATGCCAGCAGGGCTGCATGGGAGTAATTGGTGGAGATGGTAAAAGTCCCTCCTCCTCCCACCAGTATTTGAAGGTAACCCATCTGGATTGGTCAGCTAGCACCAACCAGTAAGCTCCAACTCAGAACGGCAAATAATCTTAGAATAGAATCAGCTCAATGTATGGGCCGAGAAAATTTGGATTGTGATGATGTGATTCTTGAATTAAAAAAGAAAAGATTTGACAATAACGGGGCTTTATCATGGGTTTGTATTAAACAACTGCAATGCATGCGATATGTCATTTAGTCAACTCAGCTACAGGGGGTTAAACTGTACCAAGTCTCTCAGTGCTCAGTCCACACACAAGTCTCTCAGTGCTGTGACTTTGTCATTTTGTTCCGGAGTAGCACGCCTTTGCCGCTCTCCTTTCTCCTTCACGGTTTCAATCTCCCATTTTAATAACCTCCCCACTAAGCCGCTCCCTTAGTGGTCTGGCTATTTTAGAGAGAGACCAGAGCGACCTTTTCTCTCCCTCTCCGCAACACAAAATCTCCATGGCTCAGGGTACTGGCTTTCTGATCCCTAATGCCCTCTGTATCTCTATCCGTGTGTAGTTATTGAGCTACATGCTTAAGTGTAGTTATAAAACATAGGCCTCAATGCGCTGCCTGGCCTCCCCAGATCCACTTCAACACCCGCTTTGTGGGGAAGACGCTGATGACCACCTACCCTGGCACCGTGCTCATGATCTTCAGCGTGTCCCTGTGGATCGTGGCGGCATGGGGTTTGCACGTTTGTGAAAGGTATGCATAATGGAGGTCAAAGGACTGTAACCCTATCCATCCATTCATACGTTTTATGAGTTTTTTAATTCCTAAAAGAAAGAGTATCAAAGTTTGTTATTTTTCTTTTGTTTACTTGGTAAATCACGATTGGTGATTGATTCATTTGAAGATGATAATAAACTAGACACTTAAGGAGATCTTTATATTTCTATTACCCCATATCACTACCACAACTGCCTACTGTAGCACCGATTTGTTTATTTTCATACTTGCTCTTGCCTTAAATATCTTCATCGGATGCTCTCTGTGTTACTTTTCTTGCGCCATGACCAATACAGTTGAATGTAATCTAAACGATTCCACGTCCACCTCCCCTACAGACACCACAACTACAGGGACCTGAGCAGCAACTACATGGAGGCCCTGTGGATGGTCTCTGTGACCTTCCTGTCCATTGGGTATGGAGACGTGGTGCCCCACACCTACTGCGGTCGCAGCATCTGTCTGCTCACAGGGATCATGGTAGGAGGGAACACAAATGTATACCTCTCTCTCTCTCTCCACTCAACTTTCACATTTATAAGAAAAGTCTTGTTTGCAACAACTTGAACTAGGTTAACTTGCACATGGTTAACTTGTACAAGGTTAAGAACTAATAATGTTATGTATTAAGTATTAAAAAAAACAACTTTAACTTTGAATCTCCCAGCAGAGAAGTGTCCATTATAAAAAGCCATATGACAAATGAAAATGAATGACAATCATTTCTTGTTGATATTCAGTACTAGCGTCTGATCTCCTTCATGGTTCTTTGTTTGTCTTATCTTGTGTAATGCACTGCAGGGGGCTGGCTGCACAGTGTTGGTGGTTGCCGTGGTTGCCAGGAAGCTGGAGCTGACCCGAGCAGAAAAACACGTCCACAATTTTATGATGGATTCCCACATCTCCAAAGAGGTCCCAGTACATATAATAAATGCTCCATTCCAACTTGATTTACACAAATGAATAACAACATCTGTTTTGTACTGATTAAGTACAAGATTTGCCTAGTACATTGTAAAGTAAATTATAGTCTGAAGCCAAGACGAATGCCAACACAATAATTATGCTTTGCCATTTAAATGAATGTAGATAAAAACTGCAGCGGCAAACGTGTTGAGGGAGACTTGGCTCATCTACAAACACACAAGGATGTCGAAGGAGAAGGACCACACCAGGGTCCGCATGCACCAGAGGAAGCTGCTGCTGGCCATCCACCAGTAAGATGTCTGCCGTTTCTCACTTTTATCATTAAAGGAATGATGCTTTTACAGGTTATCCAATGCTTTCCCAAATTACACTATAGATTCAGGGGATCTAGAGTGCAGTCCAAATATGAAATGTGTGGAAAAGATGATTGCCTCTTGGGAAAAAAAGAAAAGAAGAAAAGATGCTTCATCGATTCATGTGTTGCCCAATATTTGTCAGACATTTCCCTTTTGTTGTACGCAGTCTGCGCAGCGTGAAAATGGAGAAGAGAAAGCTGGCAGACCAAGCTAACTCACTTGTGGATCTCAGCAAGGTGGGAGAGGCGAGTGAAAACCCTCATAAAACATCCTCTCTACATCCCTCAAATTCAGAATCTAATCCGGTTACTCTTTTTTTCTCTCAACGCAATGTACAATCTCTTCGTCCAAAACACCATTACCATGACAACCCCCAACGCATGGTGGCGGCCGTGCAGATGCAGAGCCTGATGTACGACGTGCTGTCGGAGGTGCAGAGCTGCCGGGGAGAGCTGGACACGCATGTGAACAGCCTGGAGATGCACGTGGAGGAGCTGAGAGAGGGCTTCCGGAGCCTGATGCCTCTCCTCTCCAACACGCTGTCCACACAGAACTCCTCCATCCGCCACCTGCTGTGGGAGAGGGAGACCCAGGCGGAGAACGCCGCCGCCGCCAGCGAGGGCGACAGAGTGCAATAGAGCCAGACCGTGGGAGCCAACGATGGAGGGCCGGCTGGAGTTTGCAAGGAAATGGATCCACCTTCTCCTTGTTGACACAAAATTCAGGACACGCAATGTTTTTCCCCAGAGATAATCCTTGTTTGAGCTGAAACAATGTAGTGACATGTTTATAATAACTAACGGTTTTGTAGAAAAATGTGACATGTATTTTAAAGCAGCTCTATTGCCGGTAGAATTAAAAACTCAAGTTACTTGGCAGTCCTCTTGCACAGGCCATCAATTCAACTGTGCCAAGAAATCCTCTGAACCATTGGATATTCCTAGTTTATGACAGCCTGCTCTTAAAAACAGATCAATTAATTATCTTAGGAGTGAGAAACTTCATATACATTGTTATATATAGTTTCTTTCACCAAGTACTTCTTATATACATAGCCCATGTATTTATTTAATAGGATAAATGCTAATGATTTTAAAATATTATGAAGAAAGACACATTATGTAAAAAGTAAGGCAAGAGCAACAGCATTGTCTTTAGTCAAAACAATATTTTTTATTAAGAGAGACAGAGTTGGAGGTTCATGTTACAGCATAAACTGGTCTCCCAATGAGCACAGTGAAATCCTGTATTGCCCAGTCAGTTCAGTCAAGCTGATCCTGAACGACGATCAATTCGCTTGGTCTTGAATGAAGTACCGCCTGCCATGTTGGGGCAGAAGACGCTGACATTAACCGCTCCAACGCCACCTCTCCCACTCAGCGACAGTGAAAGCACCTAGTGCTGCTTCCTCCTGAATGAGCATCCTGACAGAAAAAGCAGAGTTCGGTCACTATTGGAAGCGCAGCATTAGTAAACAAAAGAATACTGCAGATACAGCAATCTGTATTGCATGCCATTCAAGCTACAATAGATAGGACAGCAGTACAGTATTCCTAAACACATTAACTGAGTGAGTTCATATTGTCAGTCATAGACTAGTCTACTACCACTGTACAACAAATGAAACAGTGCCAACCTTACACAACATAACTTTAAAGCACTGCAGGAACCATTTTATTTTAGACCCAAGTATAAAATACACTATATTGCTGTTCCTACTACATGAATTGGCACCATAGCAACAACAGAAAGCGTTTTCTTCTCAGCCTTCGAAAGGGAGACGCCAGTGAGCTAGGGCCACACTTCTGAAAACAGGACTATCTTGCACTGGAATGAGCCTGGAATTTCACCGCGACGGCAGCCCAGATAGTTTGCAGTGCTGCTTCACACCTCAACACCACACTTAACATGTTATCTAATGGGGATGGCCATTGATGGAGTGACATGCTGAAACAGTCAAGAATAACGAGGGGGAAATATAAGTGGAAGTAAAGCATGCCAAACACTTACCCTCTGTGAGACGTGCTTTGCCTCCAGTGGGTTGGCATAGGACTGTGGAGCAGCCTACACACAACACAACTGTCTGTGCATGGCTGAAGACAGTTGTGATCTTATAGCATCCTGGAAAGACAGGCAAAACAACCGTTAAGAGCAGTCAACTCTGACCATAGTGATTGATCAATAAAAAATACGCAGGTCACGGGCACTTTTTTTGGTATAATGATTGCGTTTGCAGTTGATTTAATTACCTGGACATTTCACATCCATGAAGTACGAGTTGGGACTCTGAACGAGACGCTTCTTCTTGTGCCTCCTTTTTTCCTCCTCGGGAGTTGGGTGCAGCAAGTCTTTTGCGAGCTGGGAAATAAAAGCAACATTTAACGGAAACGTATTTAGAGAGCCTCAAAGTATGTCTACCGTCGGTACCTTGTAATGACATGGACGCTTTGCTGTATAGGTTGTAATTTGTAAACTTGTATAAAATGAACCGTTAAACAAGATGTTTTAATGAGCTCCTTGGACACGTCATAATAATTACACACAATCAACCCACTAGCATGTACGGAAAAAATTAATGTTGAACACATGGCTCTAGTGGCCTGCATTTAAAGAATTGACAACACTGCGTAGCTCCGATGTTTGAAATACCATATTGGTCGGTGGTCGATTAGATTACGAACATGGCATGTGCATCGGATATGAATGCTTCAACCATACAATAAGGATTTCAGTCTAAATATACCGATTGCTTTTCTACCCCGTCTCCATGTTTGCCTTATGTACGCAGCCATCTTGTATCACAACGCGCTCTCCGTTCCGCTCCAAAGTGATAGACTACTTGCTTAATACTTGGGACCATTTTTGACCACACTCGTCAAAAAGTACTAGTATTCGGATCGCACATTTCTTATGTAAAATTGGATGTATGTATCGGGTTTAATACTTCTGGCTATATCGTTAAAATGTATTTTATCGGACCCTCGCATACTCACTGGCATGTTGGCGAGGAAATAGCCGCTGCCGAAAAGGAGGCTTTACCGGAAGCCAGGGCTTCATATCCGTAGTTGGTTTGGCGAATCGACAGGAAGTGAGTACATTTGAAAACGGCAGCAGCCATATTTGTAAGGTCGAAAACACCCAACCGAGGCATCTGTGAAGTATATATATATATTCATATAAATAAACCATCTAATATTTGTGTGCATTGCTGTTGTGTTTAGTTAGTCCAATCACAACGTTTAATGTCGTAATTAAAACTATGGGTCAAGAGAGTTACTATGGAAACCGCGACTCTGAATTCAGCTCGGGACTCCACAAAAATAGGAAGATAAATATACGGAATAGTTACTGTTGTGTACAATAAAGAATCTACAAAAATCAGTACCAAAAAAGCAGTGTTTTGAGTGTCTAGTAGAAAAGAATATCTCGCGGTGGAACGGTGTCTCTCGCGATAGCATGAAACGTCGCAGGCCTTTACTTTTTTTAAAACTTGGACGTTGTCTATTCAAATACAAGCACCACACATACATTCTAAAGAATATTTTCATTGGCAAAAAATATATTAAAATATATTTAATTAATTAAATGTTGTCTTCTATGATTTAAACACAAGAATACATAAATATGCAACCATATACATTTAATAAAGATAATAAACATTATTCACAGAATCACATTACTACTTAGGGTACTCTGCAGAGTAAGCTATTTCATATTCTTTCTATGAGTCTAATCCCCCTGCCCCTCCTGCTCCAGCTGTGAAGCAGTAGTTTTGTTGAGTGGATCTCGCAGCGCCATTAGCTCCTGGATTTTCACAAGGTCTTCAAAGTCTGGACAGAAACGGTTTCTCTGGGGGGTTAAGGAGTAGGTTGATTATACTTCCGTCAATATCTACACACTTTTGGATACAACTACATTAATTCTGAGACACGAAGAACATTTGCTCTATGATTATCCATGGTAAATGGTAAAAACAACGTGAGTGAGGTGTGTTTTTGAGTCACACCTGAAGACTAAGTCGTCGGAGCCCCCCTCCCTCGGTCTGCTTCTGCAGAGATGACAGGAACAAAGGCAGCGACTGCTCCGATATCTGGTTCCCTGCAGAGGGAAAACAATAAACGTGTTTAGATATATCTATTTTGTTGGTAAACATCAGCTAACATAGTTTGGAGATTAAAATAACATGTGTAACAAAAGTGGACTTTTAAACTACCACTCCTATTTCACAGGAATGGAGATGGAGAAGGAAACCCTCTGATGCTCTGTGACAGTAGGCCTACCTGACAGGTTTAAGTAACAGAGAGCAGTGTTCCCAGACAGCAGGACTTGGCCGTCCCTGTGCTGCACTGATGTCTCCAGCAGGGGGCTCTCTACAGGCTCTACCTGGTGGTCAAGCAGCTGAAATGCACAACGTCAAGGAGCAACCAACCACCACATTTATGAATTTGCTGCCATCTCAAGTTTGAAAACAATCTGACGATGGAATACATACATGCACTATTTAGTATGTAGTCCTTCAGTAGACAATAAAGTTAATCTTTAATCTTTAAGTACAGCACCATCAAGATAGAAGATACCATACATAATACTATGGGTCAATTTAAAACCATTTACTTCCACAATGGAACAACTTCATGTGATTCTGAGGCAACGTATACATACAGTGTTTTCATATATTAAAGGTATAAACATATATTCAAACAAAGCCATAAATAAGGAGCCTAATATAAAAATGGCCATGAAATAGAAGCAGATTTATTTATACAATCTACTATCGTTGAGGAATAGCCACCTTTATTGTGGCAGATTTGTGGCTGATCTGTGGCAGATTTGTTTGGACCACAAAACTGTGGTCCAAACAAATACTTTCCGTAACACTTAGATTGTCCCCAAAAGTATTCCATGGTAACAAACCTCATTTAGTGCACCACTTGGCTTATCCTGCAGGAAAAAATAATGTAATTTTAATGTAATAGGACCACATCAATAGTACAAAATGATGTTGGTATGAGAGTAGTGGCTGTGGATTTTGTGGGTAAACAAACGTTATATAAGCCTACCTCTGGATCACAAACCGATGGGTTTTTGTCTTTTGCTCCAGACTTGCCTGCTTTCCCACGATGCACCTTGACTTCAGAGGCTGGGAAAGATCAGAGCAACAGCCTGCATCGGTTAATCCTGCTGTAACGAAACGACTGCAATAGCAGGAGAATATGAGAGAATTGTTTACTTTTCTTGGTCCATTTGGGGTCATCTTTCTTGGTCACGGCTGTTTTTTCCTCTTTTTTAGACGGTTCCTTTGAACGTGGAGTGAGACTTGTTATAAACCTTCACTTAGAAACGTCCTTAAGAACGAATGAGCATGATTAGTTGATCTGCAGAAAATGTATCAATTATCTTTTTCTTTTTCGTCATTAATCAAATAAATTTGTACTGTGTAATGTTGGCTGCTTATTGCTTCAGAAATACTTTGGCTTTTCAGGGTTGCTCATCAAACCGAGCAAAGACATACATTTGGACTCTTTAAACTTGATGGGCATTTACGTGCAATAATAGCTTAATGAATCAATGACAACGATTAGATGTAGCCCTATGAGTAATTAATCAATTCTCATGTTATAGCATGGTAAGAAGAAAAGAAACAGAAGAAGATAATTAAAAACCCAGCAAAAAAAAATCATAACAACCTGTAAACAAAACGATTAATTTCTTACCTTTCTTCTTACACTGCCTCTGCTCATTGATTTGCTGGGGTTGGTGTTCAGGGAGGAGTTGCTGGGTGCAGCCAGAGACCTCTCTACAGGAGAAGGCTCTGATGACTGCACACACACACACACACACACACACACACACACACACACACATACACACACACACACACACACACAAACACACACACTAACGATAGCATAGTTAAAATACATTACAGTGCACTGTGGCGCATTCGTCTTAAAGGCATATATCACTGAATAAAGATAAAATAAAGATAAAGATTATTAATGGAGCAATGAATGAGCTCATTCTATGCGCACAGGCATAAAGACACGATCATTTGCGCTCTATTAGACCTCTGTAAACAATTGTGTTTTTATGAATATAATACACCACAATAATCAAATGTATGAGATGAGAGATTCAATGACGTGGGTCAATATTTCCGTGTCTAAGTGAATCAGAAAGAGTTAAGAGTCTTCAAAGTAAGAGTAAAATTCCCCCTGTACACTTACATTCTGTTCTCGGTCCAGCAGCAGCCGTCTCCGCTCCACAATCTCCTCGTGGTTTAGAGCAAACGGACAAAGCACCTGACCAGTGACCAACAATGAAAGGGATTTAACATCACCGTCTTACGTCCACCATCACAAGTCACACAACCACATCATCTCTTTAAATCTGTGTCATCCGTTCCATTGTTTTGAAAGGATCATGTCATACAGGTCATGAGGGATGACTCACTTTGGCCAGGTGAGCCGCCCCTCCGTCGCCTATCTTGTTGTTGCACAGGGAGAGACAGAGCAGGGCCCGATTCAAACGCAGGCCCTAAGATATCACACAAGGGGACCGTGACTGTCCCTGACACAGATTATAGCCACACAGGGAAATAGAGACGTGAACTCGGCTGTGTACCTGGGCTATGTGTGCGGCGCCTGCATCACCAATAGAGTTGAACGCCAGGTTGAGAGATACAAGGTTCCTATTGGCCGATGTGGCCGTTGAGAGAGCCGAGCCAATCAGGCGAGCTCCCTCCTCTCTGATGCGGTTGTTTCTAAGCGACAGGTGAGTGAGGCTTGGAGAGAGAGAGAGAGAGAGAGAGAATTAGAGGTGTTTAAGACGATAACAAAGTTTAAGACAAGACTGTATACAACAAATATACAGTCCAAAATGATTTGTGTGTGTGTGTATTTGTCTGTAAAAACAGGTTCATTATAAGTTAGTATATTAGTTGTTCAATATCTGTCAACTCACGTGCTGTCTTTAGACATAAGCAGGTGGTAACTTTGTTCTGGAAGAGGATTGCCCTCCAGTATGACAGTCCTAACACAGATGATGAAGAATAGTGTGATAGATTAGTGAAATACTACAACATGGAACATATTTAGAAAATATATTTTAGTTTTTACTTTCCAGATCTAGAACAGACATAGCACCGACATGGTAAATCAAATTTCTCATCATGGAACTCGTTTAAAAATCATAGAATCTAAAATCATGTTATCCTACAATCCTATAATCAACCATAGGGGGAAAAGTATTTGTAATAAGACAGATATGAGAACCATGATTGATTCACCTCAGGTTGGAACACAGAGGGAACGTGTTGTTGAGAGAAATTACCATTTTATCTGATAGTCGGGTTTGCCACAGGCTGAAACACAACGATTCAAATGTTTACATGCAAAGATAAGCCTCCACATTATCCATAAGAACAAAACTTGTCTCTTAGAACTCCTTAACACTTACTGAAGGCTATGCAGGTTGCTCAAGGAAGGAAGAATCTTGCAAAGCACTCGGGAAAAAAACACATCTACCTTCCAACCTGGATATCAAATCATTAGTTATAATACGGGATTTGTATTTAGGTAAATCCATAGTTTGGTTCAAACATAAATAATAATACATCTTTAATATATTTGTTTGTGTGTGTGTGGATCAATAGTATAGTATAGTATACTATAGTATAGTATAATGTACATTACTCTTACCACATATCTTAATGCTCTTGAGGTTTAGGGGTTCTTCATTCTCTAACACCACTAGGACACAAGGCTTGGAGTACAACAGTTGGTTTTCCGCCACGGAGTTGTCGTGCTCTGACGATATAAGAATAAGACCAGAAACTAAATGAATGACAAAAAAGATTCAAACGTATGTTGGCATACTGTCACTTACACAGTGATGGAAACATACAGCTAAAAAGGGAATTAATTGTATTTTCAGGATTGCACGCAAATCAAAAACAAATCTGTGTTGCTTCTGGGAATACATACACATGATGATACACATGTTATTTGTATGTCTTTATGTCGGTATACTGGTCATCGTGTTTACCGATGTTCT
Organism: Molva macrophthalma; assembly: GCA_027123675.1. Lineage (NCBI taxonomy): Eukaryota > Metazoa > Chordata > Actinopteri > Gadiformes > Lotidae > Molva > Molva macrophthalma. Next base: position 7,738,337 of record JAOPJO010000103.1, read on the forward strand.
CTCTATCCGTAGCTGAGCTTGAGGATGCTGGGTGTCTTCGAGTAACAACTGGAATCTCCTTCATACCCACGAGAAGGCAAAGTTCCTGGAGATCAACGTGAAGGTTGCCAGAGCACTGGTAGTCCTCTATAATAGACACAATCATACACATGTAGGCTAGAACTCATCTTCAGTAGGATAGGAATCTTAAAGACAATAGCTACTCACCAATAGCCTGATTAGCACATTTTTCAGTCAGTCCTATTAGAATAAAAACAAACTGTCAAATTGTTGAAGATGAGCCAATGGGTGGTATAAGCGTCACATTAAAAAAATACAGTGAAATAGCAACACATAGAAACAGAGGACATGAGGACTAACTTATGTTAGAAGTACTCAGAAATGCAGATGATATGAACGTATACTTGTGATTATAGTCGGCGGATGGTCTTCGACTACAGCGTTCGCCTTTTCTGACCTGTCTTTATGTTTCTCTGGACGTTTTTTCGACATTGCTGCGTCCTAAGTTGGCCTATGTGAGTTTGAACCAAAATTGTCTGAGTTTGCCTCCCAGACATTCTGTTTACAGGAGAGTTGCTATAGGAACCACAACGCTACACGGGGAACCTTCGCGTCGCCTGATAAATAAGGAAGAAAAACTAAAATGTAAGACACAATTTATGTTGTATATATTAGCTATATCCGTTTAATTTATATTGTTGTGAAAATGTATCCCTCAAAAGCACCTACCTAAATTAACTAACAGTGGATGGAGAATTAAAAAGTAAAGATAACTGAATGAATCGAATGAGGCGTTTGAACTGCAGTTGTTTTCTATTTTTTTTGGTTGTTGTTTTTTTGTCTATTTAAATACACATTTTACACAACTATGCAATACCAACACATAAGACAATCTTGCGGGATCTTGAACAATGAGGATGAGGATAGCAGGAGGATGAATAAAATGAGGATGTTGGGAGGATGATGGAGAGGTAAGGAGGATGAGGATGCACAATCAAGAGTGGCTACCAACCTACAACTGCCCTCAACTCCTCTCCTCCGACCCCGACGACTGCATGTAGGTGGCGGTGCCATCAAATGTTTGATATCTCAATCCTCCAAAATAGTTTGGAGTTGTAAGCATTTGCACTTAGTCTGTGTTCATTTAGTTTTTGTCCTTCTATCCACCCAAGCAAAGCCAAACAACATAATGAATCTATTCACAATAATGTAGTGCTTTTTATTAAAAAACAAACAAAAAACAAAAAACAAATAGAATATAAAACAAAAAAGTAAAAACCAACAGCATTTTCCATGACTTTATAATCATAATTACAAACTTTTAACGAGTGGAAGAAGTTTTTGACAAACTGTACACATCACAAAATGTCTGCCAGTCTGCCATATACAATGCTTGCATCTTATTTTGTGATTGTCTAAAAATAACTAAACAAATCACACAAAATACACAAATACAAGTACAAGCATCATACAATGACTGTTATCACAAAACGGAACCGTTTCAGTTTTTTTAAAGGAAAAAGAAAATAACATGATATCTAGCTGACAGCGTATTCTTTATCTCTGTCACCTTTCTTAAAAAATATCATAACATTTTTATGTTGGTTTGTTTTTTTAGTGTTCAACACTTTGCAGCAAAAAATCAAGGAGCTTTTTACTCCTTAAAAGTAATATTATTAACAATATTCCTTACAGTGACCGAGATGCCATTGCAAAGACTATCATGTCCCGGTGCCTTTCTATGTCCATTTGACAGTCTTCTCGTTCATGCAAGTACATAGATGGAATTTATAGGCAGCAAAAAACGTATATACGTTGCTTGGATAGGACCGCTAAGGGTGGGAATTTGGACAAAACTCTCCTTTTCCTTTAAGCTTAACTGTCTTCATTGTAGTTATACAAATGGAAGAAATTATCATATTATCATTAGAATAATCATAATACATTTTAGGGCTGAGTCCTGTACAGTACAATACACCAAAAAAAAATCCATAATCAAGATATTGCTTTTGGAGACGTTCCTCGTGTAAAGTTTGTATATATACATTAAGTTGGCACTGTACAGCTTCTCTCTACCTCTCTCTATCTCCCACTCTCTCTTTCGTGGCCAGTTTTATGTCTCAATTCTCAGTTTAACACATAGGGACGTGCGGTCCCATTTTAGCAGAGGCATTCCAGGGGCAAAAAAAATCTCATTGGATATCACACATTTTAAACATTCACCATGGCAACCAGGATCGTATATTCTGAAGAGGAAAACGGAACTGGAATCCATTCCCTTTCAATACACAGTACTCGCCCCCCCCCCGCCCTCCCCTCCACCGCCATCTAACAGAATATAAGAAAATATGACTGCCACGATACATTTCATGTTAAGTATTGTTTTTCATAGTTTTCTTAAAACTGTTAATTGCCATCAAGCCCTTAATTTTTTTTCTCTTTAAAAAAAAAATCAATATCTTCAAGGTTTCTAGCGTACAAACACTAAATAAGTGTGGATGCATACACGCACACACACACACTCACGCACGCACGCAAGCCAGTCTGGGGAGCATGGCGTTCCTAAGGCGTTACAATGAAGGCCAGTGTTCCACCGCCTGATATAATTTAGCTGGTGAATCAGGTTACTTCCACATAAGAAAGGGCAAAGCTGACTGCCTCGCCTCAATAATAACTTTAAAAAATCAACAAGACACTAAAACAAAACCAAAAAAAAAGAAGCGCACTGTCATTCGCCCGAGACACCGGTGTCTGTCTGCACATCTTAAAGAAAAGAGCAAGATATGCTTTCCCCTCCGCCGAATTCCCCCAGAATGCATCAGCCGACTCTCGAGAGCGTTAGTGTGTGTTTTCCATCGCTATAGATACACCCGAGCTTCACTATGTCCTCAGTGCCAAAAGTGCAGTTGAGCCGACCTCGTTCCCGCCTCATCGACCATGTGTCTCTCGCCCAGCTCTGCAGCAGCGTTTTTTATTTTCATTCTTTCCGAAGCGCACTTGCTTCTCCTATGCTTTCTAATCTTTAAGTCCTGACACTTTCTGGCATTAGCTTAGTTTTGTTTTGAATCATTGCAGCTCTTCCCCACAAGGGGGAGTTGGTCTCCAGCATTCCCAGTCACAGGAAGCCATTCGTTCTGGTACCACTTCTTGTTTTTCGCACATTAAATCTAATGGCCGCCATTTCTTGTTTACCCTTGTTGGTATGGTAATCCCCTATGTCTTCAGCCTGCAGTCTTTCGCAAAATGCTCAAAGGCCGTTTGTTCGATGCATTGTAAGTGCATGGTGTTTCTGTTTCTCTTCCTATGTCCATAAAAACGTTGCATCATACTATTTAAATAAGCCAAAAAAAAAAGAAGAAAAAAAAACTAAAAACAAAGTGTGGGTCCTTTCTCCCCCTGAGTAGTCCTGAACCCTTGAGAAAAACGGCAACCATATTGACAACCTTCCCATCCTGCATTGTGTTTCTTTGTAAGTTTCCCTGCCTCGTATCTCTCGCTCTGAGTCTGAGATGGCAGGTTTGGAGAGAGCTACACCTGAAAGGTTTCTCCGGATGAGGTCGTCGCTACTCCTTGCTCGCTCCTTCCTCCCCCGAGCGGAGCCTCGTCGTCCCTTTTCCCTGTGTCTCTCCGTGGTATCTCCGTCTTTTGCTCACCGATAGCGAGCTAACCTGTGTTACTTCCTGCACACAAAGTCGCCAAAGCCGAGCGTTCGCCGTCGTAGCCGCCGGCCGGCCCCCTCCTCCAAGAGGTAGGTGACGTCGATGGCTGTCGGGAGGAGATCAAACAGAGCAGCAGGTTAGCAGACCAGGGGACAGCCTCCGTTAGATGAAGATGAGGAAGTGCTGTAAGACGGTACGTTGTGTGGGACGAAGCACGGTGACTAAGCGTGGGCTTTATCCATTTAAGAAGAAGCCATTTATCCCAATTGGAGAAAAGGGCTAACATTAAACATTACACTTAAGAATTGTAAAATCAAGACTTTAAAATACTTGTAGAAGTCTTGTGGAACCCCATTTGGGGGATGAAAGACTAAATCGACAGGACACGAGGTCATCAGAAGAAAGGTGTGGAGTCACTGTTTTAGACAGCATGCTTCTGCCACTGGTACACACCATGCTCCTACCACTGGTAGACATCATGCTTATTCCACTGATAGACACCATGCTTATTCCACTGGTAGACACCATGCTTATTCCACTGATAGACACCATGCTTATTCCACTGGTAGACACCATGCTTATTCCACTGGTAGACACCATGCTTATTCCACTGGTGGACACCATGCTTCTGCCACACTACACAACCCCTAGCCCCCGAAGCGGACCCAGCGTGTGGCCTCAATACCTGCTCCCTCACCGTTCTTGCTGGGCGTTCGCTGCAGCAGGTCCAGCAGGATCTTGTTCAGTCTGTCGCGCTGCGCCTCCCGCCTGCCCAGCCCCACGTGGTGGTGGTGGTGGAGAAGCGCGTGGTGGTGGAGCGGCGACGAAGCCGACGACGAGGGAAGCTCCACCATCTCCCCACCTCTCTCCGCCAGGACGTCCTCCTCCGGCTTCCCTCGGCCAGCCGCCTCTCGCCCTTCCTCGTCCTCCTCTTCCTCGTCCTCTTCCTCTTCCTCCTCTTCTCCGTTCGCCCCCGCCTCGCCCCGTGGCTCGGCTCTCGGGGGCTTGCCGCCGGAGGCCGTGGGTTCCCCTGCCGCTGGATCAGCCTCCTCCTCGGCTCTGCCTCCCTCTCCCCGCTCGTCTTCGTTGGCCTCCTGAGGGAAGTCGTCGCCAGCGCGGTCGCACGGCGAGCCGTCGTCCTCACAGCCGGGGACTCCTTTGTCTCGCTCGCTCTTCCATGCCGACCGCCCGCCGTTCCTCTTGTAGCTGTCTGGCACGTAGTGGGGCTGAAACAGTGGACAGTGGACAAGATGCTAGTTTAGCCACTGTAGCTATAGGTACAGTAAGCAAGATGCTAGTTTAGCCACAGTAGCTATATATACTGTTAATAAGATGCTAGTTTAGCCACAGTAGCTATATATACTGTTAATAAGATGCTAGTTCAGCCACAGTAGCTATAGGGCTGTCTTACTGAGAAGTCCCGCTTGGGCGCCAGCCGCTTGGGGAAGTGGTTGAAGGCGTAGGGCTTGGTGCAGACCGGATAGCGGTTGCGGTGGATCTTGTAGAAGAGGTGGGCTGACTTGTCCAGCCGGTAGTCGCATATGTACACGTCCTGTTCCTTCACGCCCTTCGGTCGCCCTGCAGGGGGGGACAACGCTGTTTAGCACTTCCTGTTTACGCAAAACATCCAAGACCGTGGGCGTGGGACAGTGAAATGCAGTGTGTGTATGCATAGTCGATCACACATGAATGCAAAACAAACTCTTACATGACAAACACATGAGACGTTTTGTTATCGAAGGCTTTGCCGTAGAAGACCTCAGAGTACACCTGGTTTAAATGCATTGCTCAAGGGCAGCGCATCACTGCAGTTTTCAGTTGAGTGAGGCCAGCAAACCGAATCTGTTCCCTGATGGCACGGATGACTTCAGGATTTCAACCGACAACTCTCCACGGACTAAGGATCTGCCTCAGTGTAAGTGTACATGAATGTGTGTGTGTGTGTATGTGTGTGTGTGTGTGTGTGTGTCCGTGCGTGTGTGTGTGTGTGTGTGTGAGCCTGTGCTCTCACCCTTGCAGTAGGTGTACAGGTCCAGGACGCAGCAGTTGCCCACCACGGCCTCCAGGGGGATGATCTCGTACAGTGGCATGCGGAACAGCTCGTTCTGGTAGAAGCGGCGCGATGGAGAGTGGTGCGTCTCGTGGGGCCGGAAGTAGTGGTGACCAAAAGCAAACCGCTCACCCCTTCACACACACAAACACACACGCACAGGCACACGCACACGCACGCACACGCACACACACACACACACGCACACACACACACACAGAATACAGTGTTGTGCTTAGTTGTACAGAGAGACCATGGTTTGAGCTATAGTGCAGACTAAACATTGCTAAACTGTGTTGAGAGTAGAAGTGAAAGCAATAGCTCTGGTGTCAGTTCCAGAAGTAAGGAAACCCCATTCAAAGCCCTGTAACGGTTTCCGCTAACACCAATTATGTTTACACGAACACAACCATGCTCAACAAGTCAGATAGCTCCCTATGTCTAAACAGCTCTTCTTGATGTCATTTGAGAAAACGTTTCTGGACACCCAGAAACGTTTACCCAGTCCAAGGGCTTTATGACAATACGTAGCTATCTAGAAAGATGAAAATAAGACAGAGAGAAAGAAAACACAGAAAGGGAAAGGCAAAAGACTCACTTCTCGTTCTTCCAGAGCTTTTCGATGCGGAAGATGTCTAGCTTGTCTCTGTTGATGTGTGACAAGAGCCGGTACGACTGTCTGATCGGCTGGCCCTCGGGGGTGCGTCTGCTATCCCTCATCAGGTACACACAATCGCCTGCGCACAACACACACACACACACACACACACATAT
>JAOPJO010000103.1:7786951-7805679 GCA_027123675.1 Molva macrophthalma
ACATTTATCTGCAATGTCCAGTAATACAACTTTATTTAAAAAGGATTTAAAAGCATTGTTGTTTTCCTTAGAAAGTCTTCCAACTTACTAGTTATAAAGTGTTTATTTTTACAGCTTAATGAGGTGAGGACACCAAGGTTAGGTCTTGGCTCGACCTCACCACAGCCAGCATCATTTAAGAGTTCAGTTCTTACCTATAGTATTGAAGATAGTGTCCGAAGTTTAGACATGTAATCAAATCCATGTTAGTTTATTTTCTATATTGTGTTTTTTATATTACATATGGTATTGTCTCTGATCTACTATAACTCTCTTAGCTAATTTGCCAAGTTACAAGATAAATCATCTGTTCTTCCTAGTTCCCCACTTTCTTATTAGGTGGACATGACACACCTTAGTTCCATTTCCCTACCTCCAACAGACAATACTATATTTCTTGCACTCAACAACACCGCAAGATGACGTCATTTTGATAGTTGGTGTAGCCTACTATTCCTATTTGCCTCCAGTTGTTGCTTTGTTTTGCCTCCAGCAATCGCTGTGACGTAATCATGACATCAACTGAAAGAGGTCTATGAAATCAAAATCATTCATTAAACATTGTACTGTACATATCCTGCAACCCCCAGCACAACCAAGCAACCCCTGGCTTACAGGCTCCAGGTCCGAGGCCGTGGGACTCCAGCTCCCGCTCCCTCTTCTCCAGCTCACGGGCCTTCTTCTCCAGCTCCTCCTGTTTCCTCAGGAGCTCCGCTGTTGTAGCGTTGACCGCCGCCTGCTGCTACAAACCAAACACCATGCTTCTCCATCAGTGGGCATGCAGCCTAACTAAGGGCTGTTGTTGTGTAACAAAGCTCTTTTGACATTTTTATCCTAGCAGGATTCAACAGATGCAGTATCTAGTAGTGAGATCAATATTGTGCGAGTGCGTGCGTGTATGTCTGCACTTTGCCTGAAAGAGATTTAGGATTTGTATGAATGTTTTAGCTTGGCTGTGTATAGTATGACTAAGGCCAACTAAGAGGAATGGTTTGACTGCAGTAAGTGCCACATCAGAGTTGTTTATGTAAGTTTCCTGTGTGCTAAAGTGAGTTAAGTTGCGCTAATAGATAGGTGCCAAATGGGCTCGTAACAGTACTGGGCATGCTGCTTATGCTCCATTAATTTCTGTTGTTTGCCCCAACAGCTTTTAAATTTTCACTATAATAAATCTTATCGTCTTTTTTGTCATACTACTACAAGGATGATATTTCTAATTTATTGAAATTGCATAAGGTTATGTGAAAAAATGTCTTTGTCTATGTCTTTGCCAAGCACACAGGCCAACGCAGTGAACTTTGCTGTTGCCACCTTAGGACATACTAGTCTTGAGTCTACCCATTCTGTGTACCATGGGTCCAGTATGCTACATACCTGGGAGGTGTAGGAGCCATAGTTGCGAGTCTCGGTGGGCGTGGTGCGGCTGGGGGGGGTCTGTGCAGGTACAGAGGGGGGGGTGGGAGATGTGGCCTCATATGGCGGAGGAGGGGGCTGGAAAAGGAGTTCAGTGATTAGAAATGAGTATTTATTGGTATTTTGTTTTGTTTTTTTGTCAGATGGATGGCCCTTCCCAAGGGGAGAAGTGGCCTGGGGATGTACAGCGTTAAGATGTAATGAAGGCACAATGTCAAAGATAGGAGCATTTTCGAGTCGTTTTAAGTGGTTCTCCATCCTACAACTATACCACGTCACGACATATGAGTAAGATTGTTAAATATCCCCAAGGATCGTGCTCTTACCCCAGTTTTATTGTCAAAAGGATTATACAGGTCCAGTGTGGCATATCCCGTGTTGCTGCTATGTTGTGTTACTGCAGGATCCTAAATAAGAAACCAGAAAACGCAAGAAATGTAGGCTACCATATGTAAATGTATAGTTTTACTAAGCTTAAAATGGCATGTATAATAATGTATAAGGCATAGGTCGTTTTCTTTATTGGTAGGCCTACGTAGTTGGAATAACATAAGGGCGGATCAACCACATCATATGAGCAACAGCATGCTTGCCATTACGTAAATAGAAATTACAATACCAGAATCAATGCCTTCCATCAACCAAGCAGAGCAACACATACAAATACAATTAGATACCGCTGTCATTTTACTACTGATCACCTGGAATGGGTTGTGGTCCTCAGATGGTTCCGGAAAACTTGTGTACTTCGACATCTTGCTTGCAGTCAGAGAAAATAAATCTCAGAAGACAGCGTACGCGTCAAAATACTTCGTGATGCGTACCGTAAGAAAAATACAAGACTCAATCTCTTTCCGTTAATGCTTCTGATAGTCTAGTTATTCGTAGGTTTCGTCTATTACGAATGGCATATCACCAATACAAAATATCGACATGAGATTATCCTTGCTACCGTTAGCATACAGTTGCTTTTTCGCGTAGTAAGATTTTTCTTTGGCACAATTTATCTAATGTGACAAGCCAAACGCCACAGCTAATCCTTCTTACTGATCTAACGTATATAACGTTAACGTATATTAGCGTTAACCCTCAAACGTACTAATGTGTTTTGTCCAGAATGTATCGTTTTCAAAAAACAAGTGATCCAGGAAGTAAACCATCCCTGTCACATGATCTATGCGGCAAAGAAAGAAACAAGTGGCTTCCGAAGGGGCGTGGAGATATTTGTACCAAAGAGATCACAACATCCATCAATACGTGGGTCAGATGTTCTCTATTTGACTGTTTTGAAATGAAATGAATGAAATTAAACTTGACAGTGGCAGTTATATCCTTACTTAGCAGTGGTGGATCAAAGACGATAGCCATACATTTAAAAGGCATAAATATCGAGCTAGCACAATATAACTGCACCGAGGATAGCCATATAATGGACTGATCCCTGTTTGGTGTGTACTTGTACAAGAGTTTAGACATGAGCTTTACTAAGATATACCAATAGTTCCCTTTAATTATTCATACAGGTACCGCGTAGGCAAGCTAATGGTAGACGTTCACTGCGCGGTGGTGCTGAAATTGCAAGGCGCAAAAAACTCCAGAGGGCACTATATCGGTGCGTGGGTAATTGTGTTTCCATGAACGACCATTGGGTCCATGATTGCCTGTTACTCACTGCACATTATTTGCAGGTGTTCACGCAAACAGCAAAATTAATAGATTTGCTTTAGGGGGAAAAAAAAACGCACAATGATTTAAACCTTTTTGTAAACCATTTTCGACGCAGAAGTAGTCTACAATTGTGGTGGTCCGACAGGTTGTCTCTTCACGGGGTCACATGGGTGGTTAAGGGGTCTTATGACAGAGTTATAGAGTGGGTGTGCATAAGGATCTGTTTTTCTTCATGCCTTTCGTGTTTGGTGCGTAGCCTAATTAACGTTCCCATCCCATAACAATCCCATCCTTCTCCCGCCAACTAAATGATGCCATACAGCATGTGAAATGTTTACAGAACGTTTTATGTGGAAAATTAGGTGATCGGATGAAGTGGAGGAATTTAAACTACTTCAAGAAAATCTATGACAATAGAAAAGGGGAATTCAATCTCAATTGTGTCAGGCAGGTATAAGCATATTTTACATGTTTGTGTGTTGAACTCGTTTTTCAAACATTAACTCGTTGTGTATGTATGTGTGTGTGCCTCTGTGTGTGTTTGTCTAGGCCTTTGTCAAACAGGTAAGATTGGGTTTTTGTGTCAACACAGACAGCAATTAATATGTACAAACAATCAGGAAACACAGGACTTTCCCTGGAGTAAAGTTATTTGATTTAAACACACACACACACACACACACACACACACACACACGAGTTCAACATGACCTGAGACCACACCATTAGCCACTGAGAAATAAAACATAACAGAAGACAACATTCAATCTACAAATGTGTGTTCACTTAACTTTGCTTGCTGTTCACCCCCGTCTCCCTGAGCAGTGCACACACAATCACTCACACACACACAATCACATACGTATCAATCTCCCATGTATTCACTAGTGAGCTTCCTGAGAGAACATAGGGTCTGGAAAAGGACCAAGGCTGCTGGCTCAGCATAGACTGTGTAAACCTTGGGGGGGGGGGTTTGAGAGAGCGCGAGAGCTGGAGAAAAGGATCGAGAGAAAGACAACGAGGGAGAGAGAGGGTAGGAGAGAAAGAGCAGAAGATTTCCTGCCCGGCCGGTGAGGTAGATCCCTGACATATTAGTAACTGGGTGTAAAGCCAGGGGGAAAAAAATGGGTGGGGATTTTTGACTTAGCTCATTCTCTAAGTAGGTACAGCTGGGACAGATAGCAGCCAGATTGCCACTCCTCCCCTTACCGTATGAAATAATTTTCCCCTGGTCGTTGATCATCTTTCCTCTAGTTTTTCCCCCTTGGTTTTTCATTCGTCCATCAGAAAGAGTACATTAGTTTTAATGAATGTTGAAATGGCTTTGGCAATGTATTGTATTTTTCTTTCTTTCTTTTTTGTTTTACATTTTTTGGGGTTTTCCATGATGAAAAATATTGATAAATATTATTGTTGATACATTTTGATATGGAAAGGGATATACCTTGGATATGGTTAAGAAGAAGAAGGCTGCATGAACTTTAGAAAACGTTTAGAGAAGAGACAAACTTCCCAACGGTCAGACCTTTATTCACAATTCGAAAGAGAGGTCTAGCTACTCTCTAGAAAGGGTCTTTTTTTTCTTAAACAAGGAATGTATGACATTTTCATTTTGTGGTACATTGAGAGCACATTCCTCTTTGGCAATGTAGAAACCAAATCAACAGTACAAGAAGCAACTACACATACCAAAACGGCTCGGTGTAATCTGATGCCTGGCTTGAAAGTGCGCTGCACAGTTTACCACAGTCCAATTAGTTGGCAGAATGACGAAAGAAAAAAAGAAAGAAGAAATCATGCATCAAGCCCCCAAAATGGACGTACTGTGGAGTCATAAAAGAGTTTCTTATGCCCTTTCATAGACCCTGGTGCATACCACATCCCCTGCCCGCATTGTCTGCAAAGAAAAAGAAGACAGAGAGAAAGAGCAACAGATGAAGCCTTTTGTATTATGGAACATACAGCCAATGTCCTGACTTCTTAGTAATGGGGCGACTGGAACGAATGCTTTACCAGTATGAGCTCCCCGTGGCCGGTCAGTTCACGAGTCCAGGCTGTCTTGGGCCCCTCCCCTTTCTGTAAGGTCTGCTCACAGCTGATCTTGTTGTCCGACTCCCACTTTGGAAAACTCTGCAGAGATGCAGACGACACAAACTGTGGTTAAAACGTACAAACAGACTGCAATGGACGAAAGGTGGCTTTAGTTGTGCACCAGGGTGCGAAGGCTGGATATATAGACAATATGCAGAGCTTTATGTGGTAGCCTACACTTATGTTTAACAGATGATCAGATAGGCATGTCCTTTTAGCCCCTGAAGCAGCCACACAAGAAACGAAGTCCAGAACCCTGTAACATCAAGTAGTTAGTTCAGTTGCACTGAAATTACTTCCATATGTCTCTTTTGGCCTCCTCGCCGCTTGTCTTTCCAAACAGCTCACTATAGACAAAAGCATGCAGTAGATTATAAAACTAAATTAAACAGTGGAAGGCCATGACCTATTCATACATACAGATATATATCTGTGGAGGAATCACCTGATCATACATGACCATGCTCTACAGTACGTTCTGCATTATCACCTACTCAATAATCCCATATGTTCTACTTACTTATAACTACAAACACATAAGCAACACACACCAGACATGTGATCATACCATAACAAGCCTTGAGACGGTTCCATCTTAACATTAAGGCCCCTAACCAGACAGGGTTTATTATAACCCTGTCCCACTTTGTGGACTCCAACAGACTCCCCTTTTTTCTTGGTAGGATCTTGATTCTCACCAGGTTTACCTAGTCCCCTCTGGGAACCTTAATGAACTACAGAATGCTTAGCTGAATATACTTCTCTATACAAGTTCTATACATACAAAATCCTTATTACTCCTCGAAGACACTCCAAAATGTTCTGTTGTTGGGTACCGTGCAGGGACGTCCGTCCACCGTGGTCTCGTTGAAGGACTGTCCCACAGTGAAGGAGACCTGGGTGGTGCGCACGCTGGTGGAGGTCTGAATGTGGAGGCTCTCCCCCTCCTGGCTGATCTCCACCGAGGGGCTGGACGCTGCGGCCACCGCGATCTTCCTCACAAAGACATTCACACCTGAGCAGAGGTGCACCATGGTTAAGACACTATCAGCAGTAACCGGAGGGGAAATTCATCACAAAGAACATTCATCAATCATCAGACTTGAATATAAATAAACGTAATATACTTTATGATGAAAAATATACAAAGTTCAAAATATATTTATTCATTTTTATACCTAGATTTTTTTTTTTTCTTTGTTTTTGTATTTTCTGCAACTCCGAATAGTTCTAGTAAATAGTACAGATTATGACTTTTTCACGAACGTGGTTCATATTCAACCTATTTTACAGTAAGTCTAAATATTTTAAATAGTAATAGTCTAAAATTGTAAAAGTAAAGTACTCTGACCAGCCCCTAGTTGCCCGGAAAATAGAGTCCATAGTCCTAGACTACATTCATCAAAACGCGGAAAGCGCAGAGAAAGGTGGAGGCCGATGATTGAAGGTCAGTCCTAGCGCTGAATGTACGATGGGGCCCCGCTCCATTCTAACAGGATCCCATTACAGTTGCATGAGGGAGAACATATCTTACTTCAATAAGGGGACATTTCGCATTTTTTCCACAGGCTATTTTTCTTTACAATTTTCAATGGATGCCACTGAACTGACTGGTCCTCTTCTTCATCCCCCATTCACTCAATGCTGTCTATCCACGTCTCTATCTGTGCTTCAGGTACAGCAACCAGACATGCTGTAGCCTAATGTCTAATCATAGGTTGTGAAGGATATGTGGAGGAATGCTCTGAGTAATCGCAACTTGTCTTTGACTATATAATTAACTTAACAAATCTCCCTTGGCACATGTTTTTTCACCATTCCAACGCCAGGAAGTCAGACCAAGAGCTGATTTGACTGGACTCATCAGAGCTAGATCTTGATCTTTGTTCCATAATTCTGACTTTCACATCACATGTATGGCTTCTACTGGAATTCAGATCGGTGCATGCTTTAGGTGATACGCTTGTTATGTCTTTGTTTTCCTAAACCTAAAACTCACATCTTTTTTATGCAGGCCTACACATTTAAAAAATAAAAATAAATCATCCAGGCATTACCATCAACATGGAGAATTGATAAACGAAACGTTATTAACTTGAACTTACCAAGTGCTTTCAACAGGTCTTCAAAATGTTCTGAAGTTTTAATTTTCCACTTGCCAGAAAAATCTGGAAATTCCCTCTCCATTTCAACACGGCGTATAGTAATAGTACAAAAATATATAGCCTACATACACACGCAAATGATTCCTGTTTTATTTCGCAAACCGGTTTCGTTCACCGTTAAATTGCAAAAAGAAGCATACTCAAATTGGATGCGAGAAGGACCTTATTTCTTCACCGTATGCCCTTCCTTCCACAAGTTAAAACTAATCGAATCTACCAATTTACTGCCTTGTGCCTTACATGGATCGAACAGCCAGTAGACCTACTCGCATTTCAGAAGGTGGTGGGGGAGCGTTTGGACATTTCCCCCCATCCCGTTCAAAAAAATGTCTACCTCAATCTGCTCCACCTCCATCGAACTTGGTGAAAATGTGATGCGCTTTGATAAATGTACGGTAATAGTTGCCAGATTAAATTGATCTCCGAAATAAATTGTAGCCTTAATAAAGTGACAGCGACTCATTTTGTAGATTTTCTAAATTAAAGCTTTACTGAAGTATTTAATCTATAGTTAACACGGCTACCTACGTCTTATTTTAGTATTTGACGTGTGAAGTATGGTAATAACTTAGGCTAGAACTAAATGTATGGGGTTTGGGTGTAAACTAAGTCACCGCTTGTCTGGTAGATGTTGCATCAATCGTTTTACACTTTTGGATGAGTCAACAAGAAAATAAAATCACAGGGCTCCAATCAAGCGCATGTCAATGCCAAATTCAAACCCAGCCCCAGCAATAGAGGTGTAGGCCCCTAGAGCCCCAATCCTTTGCGCTATGGACATAGCCCATAGCTATATACATAGCCCCTGCTTGCATTCCACTATTTGCAATAAAAACATTTTTGACCGACCAAGACAAATATAGTCTGGGGGTTTGTTTTCAGCGAGATGAGCAAATTTATATTTAAGTTGGCCTACTTTCTGAAAAATCATTAAAAAAAAAGATTTCAACATTCAACATATGCTAGCAGCCATCATCGTTATAACTATATCGTCAGCCAATACAGATGCATTTAAAGACTCAACGGACAATGAATAACAGTATGGTAAAATTACACAACTTTGTGTTTGCGAGACGCCACCTAGGGTTCAAGTTTTGCAAATTGAGAAACTCTCCTGTGCCAAAGTGGACTGTTAATTCAGAACATGGCTAGTAGACACGGAGTATCTTACATTTTTCATTGAATGCATTTCTAGTTCATATATAATGCTTAAGCTAAATAAATATTTGCACTACAAATCATTTAATGCCATTGATAATCATTTTATGACAAATTAAAGAACACAAAAGCACTAGTGGTATTTTTTTTTTTATCAGCTCCAGTTTTATTAGTGTGTAAAACTGCCCAAAAGCTATATGTAAGGCAGTGTGGTGATTCCGCATGTATGGCAGACCCGCTGGTGAATAATTGAATATAGATATACAGGCTAATTTTAAATGGTTTAAGCTTTAAAAAAATACAGAAAAGTATTAACAAGGTACAGGTATTGGTAACAGAGGTATCTTCCTAGAGGAAATGCAAATACCCACTCCTAATTACTCAGTACTGATTAGTCAGTAGTACTGAGGCAAGACATAATAAATACCAGTTGATTCATAAATACAACTATTCACATTTATTTCACAGGCCAAGGGTTTTATGTACTTACAAATTTCTGGAGTGGATTTTAGGAGCTCAATAAAAATAAAATGCTACCAAAGATAGTTGTACCTTTTTGTTCTAAATGAACTTTGGGTTATTGGCTTACAGGTTTGGCACGCAAGTACGTAAGAATATAATTTCACGGTTAAATGGTGTATTCTTGAATACAGTGGGTCACTTGATTTTACTTGTCAAGTCCTTGGTTAAAACAATGTGTAGGCGAGTTTAAAGAGAAGGTAAAAACCTGTAACGTTAACATTTCAGAATTGTTTCTTTGGTCAGAGAGTAACCTTTAAATCCCACTTAAAACCTTACAGCATATAATCACCAATAACAATAATAATATCAATCTCCCTTCACAACCATTTCAAATGCAGAAGGAATGTGTGTGCTACAGTCTATTTCAAGGTAGAACATTTGCATTGAGATTTCTGAGTCTAGAAAATGGTCCCACGGTAAGAATGCGCCCTTAAAAACATAACAATGATGCATACATTCATATTGCCCAGCATCATTTCCATTCACAGTAAGCCGAGGGAGACCAGCCTACTGCGCCGTTCAGTAGTCAGATACAATTCAACAGCATGACATTGTATTTACACAAAAACATGTGTTGTTTACAACAGGCTAGCATGTAATTCATAACCCATTTAGCGTTCAAGTTTGAATACCTGTTGAGCTTCTTGAGACAGAATATGATGTGAAGCTTATTAACACACACACACATTTACATGGGCGCACAAACACAGACACACACACACATACACACAAAGTGTGAATGTGCAGGGGTTGCATAGATCATTTTACAGAAGCACAAAAAGGGAAGGTGTACAGTAACCTGAGCGGTAACAACCACGGTGGAAGGCATGTTCTCAAATGACAAATACTCCATTCTGACATTGTCTTTTTGCCCCGGATGTAATCAGTGGCACAAGTTTATGTCTTTAGTTAAATGGCATTCATTCATTGAATCAAAAGCTAAGGCACCCACATATTCGTATAATACAGCAAATTATCAAAAGGCTTGGAATGAAAATTCTTACAAAAGAGGTCAGATGAATCTCCGTAACAGTGAGGAGCCAGGAATAGCTTACTAGATCTTCCAGACGTAGGATGCATCTGTTTCTCCCAAAGACTTCAACCGTACAAACCAATGTTCTCTAGTTCTTGTTCGAGTTGCTAACGCTAGTTCCTTTGAGCTTGTTTACACCTGAGGGCGGAAAGAAAAACCACATGAAGATGAATGAGATCATTGTGGAACTGGTCCCACCAGTAGTGGCCATGATGCATGGGATGCTACTCTGACTTACATAGCAACGAGTTGTACTGGGCTGTACGTCGCCGAGTGAAATGACGACCTCTGCATTGTTGCACTCTTCCAGAGTGGTCAACTCAAAACTGAAATCAAAGGAACATAATATCACAGTAGTACATCGTATCACATAGTAAGTTTTTCATTGCCTACAGTAGGTGAAATACATGAAATAATGCGCTATCAAGGTTGAGAAAACTAAAAAGGTAATCATCAGTCATGCTTCATTTAAACCCTTCCTGTGGTGCTGCTATTCACCTCTTGGGGGTGCTAGGCTCTGCACTGGGTGCACTGGCCCACAATGACGACGATAACATCGGCGACGTGCGCGCGCCGTCCACGGGGAGAGGAGGGGTCTGGCGGGAGGGCGTCCCAGCAACCTCCCTGGTGACATCATCATCGCCCAGCACGGAGCTCTTTGGGAGCAGGGCAGGCCGACCCGAACGCACCGCTGAACAGAATGTACCAGGCGTAAGGAACGGAGTCTGCTTCAGTAAACAACTCCCCTCCCCTGTGATTATGAAGCGTGTGTTCCAAGAACCCCCCCCCCCCTTCCCCATTTTTATGACATTTGCATTAAATGTCATAAATAACAGCAAATGCCATCACAAGTTACCAGAGTTTAAAGTGACTTAACTTACATCTTAAATGTGGTTGCTTTATCTGAGGAACAAGAAAAACTAAACTATTCATTTTCTAATGATCCATGAACCAAATACTTAAATTGAACTGCAACATCAAGCAGCGAATGTGTTAAACGACTTAATATAAACGCTTATCAAAATAACATTTTATGACAGTTTTATCATTCGATCAATCGATAAATCGACTAATCATCAACCGTTTTCCAGCACTCACCGCCCTCTGCTTTGGCCTCCGGTTCCCCCTCACTGCTGGTGGAATGTTGGACAGCAGCCAGCTGGTGGTGCTCCCTGTGGCTGCTGCTACTGCTAGCGGCCTGAGCGGGAGCTGATGAGCTAGAAGCTTGCAGGGGACCTGACGAGCCAGTGGCCTGGGCGAGAGCTGACGAGCCAGCCGCCTGGACGGGAGCTAGCGAGCCAGCCGCCTGGGCGGGAGCTAACGAGCTAGCCGCCTGGGCGGGAGCTGACGAGCTAGCCGCCTGGACGGGAGCTAATGCGCTAGCCGCCTGGACGGGAGCTAACAAGCTAGCCGCCTGGACGGGAGCTAATGAGCCAGCCGCCTGGACGTGAGCTAAAGAGCTAGCAGCCTGCGCAGGAGACGGTGGTTCCGACAACACGGCCATTCCCTTCCGCAGGACGCCCGCACGGCCTTTCTTATACGGAGAGGCCTTTGCTGTTTAAAAAATACATAGATATGTAGTTGTACGATTGTATTTGCACGAGGCTGTATCAAACTGATATTCAGAAGCGCCCACAACTACACTTATTAATTGTTGTCCACTAATGCATTGGAGTGCTTGAGTTGCAGGCTTACGCAACGGTGAAAACAAGTGATAAACAGTGCGATACAGTACATTGAAAGTAAACAGAAATAAAAATATCGTCAACAAAAGGTAACAATCATTATTCACAAGGGAGTGCAGTGTACAGTATAAATAGGTGTGAAGTATTATTGAAAGAGTCAATGAAGGAATTAGTGTGTGTGTGAGTTACTTGAGTTCCTCCTGAACACGATGTTGCACATGAACTTCTGAAAGCGCTCAGCGTAGAAGCCTGGCCGGTGGACGGACACCGTGTCCTGGAGGTGAACAGACACAAGGTTTACTTGTTGTTTTTACATGTTGTTGTTGTTGATGATTTAGCACAAGGTGGCGGCTAGCAGCTAGTGAGGTGTCTGACCCCGTCATGGACCAGAGCTTTCCAGGAGTGTTCTATCTTCTTGACCAGTCTAAAAACACACAACACAGGTTTTATTTCAAACTTTTACTAACTAAAAATAGTATGCTATTTATACATTCATGAAAAAAATAGAAACAAAGCCAAATAGTTTGTATGCAGAATAAGCATGAAAGTCATAAAAAATACATATATGTTTTGTTTACCTATAGGACTGCAAAATGTCAATGATGCCAATGTATAGGAGCAGCCGCTCCCCCTTGGAGTTACATGCTGGGATCCCTCCCATTCTGCAGCAAGAATAAGGAAGTGATGATTATAGAATACATACGGACACGTTCATTACACATGTTCTTTCTATTGTGCATCCGTCCCTAGCGACTTTCAAATCCATCATTATACTGGCATGATATACTTTCCAAGTCAAACTCCGATTCGCAAGTTTGATCGGTTATTCACGACGAAAAAATAGAAATGACTTTTCTGGTTTTACAAGCCATTACGGAAAGCAGTGTAAGAAAGTGACAGGCGTGGTCAATTTATAGGTTAAATCCAACCATAACATTAGACGAGAACCAATGTGAATTAAAATAATAGTTATGGGCTGGGCATTGCTTCAGCTTTTCAGTTTTCAGTTAACTTCTTAAGACCCATGGATCTCCATGATCTCCATGGAACAATCAAGTAAAGTTCTTGATTTATTGATGTTGATTTACAACCTTGTTTTGCATACAATCACTTCAAATCAATTGCATACAAAACAAGATAGAGTTAAGTTAACATACACAGCTGCTCCAGATCTTTTTATTAATAATGGTCAAGATACTTTTTTCCAGCACTTGCCTGTCAAGTTTCAAATGTATGATTAGGTCTCTCATTGGATCCAACATGAAATACGTCTCTTAGAGAAGCATTAGCTCTTTCATAATAATTAGTTGTATCTTTCCCATTAATATGGAATGCTATGCCTGTATCTTAAGCCATTGTATCATATTTAATGCAGATATTACAATGCATATAAAAAACGACCTTGAGTGTTCGACCGAAGTATTCAAACAGGGCTCTCTGAATGACAATTTCAATAGTCAACTGTCAGGGTACAGCCCTAGATAACGTCATCGTCTATCTTGAAACAAACCAAAATATATCCCTTACTGGTCCTCGGTGTCCAGAGACGACATGCCCCCGGCATCCCCTTGAATGGACTCGATGGCGGTGTTGTACAGGGACTTCTGGCCCGGGGGCCGCCGTTGGTCTGTGGCCCCGGACGCTGCCCCCACCTCGGCCACCTGGCTGCCCCGCTCGCGGCAGGCTTGCTCCATGTTGTGCACCCCCACCAGGAGGCTGTAGTCCATGATCTTGAAGCTCTGCAACAGCTGAGGAGAGAGAGGATCAGTGTGTTACACTACATTAATAGTATGAAATGTTTTGCTACCGTCTTCATCTTCTGCAGTGGTCACCCTCAGATTGTCAACTCTAAGGACCTCCAGTCTGATGCTATAGCTTTTCCTATCGCTATGAGCTAAACGCTTCATCCTACTAAAGCACAGAAATCTGTCGCACCTCCATCGCACATACAACGGTTCGGGGAGGTGATGGCTCATTTAAAACGTGAAAGCTGAAGAACTCCATCCAGGGATCTGTTCCTAAATGTTATAAAGTCTGGCAACCATTCTTAGTCTATTTTGAGTCAATCTATATAAAATAAAGCAAAAAAGCCTTTACTTTCTGTTTGTGTGTATGAGGTGTTTTATGGCAACCTTATAAAGCAGCTGTTTCTGCCAATGTCAATATTTTATCTTATGTTGCATTGTTTACTGCACTGTATTGTTTTTGGTATTACGTACACCATAATGTCAATGATATGTTGTTACTTGTGTTACTTCAACTGTCCTCAACATGTGCAGGACCACACGATAGTCTCTGCGGGTCTCACCAGGCAGTCTCTCTGGATGGTCTTGCAGACGGCACTGTAGTTATCGGCCTCCAGCAGCAGGCCGTCGGGCAGCCCATGCTTGAAGTCCAGGTCCTTGTACGTGGGGGAGGCCTTGTCGCGCTCCTTGGCCGACGCCCGCCGCTTGTAGGTGGAGCCCTTCAGGTCGTACTTGAGGTGCATGCGCACGGCGCACGGCAGCAGGTTGTTCATGACCACCAGCCGGATGTTCTTGCCCCCGGCCTGGATGCAGTAGAGCCCGTAGAACTTGGGCAGTAAAGTGCGCTTGTTCTGGTTCAGGTTCTGCAGCAGAACACAACACACAAGGGGAATGAAAATAAACTGGGCGTGGACTGGAGCCACTTCATCGGAATAAAAAAACCAAAAACATTTCAATTCTGTTTAACTGTGAAAAAACAAATGAGTGGGTGGCTCGAAGGCAATGGACTACATGTAGGACTACATGTCCTATGGACTACATGTCCATAAGGACATGTAGTCCATATGTTTTCATCAAATCAGATTTGTATAAAAAGCCCACATAGCAGAACTGTGATGGGTGCCTACTACCCTACAGTGCAGCTATAGCACAGTACAGTACACACAAGTACAAAACCAGTAAAAAGAGTATGACAAGGCAATAAGCGTTGTACTTCTAGATTTTATCCCGTTGGTTCGTATCCCCCACCCACAAGGACTTTTTACCATGAAGTAACCAGGAAGTAATTTCTGCAGAAACTCTGCCTCCTTGTGCTGCACAGTCTTAATGATGAACTCGTCATCGCTGGAGACATAGAAGAGGGAGCCACTGGCCCCAGAGTTGGAAAGCTCGATCAGTGGCTCGCTACACAGGGAACACTGAAAAGAAAGACACACGGATGAAAATATAGTCACACATGTTGCACAATGTAAGTACTGTTCATTCAAACCCCAAATCCCCTTTTAAAACATGTCTATAAGCGGCGTTGTGAGGTCATCGTTTTGCATAGAGAATTAAGAATTACATCACAACTTTTCAATGTTTAAATCTGCCCAAGGACTCAAGCACAAAACCTCAAACTCCTTTCCATTCAGGACATATAAACATCCTTTATATTTGGTTCTACGTGGCTACTCAACATAGACGGAGACAAAATACACAAGGGCTACCAGGTAGTCATCAGGTCGGATTCCAAACATCTCTCTGAAGTAGCGGAAGGCGATGGGAGCGTACGTCTTGAACCTGAAGTCACTGTAGTGGTGGCCAGGGGTCAGGTTACTGCCCTCCCTGAGGAGTTGAGGAGGGGATAGATTTAACCACATGTACAGCAATATATTTGGAGTGTATTTTGTGCAGTGATTTAAGCTGGCCAAAACATCATTCTAACCGTCAAGATGTTGGTACCAGACTTGATGTTGTGGTAATACCTTGATAAAGCTTTACTAATCGGTCTACATGGAATTCTGGGTTTAAAATGTAATTGTTCAATATTTCCCAGTTCTAGGAGCTCTAGTTTCTACAAAGAACAGATATGTATATATACACATGTATTCTATATTTGAGTTGAATGAATGCATCTAAATAATCACCTGGGGAAGAAGATACTTTCCACCACTTCAAAGTCCTGCATTAGGACGTCCCTCTCTGGTTTATGGCTCAGGCTGCCCACCGTGTGGGTTATGCCCAACTGGATAGCCCCTTTCAGAGCAGAGGAGGTCGTCTACATAGACACAAGGATCAAAAGGACAATTCATTACTTTAGGGGGGGGCACGCCGTGTGCACACACACATTAAATGCATATTAATATAATGCATGTTTGAGCCCTGAGGAAATGTAAGCAGCCTCTCACCTTTTTGTATGTTGTCTCCCCAGTTGGGTCAATCCCACGATGGCCAATGGTTTTCTTCATGGCCTGTGATGAACTAGTGCCCGGAGCCTGTCAGCAAATATTGTACAGAAAGGGAAAATCATTAGTAATGGGATAAAAGCCTCAGTGTACGTCAATGGCAATATGAGGAACAAATAGAGGATATGTGTCAGCTACTTCTTTGTAAATTCTCAATTGCAACAATTTTTTTCCCTTTCTCACCTCTGAAAAGGCAACTTTCTGGTTTCCTGTTAGGTCTGTGGAAAGAATGACAATGCAGCTAGATAAGTATCTTGATGCCTATAGTGTGATGATAGTATTAATTGACTAGTTCCGCAGTGCACCTCCTTAACATCATCCTAAAGATGGATTATGGCTTAAAAAAAGCTTTTATTGATAATCAATGTTAAGAGCAGAGAGCATTATTAAGCAATTAAGCTTTCGCAGACTCATGCATACACGATTTATAAAATACCTTTGAGGATCCACAAATGACTGTGTAGCTCATAGGGTAGCATGGGAGGAATTGGAAAAATGTATTTACGATTACTATTTTGCACAAGGCCAAATCATTGGTTAAGGTGGTAGATGCAGTTAAATTTCACAATGGAAGTTATATTTTATGTACTTCATTAATTTTGTACCAGAGTGAAACCAGAAGCCAGAAAGGTTTGGGTGGTTTCAGATCAACAAATACCGGTCTGTTTACTTACTAATGACGGAGCCCAGCGGCCCGGGAGGTTCAGCCCCAGCTGTAGCCATCCTGAAACTCTCCGATGGCTGCTCGCCGTAACTTTTCTCCAAACCCTGGCTGACTCCTTGACATGAACCGTCTCAAAAGGTTCCAGGTGTGTGAGTGCTCAAAGTGCTGTCTGACCTGTGCAGGCAAAGCAGTTTATACAATACCAAAGGACAAAGGAGACCATCGCCAACAACATTCACGTTGTAGTCGGATTTTAACACCCAACAATATTAAGTTATTGCTTAGGACCGTGTAGACGACGGAGTTTTAAACTAAAGTGTGAACTCGTAACGTTACATACACGTCGCCTTGTTACGGCGATTATTATACGCACTTTGTTCACTTATAATTTCGACGTTAAACAGAGCAAACCAGTGCTAACTTTCCTATATTGTTACTTGGTTAGCTAGCTAACGAGCTAGCTGATCGCACAACAAACAAGCAAGGCACTTACTGACTAGAGGCACATTGTCTCATCTTGCTGAGCTTTGCATTAACTTGCGGGCGTTGGATTTTGATGATTACTCAATGATTTTGATGATTTATATTATGTTGCATTCTTTCGCACTGCCAAGCACCCAACAGGGAAGCCGAAAGGATGTAAATAAAACACACGGATGTCCTTAACCTCCTATTGGCGGCGCTAAAGATGCGGCTATAGGTGCTTCCATTAGCGCGTTTCCATTTTTATGACGCTGCGTTCCATGTTGTGTTCAATAGGTCTACATAACCACCAGCCACATCTATTGAACTCACATTACAAAAACTTCACTCCATGTGTCATTATGGTGTGCGTAAACATAGTCTAAATACACAAATAAATGCACAAATATTTTCATCTGATCTTTATTTTTATAGAAAATGTTGAAAAGGTCCATATCTTGTAGTATTGATTGAATATGGGAAATTAATCATATATCAAACTTTTGATTTATATGTTATTTTGAAACTTTTGAAAACAGATGATTAAAGCAGTGGTGGGCTACTGGTTAATACATTTCCCGAAGGAGAAGAAGGCCAATCTAGCCTAAGAAGACAGGCATGCCTGCTTTCATCTTTAACAATAATTCGGGCTGAAGGTAAAGCCGTGCTCCAGAGGTTGTATCGGAGCAGTGTAGCCCGCCATCGGCGTGTAGTAGGGATTGGGGAGGTCGCTGTTGAAACACGTCCACATAGCTTCTCCCTCCTCAGCGCAACAGAAGTATGCCACGGTCATGGTGGAGTGTTCCTCCTCACAGAATGTGGTAAGAGCTTGTTTCCACTGTAAGAAAGGGTCAAATCAAACCATTGTTTCCCCCCACGTTATATTATTTTCTTCTTTGCCGCAAAGGCCAGAAGTCCAAAAACAGCGGAGCGCGACTCACCGCTTGTTCTGCACAGCACAGGATATGGGTGTTCTCCTGTGTCATTTGACCAGTGCAACAGGCGGTGTACCAGGACTCCAGACGGTCTATGGCTTTTCCACAGCGACGGAAATGACTGAAGCCCGAGGGAGGGAAATACCCAGGTGGGTATCTCAGACGACGGCTGCTATACTCGCATATGGAGTTAAGCAGGTTTGCTGTAGGGCGCGCTGGCGGGAACTCCACATAAGGTTCATTGTGTAAGTGCACGGCCCCTGTGGTAGTAAAACATAAAAAGCAACAGAATAGCATCATTTCACAATCATTATTTTTTATGACAAAACACGAAGAATTGCAGTCGAGTTCGTTTATGGATTAATCATAAATGGAGCCCATATAGGCCTACCTCCAAATGTGACGCCATTAAGAGTAAGCAATGCAAAGAGCCACAGTCCCATGAGTCCCCCAGTAAGAATCATATTAGATTGGTTCTGTGATAGTTTGATCGTCTAGGTTGAAGATCCCAGAATCCAGTACAGTAAAAAGGACACAAACTGCAGACTATTTATATAAAAAAAATTGTAGGGGATGATTCTGTGGGCGTGAAATGCCTTGAAGAAAGCAAGAGGTTTCTAAAAAGGTTGTCTGTGTGTGTGTGTGTGTGTGTGTGTGTGTGTGTGTGTGTGTGTGTGTGTGTGTGTGTGTGTGTGTGTGTG
>JAOPJO010000103.1:7805849-7816116 GCA_027123675.1 Molva macrophthalma
CCCCCCCCCCCCCCCCCCCCCCCCCCCCCCCCCCCCCCCCCCCCCCCCCCCCCCCCCCCCCCCCCCAGACCGTCAAGATGATGAATAATGCATGTTATCGACACATCAACTATCTGCTACCAACAACATGGAAATTAACCAAATATTTGTTTGGCATATTCTAATACACAACGCTATATAAACAAACAATAAATAGTGATTTTTTTTTTTTTTTTCTGTACTGCAGAGTGATGTTCAAAAATAATAACACGGGGGAGTAGCATGGAGCTGAATGACATGTTAGCCAAACACAAGGCATTCTGTATTCCTGACCATTAGCCCCCTATGACATCTACTCCCACTCCATGGTTTTATCTTTCAACAGTGCTGAGTTAACTCACTGTTATCACTGCACAACCTCACTAGCTGAGTTATAGCTAGGGTAGGCATTTTCTTTTTGAAGCATTTGTTTTCCCGTTTTGATGGCGTGGCTTTGGAGGGAGGACTAAAGGGAGGGGTGGTGATACCGTCAACATCTAGCTTACTCTGGCTGGTTCTCCAAATTGCCTACCCTAGTTCTAACATTGTTCAGGGCGAGCATTCTCAATATGGCATACAAAGCTTTATTTAACATACATCCTTAACAATGAAAGATGTACTCAAATTCAGAAATTATTACATATTAATCAAGCAGTGTTTTTCACTCCCTGATATTCAAACAATCGGGAGAAGATTAATATTCTGCTGCTAAAGTCAAGTTGCTTGACTGCAATGTAATTTGTATGATATACATCTCTGAATGCTGTACAATAATAATTCATCTCAATAAAAACAATTAGTCTCCTCTGTTTCCAGATTTGTATGTTTTGTGTTTCACACTGTCGATAGGGAGGAACAAAGCATTGTTCATTTATCCGCCCCTTGCACAAGGAATATTTACAATCTTATCACATTTGCTATCTGCCGCTGCCAAGCAATGAGTCAAGTCTCCTTGTTTTTGTTCCCATTCAAAGTCAACTTTGAATACTTAAATTATAATAATTTCCTAAATGTCATTCTGTTCCCTATAAGAGAACCAATAAATTGATGTTGCTTCTTATTATTGCTATTCTGCTCATTATCATGAATATAATGATTTTTATGGATATTGTAATTTCTTTATTATATATATAGTCCCTACTTTTTCAATGTAATGGAAACATAATTTGTCCTTGTGGAATGTGATCTGAAACCTTCCATGACACCTTCATTCTGATTGGCTTATTGCTTCTGGCCAAACCCAATAAAGTTAATCAGTCTTGACGCTTCTTATCCAAAGGTTTTTTTTCCTGGTTCAGGTAAGATTGATTTGTTAGTCGAACCAAAAATGTATTTAGACATTAACTTGAGAGGCACCTTCTCTTACAATAACATACTTGATACTATAGTTTGCTAACTGCTTGAATGTTTTTAAGGCAAATATTCATAGACCCTCATAATACTTCATAATTACAATCACAAAGCGATTCAATACAAAACTATTGACATTATTTTCATTATTCACAGTTTCTTACCATATGTTGTTTTATCTTTATACAATAGGCTTAATATTGTCGTTCTTATTCTCTTTTGTTAGTTGCAAAAATGCCGTTGTCAGTACTCTACGTTGCTGTTTCTCTACTCACTGGTAAGTGATACAAGAAAATGGTTGTCCCTTTCAAAGAACTCCGGAATCTGTCAGTCATGAATGACTATTGTTGCTATTTTTGTTGTTTTCTAATACATTCTCATTCATTTCAACTTCATACATCATACTATTTTTTTATCCCTTAAGACAGTACTCAAAATTGTTATAGTTTCTCAGCCATTAATGCAAAAGTTGCATCACAATTAACCAAATCAAATACAGCTGTTACAGTTTTGCCGCTGCCTTTTAACCGTATGTGTGAAGAAGGATATACCAAACCCTGTCCGACCAGTGTCTTTCTTGTACTTCTTGCAGGGCTCAGCTCTGCCCTGCCCACGGGGAGACTTTGCAACTGCGTTCATGCAAAACATGAACGGTGATAGTAATGCCCGTTTCATGATCGAGGTCTCCGCCCCTCCCTCCTCTCAAGGCAGCACCAATGTGACGGTCTCTGCCGTGGGTCAGGTCTTCCAACAGGACGTGGACCCCGGCAAAAGCGTGTCCTTCGCGCTGCCTAATGACGTGGAGATGCAGGGCAGCAGAAGGTTCGATAAGACCGTGGTCGTGGAGGCAAGCCAGGACGTCACTGTGGTTTCCTTAAACTATAAACAAGACACGGCAGACATATCAGTGGTCTATCCGGTACGGGAATGGGGCACAGAGTACTACATATTCACTCCACCAAGCTTTACCTGGGGCACCTACAAAGAGTTCTCCATCACCAACCACAAGGATCACAACTTGGCAGAGGTTCGTCTCAGGGGGTCCGCAAAGTTCCATGGGAAGTACCACCGGGCGGGCAGCAAGATCTCCATCCAGCTCGAGCCCTTCGAGAGCGTTCAGATCCAAAGCGAGGCGGATCTGAGCGGCACCAAGGTGGTTTCCAGGCTGCCAGTGGCTGTGTCCTCGGGACACCAACTCCTCCCCACAAGAAGCTGGGGAAAGGAATTCATCATTGCGCCACTACCATACCATGATGACCAGAAGAGGCATGACAGTGTTTACGTCCAAGCGTTCCAGACCACTTATGTCTCTATGAATGCTGCGGGTAATGTGCAGGGCTTTTCCATATCTGCAGGACAGACATTTGAGCTCTTCTCTCAATGGCCAAATTCTATCTATTTGACGTCTGACAAAGGCATCCAGGTTTTGTTTGAGTTCAATGGCGGTCTGGTCGATGGGCAACAGTATTTTAATCCTTTCCTCATGTCCATCCTGCCCACGAATCAGTTCAGCAAGTCCTACTCCCTGGAAGGGCAGCGAGACTTCTCCAACTCAGTCATACTGGTAGCAAAGAATGATGATTTGAAAGATGTACAACTAGACAAAAATGTCCTACCAGCTAGCATGGAGTGGCGTAAAGTGGAGGGGAGTGATTACTCTTGGGCTGAGTTCAGTTACGGCACAGGGGCCAGCTCTAATCAGATATCTCACCCTACATCTCCAATTGGAGTCTATAGTTTTGGTGTTGCCGTTGCTAACGGCTATGGGTCCCCAGCATCTGGTAATGAAGCAGGTACATCGTTTCTTCTTTTTTTTACACCACAACATTTGTATTTAATTGAATTGCATCCATAAATCTATTTTTCTATCGCTGGGGGTCTTGTACCAAAATGGAGATTTAGGATATGAAATTGGTAAAAGAATAACATTGTAACAACGTACTGGTCAAAAGCAAAAAATAATTAAAATGTGACTAGAATGTGATTAGAATGACTACGATATACAAAATAAAAATATGATCAAACTGAATGGAATGACAAATTCAGTTAACAAACAATATATGCATTGATATTGCTTACTATATGACAGCCTATATTACATACATCACAAAATCAATATTGTTCTGCTGCAATATATATTTTTCATTACCTCTTCATTTCATCAGACTGCAAAACCATCAAATGCGAAAAAGACGAACGGTGCGAAATCAAAGGAACCACTCCAACGTGTGTGAAGCTGCCCCCTTTGGTGAAGGATGGTACCTGCTGGGCCATGGGCGACCCTCATTACCGGACGTTTGACGGCTACTACTTCAACTTCATGGGCAATTGCACCTACACCATGGCCAAGAACTGTCACATCGACACAAGCCATCCTGCGTTTGAGGTGGATGCCCAGAATGAGAACCGGGCTGGCTCAAAGATCACATATGTTGGGAAGGTTACAATTAAGGTGTACGATTACACCATTATTATCATGCGCTCAGAATTCGGCCTTGTTCGGGTGAGTTACTTTCTTTTTAACACCAAAGAGCTGATCCATCAATAACTTGATCAGTTAACCTAGCCTTAAAGAGTAGAGCTTACATATATAGTTGGTATGAAGTTATTGTTCTAAGTTGTGCTAATGTCCGACAATATTATATCTGTTTTAGATGAACTACACATTATGGAACCTCCCCATCTACTTGGACAATGGCAAGGTGAAGCTGTCTCAGAGTGGTATGTCTGTTGTCTTGGAGACAGACTTTGGCCTATTGGTGCAGTACGACTGGGAGCAGCATCTCGTCATCAGCATTTCAGGTGACTTTGCAGGCAAGGTGTGTGGCCTGTGTGGGAACTTTAACAGCAAGCAGGACGACGACCGCTTCACTCCCTCAGGAGATTTGGCCAGCAGCGAGCAGGCACTGGGCAAGAGCTGGCGGGTTCCTGGCATGGCCGAAAATGCATACTGTCACGACAAATGCGTTGGTCAGTGCGAGGACTGCAAAGGTGGCCTGTTTGAGAGTCTGACAGACCGGCTGTTCTGCGGTTTACTCTCCCATATCATGGATGGACCACTCAGCGAATGCAGCGCTGTCATTGAGCACAGAGTGTACCACGAGAACTGCCTGTATGACGTGTGCATGGGCGAAGGCAAATGGAACTTCTTCTGTAACACCCTGCAGGTGTATTCTGACGCTTGCCAGAGGGCAGGGGTCAAGATCCATGACTGGAGAAATTTTGCACATTGTTGTAAGTAACAGACATGAGATGAGACTATTATTAGTGATCATTGAATACATTGGATCATAGTTAGTAGATAAGAGTCTCTAACCTTGTGTTCTCTGTGACATCACCACCATGCAGCTCACCCTGCATGCCCGGAGAACAGCCACTATGAGTTCTGTGGCAATGCGTGTCAGGCCACATGTGATGCTCCAGATGCTCCTTCAAAATGCAAAGCCAACTGCGTGGAGACCTGTGTCTGTGACGATGGCTTCCTGCTTAGTGGGACCAAGTGTGTCCCTAACACTGAGTGTGGCTGCATGTATGAGGGTCGCTACATAGAGGCCGGTGCCTCCTTCTGGTTGGACGACCACTGCATGCAGAGGTGTTTCTGCAACCCGGCCAACAGGCAGATGGAGTGCAACAAGAAGGGTTGTCAAGCCGAGTACGAGTGCAAGGTGGTGGAGGGCCTCATAGGTTGCCATCCGATGACCTACGCTACGTGCAGAGTGTCCGGTGACCCTCACTACCAGACCTTTGATGGCCACGTTTACAGCTTCCAGGGCACGTGTGTGTATCAGATAGCAGGATCGTGCTCTAAAGCCGCCACGCCTGGATCCCCGGTCCTGGAACCCTTTGATGTCCTCGTGCAAAACGATGGCCATGCCAAGAGAGTTGGCTCCAGCACAAAGTTGGTTGAGGTCAAAGTTTACGGACATTCTATTGTTCTCAGCAAAGACCACAGGGGTTCAGTCTTGGTGAGCTAAACCATTTTAGTAATTGTATTTAAAGATATCAACCTTTATCAACATAGATATCATGCGTCTGTTATTACACCTGATTAATCTTTTGTAGATCAATTCAGAGCTTACCAACCTGCCTGCCAAGCTCAATCAAGGAAATGTAACAGTCAAATTAGTGAGTAACTCTGCAGAGATCGAAACTGAATTTGGGCTGACGGTGTCCTATGACTGGAACACTGCAGTTTTTGTCAAAGTCCCTAGCAGCTACGCTAGCGCTATGTGTGGCCTGTGTGGAAACTACAACATGGACTCCAAAGACGATCTGGTGATGAAGAATGGCAGCCAGGCTGCCTCCGTGGAGGAAATGGGAAAGAGCTGGCGGGTTGCAGAGACCCCTGGCTGTGTTGATGATTGCAAAGACAAGAACCACTGTCCAGACTGTGATTACACCCAGATAGAGAAGTTCGAGAGGAACGCATTCTGTGGCCTGATCCGTGATCCTAAAGGCCCCTTTCAAAAGTGCCATGCCATTGTGCCCCCTGGCGGCTTCTTTAAGGACTGCGTTGATGACGTTTGCAACAACAGTGGTGACCTCCAGTCCTTCTGTGACAGCCTTCACCTCTACACTATCGCCTGCCAACAAGCAGCCGTGGAGGTGGACCAGTGGAGGACAACCCATTTCTGTCCAAAGTCTGACTTCAAGCACCCCAACAACAGTCACTATGAACACTGTGCCAGCGTATGCCATGTCATCTGTGGTATTGGCTCTCCTCCAACTGGCTGTATGAAGCCTTGCCAGGAGGGATGGGTGTGTAACGACGGGTTCCTACTCAGTGGAGATGCTTGTGTTCCCATTGAACAATGCGGCTGTACGCAGAAAGACAAATACTACAAGCACGGACAGATTTTCTATCCACACGGGCAATGCAAGGAGGAGTGCACTTGCGACGGCACAGTAAGTTCATAGCATGATATTTATGAATGAAGTTGTATTTATTGGTAACGTGTGGTAGATTCAATGTAAATGTGCAAATCATATAGGATAACTATAGATGTGCACATAAAAGCATGGTGATTTGTTGTCCATCCAGGTGCAATGTCAGAAGTTTTCCTGCGGGCCCCATGAAAAGTGTGAGGTTAAGAATGGTGTTCGATCGTGTCAGCCTGTTGGAAAAGGAGTCTGCTCCATCTCTGGTGACCCTCATTACAAAACCTTTGACAACAGCACCTATAACTTCCAAGGCACGTGCACATACACTGCAGCTAAAGCCTGCAATCTGAATGGCACAAGACTCCCAGTCTTCTCTGTGGCTGTGGAGAATGAAAGGTGGCATGCCATGTCCAGCAACCCACAGGTCTCTGTTGCCAAGCTTTTGTCAGTTACCGTGTATGGCAATACTCTGATACTTCAGGAGAATCAAATTGGAATGATAATGGTCAGTATAAAATAATACATGAAATATATATTTTTGTCTATCTGTGGCATTTCCTGTTGCAAAAACGAACCCAGCTCACGTTCCCTATTTGTGTATGTGTGTACATTACATACACCACTACAAATTGAGGCTTTTGAATAAAGTTAAATAATACAGTGTGACATAAACAATCAGTAACATCAAAGCAAAGACCTTGTTTTTTTTTTCTGTTTGTTTCTCTCTAGCTGAACGGTATCATGACAACTATTCCACTTAACATCAACGAAAAACAAGTGCAGGTTTACCAAGAGGGTACTTACTATGTAATCCTAACCGACTTCGGTTTGAGAGTGACCTATGACATGGTCTACCACATCACCGTCACCGTACCCGGCAACTACAGGGACCACACCTGCGGCCTGTGCGGGAACTTCAACGACAATAAAGCAGATGAGTTCCAGCTGCCAGACGGTAAAGTGACCAAAGACCTGCTGAGCTTCGGGGCTGCCTGGAAGGTGGCCGTGCCTGGAGTGGTGTGCGAAGACGGATGCAGCGGGGACGTCTGTCCCAAGTGTGACGCCAGCAAGAAGGAAGTGTTTGAGAAGGACTGCCAAGTCCTCACCAATCCCCAAGGTCCCTTCGCTGTGTGCCACAACGTCATAGACCCTGCCTCCTACTACCGTGATTGTGTCTATGACGTCTGCATGGCGGA
The DNA here is from genome assembly GCA_027123675.1 of Molva macrophthalma. NCBI lineage: Eukaryota > Metazoa > Chordata > Actinopteri > Gadiformes > Lotidae > Molva > Molva macrophthalma. Next base: position 7,813,295 of record JAOPJO010000103.1, read on the forward strand.
TGGAGCCAAGACAGTGTTGTGTGAAAGCATCGGTGCCTACATGTTGGACTGCCAAGACTTTGGTGTGAAGATTCCAACCTGGAGGACCCCTACTTTCTGCCGTAAGCATTAGCATACTCCATCAATCTCTTCTTTTGAATCATATGCATTCCTAACAGAGAAAATAGAGAACTGGATGATACCATATTTCCATCTATAGTTATTTTACATGTTATTCTAGTGTCTTTCTAACAAAAGTGAAGGCTCTGTGAAATACCCTTATAACTGAGTATGTCTTTTAGATTAATTATTGTATTTTTTCTTTGCTCAGTGATTGTTTACTTGACCTAATAGGGCAATGCCTCGAGACATAGTGGTACCCAGAATTAATTTAATGTGTAGGGATGGTGTAGCAACAATTATTTGGTCTTATTCTGTTTCCTAAAATCCACTGTTGTTAAGTCAATATATGATGAAATGCATGTTTTCTCTCTTGTAGCGCTGTCCTGTTCTGTAAACAGCCACTACCAGATTTGTGCTGAAACCTGTGGCACGCCATGCCCCGGCCTGACTGACATCATTTCCTGCCCCACTACCTGTGCTGAAGGCTGTGCTTGTGACGATGGTCACTACTTCAATGGGACTGGTTGCATTGGCTTGGATAAATGCAGTTGCTTCTTCAATGGGCGTACCTATAAGGTGATTTATCCCGATTTAGTCATCGCATTATGCAATAGCTATGTGCTAGCTATATACATGTAAATTACAAAATCATGCATTTTGTTTTAATACAATTATCGCAAAACAACCTTCGGTTTACAGATTGGCGAGTCTGTGCTCATTGACGACTGTCAGCAGCGATGCACCTGTGCGATGTCGGGCCGTGTCCAGTGCGTTGACATCCAATGCGGGAGCGCAGAGAGCTGCGAGATCCAAAATGGCATCCTGGGCTGCTTCCCTAAACGGTGTGTGTTGGAGACCGGAGGCTCCATCACTCTGTTCAACGGGGTCACCGGCGCCGTCAAGCCTACAATGGTAGCATACGAGTTGGTGGAGCACTGCGACCCCTCAGCCCCAGGGGAATGGTTCAGGGTGGTGGCCAAACTCCAGGAATGCAGCCTGACTGGCTCAAAGAGTGTCTCCGCCCTCTATGTGTTCTTCAGTGACATGATGGTTGCCGTCACCGACAAGCATGAGACCTGGGTGGGTTTCATTCAGGTCTAACTTGCGTGCGCCGCAACATTATATCTTCTGACACATGAGTTAGCTAACGCCCCCCGGTTGCTATGTCCACAGGTAAACGGCCAAAAGGTGACTCTCCCGGCGCAGCTGAGAAATGGCATTTCCGTTGACGTCTCAGGGAAAACCGTACACCTTGAGAAGAAGGCAGGCTTCAGTCTGTCCTACAGCTGGTCTCAGGGAGTCACGGTGACCGTGAGCAACGACATGGCGGGCAAATTGTGCGGGGCGTGTGGACCGCTGTCCCGCGACGACCTCCTGGAAATCTCAGAGGAGATTATGCAGGAGTACATGGCTCCGTTCATTGCACAAGACTTCCCCACCTGGTGAGTAATGTTTCACGGTATGCTGTTTTGGAAATTCATTTTGATCCGTCATGCAGGAAACGCACTATATTATCCATGAATTGTGTAGGTTCAAAGAAGCACTTTCTTATAATGTATCACTGAAAACTAAGGAGATGCAAATTAAATGTATAAATGTGTGTAATTGACCATTGTTTTTGGTTTTCTTTCTGTCTCACCTCACTTTAGTGGCCAGTGAACAATCCCCATGACATCCATTCAATCATAACATTGGATTTGCTTAAACATATTTAAATGCAGATCCTTTCAAAATACTTGCAATGCAGTGCAACATAACAATGTAAATTCTGTCCATTTATCTTGCAATAAAATGTAATTGGAAGGGATAATTGAGGTTTGGCTTTTTGTTCAAATAATGCAATCCCCTCAAGCATTTCACTCCAGAAGATCCTGCACACTTTGTAGACCCCCAAATAGTGAATTTGCTGTCTGAAAATGTTTTTACAATTTCATTAGAAAATGTATATATTCAATCCATTCACTCATACGAAGCATGTAACAACAAGAGTTATGTATTTAATTACTGCACATGCAGAGTAGTAGCAATCATGTGATCTACACATGCATTGGATTTATTGTTTTTATTTGGAGATTCGGCATAAACCTACCTCTACTAAAATCTCTATCTTTGCTCTACTTTATTGGCATCAAATATTGACCCAGGTGCACATCAGATATTATACTATGGTCCTATAGTACTATAGGGCTACCAACTGATAATGCAGTAGGTGATTCACTCTAAAACATGACATTTATTTCATGGTACCACATTTTGGTACCACAATTGCATATTATAGCCCTTGTCATTTTGGAGATATACTATATTTACTTTGGGTATGATATTTTCAGAATAAAACTAAGAAAGAGGCCTAGTGATGAAGAGGTTAAGATCCTTCATTTTATGTTAAGGCTCTATCCCCAATTCAGTCCAATATTTATATATAACAGCAGTTATACAGCACTGGGACTTTTCACTACACATGGATCACTTTGAAAAAAAGTGATCCATTTCTAAAAAACGTTAATTACATTAACGATGTAAGCTGTTAACTCATCGGAATCACACATGCCACCAAAGTGACTGTCAACAGACTCTTATTTCACTGGTTGCAAAATAAATGGAAACATACAGATAAATGTACATGATACAAAGCAGCTGGCCTGCAGACCTACACAAAGTATCAAGCTAGTGTGCTGTTGAAATGTTTGTGTTGCTTTGGACTGGGACTGGACTGTAAC
>JAOPJO010000103.1:7816216-7827606 GCA_027123675.1 Molva macrophthalma
GGGACTGGACTGTAACACAGTCCAGTCCCAGTCCAGTTGCAGAACTATTCGTGTTGGTGGAGCCAAATAAATGATTAAATAAACAAATAAAATCATAATCTGTTACATAATCAAAATCCCACTCGATGTCGTGCTGTAATACTGAATATCAACAAACTCCCTCTCATGTGATATTGCTTAATCAACTAGCTCTTAGCTTAAAATGACCTTGATATGCCCAGTCAATTATGAGTGATAGTGATTTAATAATGTTAAAACTAAATCACATCCTATAACTGATATATTCTACAAATAAAAAATGCTGGCCAGCCCATACCACTCTTTGTTTACAATAATCGTAATATTGATAATCCCCAAACCCCTCCCACTCAAGCCACAGAGCCAAATACGCTTGTTCGTGTCATGCAGTTGCACAGACAGTTAGTGTGGACAGAACACCGTTATTTCGTTTTTTGAATTCTCCCACCTACTGCCTGGGAGGGGCCCAATCCTACTACACATTGCCACTTTAACCAAAATAAAGATCTGAGAATTAAATGTAAAAAGCATTATGTGAAGAAAAAAAAACAATCAAAAATGAATTAAATACAAACATTGTTTAATGCACCATTTATTGAAGAAAGCTTATTCCCAAGCAGAATGTCAATGATATCATATGTTGCACACAGATGCCAAATGTTTATTTTTCATTATGCAATTTGTTTTTACAATATATAAATAGTTAATTGCACAGGTTAAGGATTTGTGAGGCCTATAATCAATGGACCTCTTCTTCGTTATTGATGGAGGATCTGAATTGGTTGTGGTTGTAGAATTTGGATGCTGTTATTCAACTAAAAAAAAAGAAAGTTACAGGTCATTATTAGAGTGATGTTGGAATATGGGCCACAGTTTTACCAGTTTTACTGATGCAAATATTGGCTTAAGTATTCACATTTTCCCCTTGAGTTCTGAATTGTCTATGACTATGTTTTTCCGATCCACGTTATGCATCCATTTTATCACTCACCATTCTGGAAAATCAGGAGCCCTCCATTTGCCAATGTTCACAGTGATGGCACTGCCTCCCAGGGTGTGACCCAGCTTCTCTCCCAGGGTCAGGTAGAGAAGCTGCCCCACAGTCGTGAGGCTACCGCATGCACCACAGGCCTTCTCTGCTACATCACCGCTGATGCTCATCGTGAGGTCATTAAAAGCATTAAAAGACAACTGAAGACCGTTGGCCTGGTCGATTGCCACTGTATTGCCAGAGACCGTCAAGGCTATGTTGCTCTTTTTGAAACTGCTCTCATGCATGGCCCTTCCGTTTACCTGCACACAAAGATGGATTGATTACAAATCATCAGTAAGGGACTGGTATCTATAACAGGTAAAACTAAGGTTCTGAATCTGCTCTGTAAAGATACTCACCCAAATGCCATGGTTGTTCATGATCGTAAATGTCACGTGGGTGAAGTACACATAAACCGCCACAATGGTGTTGACTGCAGGAGTGCCACACATCTCTAACTTTGCAACAACCCTAAACCACTGATCTGTCATATTTGGGTCACAGACTTGGATGATATCAAAGGCCCCTGAGTTTAAGAAGATGCCGGCTCCATCAAACGAGGTGAGAGAACCATTACCTTCCAAAAGGCATGTTTGGGGGAAGCAGCCTCTGGTGCCATTTTGGATTCGGCAGATCTCTGTGCTCTTACAAGACATGCTCTGGGACACAATTACTCCTGAGGCTTGGCAGATGTGGATTGTATGACAGTCCTCAGATACAATAGAATGTCCAACCTGCAGTAAAATAAATAAATAAAATAAATAAAATAAAAAAATGTATCATGTTCAGTGTATGGTTACCAATTACATGAATTTTAAAATTTAAAAGGTTTTCCAAATGATTGAATAACTCAACAAGGACGTTGACAGCAAACAATAAAAGATTAGGAGACAATGTATTGTTCCTTAACAAGACACATGACCTTTGTGTGCAGTTTTGTCATCAAACCTAGGTTTTCTTAGTCTAGAAACCAGACGAATCTCGCAAGCCCATGTCTGCAGATAAGGTCTGGCTCAGCTCCCATACAAAAATAATTCTGCCCGGTACGAGATAGATCGACCAATCACAACCGTTTATCTTATAGGAGGAGGGATAAATACGATGGCGGTGCAGAGGAGCACCGCAGAGGCATTTTCAACAACACCAAAGATGGCTGCCGCTGATGTAGTGCGGTCTGTTGATTACGCTATCGAGACAGTATTAAACGAACTGGACGGTATATTTTCACTTAAAGAAGAACAAAAGACTGCACTAAAAAGCTTGTGTTGAAGAACAATGTTTTATCGTCGCTCAGTGCTGCGTCACCCATTTTGTTGCTATGATTGGTTGACGGCCTATCCAATTGCGTCCAGAGGCAATTTGCTCTGCACCTGTTGGTGACGCCCTTTGGAAATCGAAAAAGAATGGAGACGTTCCAGACTAATTGCAGTTTGCCATTAGGCAGGGTTTTCTGTTTTCTGTTCCATGTTCCATGTTTTTTTAAGTCATACAGTGCATCCTGCTTTCGCCATCCAAAACGCTGGCCAAATCAACGGTGGCAAAATCTGCCCTACCACGGTGCCAGGCCTACCTTGTAGGTCCTCCCTTGGAAATAGCAGCTACATTGGTCCAAGCTAACACAGCCAGTGCCGTTGAATTTGTAGCCTGTGTTGCAGGCACAGCCCTCGGCACATGTTTCGGGACAGGTGACGATACTGGAGAGGTCCGGGCATGGACTGTCACAAGGCCGGCCGCAGACGTCATAGTGGCTGTTTGCAGGGCAGCTGAGGGCTGTTTGCAAATGATAGAAATACATATGAAATAAATAGAGTTCCCCCCGGTGTCCTCACTGGTGGGGATTGATAAATTCATATGAATGAATAGAGTTGGCCTATGAATGAAACACTTACGGCAGAAAGTAGGGGTCCTCCAGGTTGGAATCTTCACATCAAAGTCTTGGCAATCCAACATGTAGGCACCGATGCTTTCACACAGCCCTGTCCTGTCCCCATCCACCATGCAGACGTCATAGACACAATCACGGTAGTAGGAGGCAGGGTCTATGACGTTGTGGCACACAGCGAAGGGACCTTGGGGATTGGTGAGGACTTGGCAGTCCTTCTCAAACACTTCCTTCTTGCTGGCGTCACACTTGGGACAGACGTCCCCGCTGCATCCGTCTTCGCACACCACTCCAGGCACGGCCACCTTCCAGGCAGCCCCGAAGCTCAGCAGGTCTTTGGTCACTTTACCGTCTGGCAGCTGGAACTCATCTGCTTTATTGTCGTTGAAGTTCCCGCACAGGCCGCAGGTGTGGTCCCTGTAGTTGCCGGGTACGGTGACGGTGATGTGGTAGACCATGTCATAGGTCACTCTTAGGCCAAAGTCAGTTAGGATTACGTTGTTGTTGCCGTCTTGGTAAACCTGCACTTTACCGTCATTAAGATTCAACGGGATGTGAGTTAACGTCCCATCTACCTGAAGAAGAAAAAGATATTTTACACATTGCTTTTCTTCAGTTAGCCCTTCCGTCATTTGTATTTATTGAATTTTATATTTATCTATACACACACAATTCTAAGTGACATACCATGACCATTCCAATCTGGTTCCGTCGAAGAACTAAGAGGCTTCCGTAAACTTCCACTGCTACAAGTTTGGCGACTGAGACCTGTGGGTTGCTGGTCATGGCATACCACCTCTCATTCTCCACGGCTACAGAGAAGGCTGGGAGCCTTGTGCCATTCAGATTGCAGGCTGCAGCTGCAGTGTACGTGCACGTGCCTTGGAAGTTATAGGTGCTGTTGTCAAAGGTGTTGTAATGAGGGTCACCAGAGATGGAGCAGACTCCTCTTCCAACAGGCTGACACGAATGAACACCATTCTTCACTTCACACTTTTCATGGGGCCCGCAGGAAAACTTCTGACATTGTACCTATACAAATCATGGCAATTAGGGTTTACTTTCTTCAATTTATTAAGTCAATTTGTTGATATGTAAAACAGTGTTTGGGGGAAATAATCTTTATACAAACAATATTTTAAAGAAACTTTTCAGATCCATATACTTCTTACCGTTCCATTACACACACATTCTTGCTGGCACAGCCCATCAGGGTAGAACACTTGGCCATACTTGTAGTGTTTTCCATTAAACGGACAACCGCACTGAGCAGAAGGCACGCACTCGTTTCCACTTAAAACAAAACCATCATCACAGAGGCAACCTTCCATGCACTGAGCCCCACAGTCAGAAAAAGAGACTGGGTTCTGACAGGACTTCTGACATCCAGCACTGCATATCTCATAGTGGCCATTCGCTCCACACTGAGCATCTACAAGCAAAGCATAATTACTTGCACTGTTAAAAAACGGTTGCATTCACAGTTTTACAGTTGTTAGATAAATATAATTTTAAAGGTTTTCTTACCACAGAATGTATCTGACCTCCAGGGGTATACTTTGGCACCTTTGAGTTGGCAGGCTACTGTGTAGGCAGTCATGGTTTTGCACTGCATGCTCCCTCTTCCCTGGTACAGACATACGTCATAAAGGCAGTCTTTGAGGAATGTGGCAGGGTCGACTACAGAGTGGCAGTCACGGAATGGGCCTGTGGGGTCACTGATGAGTCCACAGAACTTGTTGGTGTTGTACTGGTCTTTCTGGCTGGCGTTACAGCCAGGACATGGACCTGTGCAGCCATTGACACAACCAGGGGTACTAGCAACCTGCCAGCTCTGGCCAAGCTCCTCTGCAGTGGCAGCCTCTTTCCCATCTTTCATCTGCATGTCGTCTTTGGGATTGAGGTTGTAGTTGCCACATAGACCAATCATGGAGCCCTTGTAAGTACTGGGGACCTCGACAAACGCTATACTGTTCCAGTCATAGTAGACTTTCAGACCGAAGTCGGTCTTGAGTACAACAAACCAACCAATAGTGTACAGCTGGAGTTTGGTGCCATTCAGTGCCATTGGGAGGTAGGAAAGCTCACCATTGACCTTAAAGAGACCAAAGGGAAATAAATATGTTATTTTCTTTACAAATACTAACCAAAAACGAAACATAGAGTTGGTTTGTTTTGTGTATATATTTTCAAGTCCTTACCGTGACAAAGCCAGGTTGTTCTTTGCTAATGTTGACAGTGTTGCCATAGACCTTTACCTCTACCAGATTAACCACAGAGCCTGTCCTCTTATCTTGCCCACTGTTCTGCAGAATAACACTAAAATTCTCCAGGGTCTTCTGACTGGAGGAGACACTGGCCAATTCATAAGTGCAAGTGCCCTGGAAGTTGTAGCGCTCACCATCAAAGGTCGCAATGTGGGGGTCACCAGACACCATGCATGTGGCGTAGTTCACGGCATTGCAGCCTCTGATGCCCTTCACCACCTGACACTGCTGCCCCATTGGGCAGCTAGTCTTCTCCATGGTCAGCCTCCCTTCGGCGGAGCATGTGTACCGCTCAGTGCAAGTATCGCCACCCCAGAAGGAGGCGCCAACCGCCACATACCGGCCATTGTACTGGCAGCCACACTGGGCTTTGGGGATACATTTGCTGCCGCTGAGCACAAACCCGTCATCGCAGGTGCATGTCTCCACGCAGCTGGCTTTGCAGGTGGAGGGAGCAGTGAGGTCTCCACAGGTGGCAGGACAGATGGAGCCACAGCGCTCGTAGTAGCTGTTCTCTTGGCACTTGGGTGGCGCTACATATGGATAGCATATTAGCATCAGGTTTTTTTATATAGCTATTAAACAATAAGATGGGCTTAGACATTACCTAAAAATATCTTTCTACAATGTGTGTTTCATCATAACTTATGAATATGGTATATTATTTAAGATTATATATGCACTGAAGAAGAATGCTTAAAAATGCTCTCCTCTTGATTACTTACAGCATTGGTTGGCATCCCTCCAGTTCTGTCCCGGGACTCCAGCTCTTTGACAGGATTCAGAGTACACTTGCAGAATGTCACAGTAGTACTTCTTCATTGGGACACCATGACAGAGTTCGAACATGCAGTTCTGCAGAAGCTCCTTGGGGTCAACGAGATTGGTGCAGGCCTTGAAATCCCTATCCATCACTTTTGACAGAGAGCTACAGATGATGTGGTATTCCAATTGTTCCACAAAGGTGAGATTGCAGCCTTGACACTGTCCTGTGCAGGTATCCTGACAATTGGCCTCACTGACAACACCAGGAACCCTCCAGCTCTTTCCCATATCCTGTGGATCTTTGGCATGCGCCCCAGATGGAATGGTGAGGTCGTCTTCCTGCTTGCTGTTAAAGTTGCCGCACATGCCACACACCTTGCCTGCAAATTCACTTGGAACTGTGATAGTGAGATACTGCTGCCAGTTGTACTGAACTGTTAGGCCAAAGTCTGTCTCAACAACAACAGAGAAACCACTCTGAGACAGAATCACCTTGCCATTGTCCAAATTGATGGGGAGATTCCAAAGTTGATAGTTTACCTGAAAAATGTATTTGTAACCATGAAACACATTTTTTGAGCAGGTGCCGCATAATGTATACTAATAATGTAAGGTCGTCGTGTGATGATGTTAGTGTTACCACAGCATATGTATTGAAATCACCTACCCGCACAAGGCCAAACTCATTATGGACAATATCAATAGTGGTCCCGTAAACACTGATGGTGACCATTCCCACAGCGGTGAGGTTTGAATTGGGGATGTTGACATTCTTTGCGTCCACCTCAAAGGCTGGATGGGTCCCGTCTACATAGCAGTTCTTAGCCATGACATAAGTGCAGTTGCCCGTGAAGTTGTACAAATGGCCATCAAAGGTACGGTAAGTAGGGTCACCGAGAGCCCAGCACATGCCTTTTTTGGATGCCACAGTTGCTGGTCCTGCATTGCAGAAACCTTAAAGATGTCCATACATTATAGTTTTTTAGCGTTTGAGAAGCTTCATTGGTTTATTACACAGTATGTTTTTTTTATTTAAAATGTTTTGTTGAATTGTCTGAATTTGCTACAACCACAGCAAATTGAAAGAAGAAAAGGGTAGTACATGATGTGCATTGTGTTATGAATCACACTGATTCAATTCAATAGTATTGTATAGTATTATGATGTAAATGTAATTCATTGCTTGAACTTGATGTCTTCATTTTGCACAACACAACAATGTAGATGAGATAAGATTACTTACCACTCAACAGTAGAACTGCAAATATAGTCACATAAATACCCATGGTTTGAACCGAGAATACCTAAAAAAAAAAATGTCACACATGTTTGTCATTCATTTTTTTCATTTTTGTTCATTTTATATTAGACAAGACAGGACGAATTTCTCCTCACCTGAGCTTGACAACAGGCTAGTGGGGACTCAGGAGCTGAATTATATTAAGCTGGACCTCCTTCAAAGAACCAATCAGGTTATAGCATTAAATGTACTCTCCCAGAAGGTGGTATCCACACCTACACATGCCATGGTGTTTCTGATAAATTACTCATACGGCAGATATGGACAATCAAGTCTTTACTGAACTGATACTGAGTTTATCAAAAAATGAAATAAAAAAATAATAATTCCATAGATATGTTTACTGGATTTGCTCTAATATTTTCCTTAATGCAACTCAAGTTATTATAAACCTTAACAGTCATAGCATCAACATTTCTGAAGCCCCCCTGCGATTCCTAGACAATATCAAATACCTGGAATAAGTTTTACAAATGTCATGCTAAACACTTGAATAATCACAGTAACCTGCAGTAAACACAGCCCAGAGGTGTTGTCCAATCTGAAGCCTCTTGACGTGTTGACCTTTGCTGCTGTGTGGCCACCACCCAATTGAAAAATAAAAAGGTGTAGGTTCTTCAAATACAGAATGATTAACGACTATCGGCTATTGTGGTCTGCCAGACAACAGTGTTTTCTCTGGACTGAGCACGTCTTGACTATAATCTCTGTGGTGGGTACCTGCCCTGTTCCATGGCAAAACAAAAAGATTAAGGAGTACTGATAACTGAGTCTGATTTGTGGCCACTCAGCGTCAGAATATACAGAGTCAAGTTTGTAATTTACGCACGCACGCACACGCACACACACACACCAATCGACACACACACAAACACATTGATTTCAGTGGCCTGGACAGAGAACACGACACAGTCCCTGATTGGCCCGATTACATTGTAATTTCAGGAAATCGATGTGGGCGGCTAGGGGTCCAGACTGATTTGTGTAGCAATACAGAATGTGAGGTCATGTGATCAGGATTGTTTCCAGGCTAGGTCACAATTATGGGAACCAGACAAATCTACGAGCTCATGTTTTATTTGCTCTGCCATGAGGAGCACCCTATGGGAGCGCCGTTGAGGCATTTTCATAACCATAAGCTGCCAATGTGTCATACGTTTCATTGCTCTGATTGGTTGTAGGTCTATCCAATTGCGTCTAGAAGCATTTTGGTCTGCGACTGTTGATAATGCAGCTTGGAAATGGAAAAGAGGTTCCAGATGAATATGCATTTGTGAATTTGTCTGCCACAGAGCTATGGCTCTGGTATGGCGATGTCAGGTCAAGGTCACAATGGTTTTAGGGAAGGGAAGGGCAATCCAATTTGAACAGTTACAGGGCGGGGTTGGATATATCCAACCTGGCCTTTCATCTGACCCCGCCCCATTCCGCTTTCCGCTGCAGGGACCCTTCTCCAACTCACTCTGCAACATGGACAATACATTTTCAAGCCGCCTCAAAGACTTTGTCCATTTCTTTAGTAGTTCTTCAGGATGTCCGCTAGGTTTTGAGAATTAGGGCTGGGTTGTTGGGGAATGGACTCGGTTAGTGTGCTGAGTTGGCATAAATCTTTGCCTTCCACACACTTAACGACCAAAACTGTTACATTTATCTTCATCTATCATTAGGGGTGGGGTCTCTCATGTTATCTACATTTGAAAAATCTAGTGTGTGTCAGGAAGCAGAGTACCCAAAATCGTTTTTGTTTTGTTTTAAACGTGGTAATATATAAAGTCGTATATGCTCTTCAACATAGAAATCGTTGCCATTTTGTCACTGTAAATAAAATAAGACCTTGATTTAGAAAAAACTGTTGAAAATCCTATGATTTAAGTCCCTGCCAACCAATTTGTAAAAGTTCTTCTCTGCTCCAAACTCAAGCCGCGTTCTTTGCGTAGTGTCTCCGAGGCCATGTGTGTGGATGTATGGAGCTCCGTCTGGGCAGCGGCTGTCGATGGTCACGTCCGAGAGCTTGTACATCAGAATGCATCATGGGATCTTTTGCTGGCGATACTACTCCATATTGAGAGGACTCAAGACAGTTTAAGTAATGTAAAATCATAAATCAAAGTAAATATATCTTAACCTAGGCTAATGAAAACTTTGTTTTCATGTTTTGACATGTCTCAAATTTAAACACTGCTGCCATTTCAAACACAATAATGTCTTCCCATAATGACAATTAATTGCACGATTAATTACCAAACAATGACCAAAAACCATTACTACCAACTGTTGGAAGTAATGGTTTTCGGAATGTTAGTAAACATTCCAAACTCTTCACAGTTTTCTTTAAACAGGCATCATTGGAATTAAGCAGGCACATCTCAGATTAATTGGACACATTACTAAATATGTGAACGTATCACTGTCATCGCTTCATTTCGACGCCTTTTTTATTATTTCATGCTATTCGAATTCCAGCTGAAACACAGGGTTCACACAAACTTTGTGGTAGGCCTACCCATGGTAAATAGAAATTCCCACATATTGTTATTAAAGCATGCCATTAGGTGTGTGAATGTCTACAAAAATGAATGGTATGAAGAAGAGCAGGTCAATCGTCAACAACTGACACTTTCTTTTGTGTGTGGTTGAGGGTGTAATGTTTGTATGCTGCATATTATAAAGGTAGCTCTTGCACTATTACGGCAAATATCCTACACAAACAAGTGTTTAATATGACCCAAAAATGTTTAGGGGCAACTGGTGCAACCAGATATGTTAATAGGTCATCCGGAATAGGAATTGTCTAACTGGTTAAGCCAGCTAAGGATCACATTCATAGACCTGTTTCTACGATGCATAGCACAGTTTGAAGGCAAACGAAGAAGCAATGGAGTGGAATTGGCTGTATTTATTTTTTTTGACGTCCCAGAAACGATTGTAAATGTGTAGGGAGCAATTGTCTTTTACAGTTTGTTAGTATTGAATGATTATAATATAAAATTTTATTCGCCGATAGTTACGAGGCAATTCGCGCCAGGAGTGAAAAAAAGAGAAAGGAAACAAAGCGGGACGTTAATCGACAAGTTGAGGGGAACACCTAAAACAAAAGGCTAAAGAAACTTTTCAACTTTTTTTTTAAAATTTGCACTCGTCTCCAATTAACTCTGACGACTTTCCTCCACTACTTCATTCAACCCAAGTACACGCGGTCACGATGAAATTATCATGGGCGATGACTACCTTTTGCGCCGTGGTGTGTACAACGGTGTGCATGGTGCTCTTTGGCCAATATGCAATGTGGACCAAGCTATCCGTCGACGAGGAAGGGCAAAGGGTGAAGTACCAGACCTTTGATGCTACATTTAATGAAAAGCTGTTCATCAAAAACACGATGCAAAATCAGCTCGATCAGCAGCGGAAAAACGTGTTAGAGATGGAGGGAGAGCGGGAAAAGGCGACTCTTGGTCAAAAGCAAAAAGCGGAAGACCTTGACTTCTGCAAGGCAGATAAGGTTAGTGGGCCAACTTAAACTTTTATAATAAAGCATTTATACTCATATCCTTTAAAGAGGTCAAATGACGTCCCACGTTTACTTAAGCTATTGCTTATCCCTGCCCAACCCCTATGTTATTCTTTATTTATGTTAGAAACAAAAGACCCGAGAGCTTGCAGACACAGAGAAGGAGGAAGCGGACGCTGAAGGTAACCTACATTCTTTGTTCACTGACAGTTCCATCGTGTGGATGATGTATAAGACACATGTGGGCCTAACGTTAAACCTTTATCCATAACACATGTAAGCCTATGCTAAATCTCTATCCATACCACATGGGACCTCTAATGTTAAACCCCTATCCATAACACATGTAGACCTAATGTTAAACCCCTATCCATAACATATGTAGACCTAATGTTAAACCTCTATTCATAACACATGTAGGCCTAATGTTAAACCTCTATCCATAACACATGTAGGCCTAATGTTAAACCTCCATTCCTAACACATGTAGGCCTAATGTTAAACCGTTATCCATTACACATGTAAGCCTATGTTACACCTCTATCCATAACTAGATAACCTGTCCAAAATGAGTGCAGCGTGGGCAGAGCAAATTGCTTCTCTAAAGAAAGCCAAAG
>JAOPJO010000103.1:7840268-7853340 GCA_027123675.1 Molva macrophthalma
CATCCCTACCCAATTCAATATGCATAGTGTCGAACAACCCCCATACACTCACCCCCCCCCCACCACCAATTATTCTTTGACACAAAAGTAGTCAACACATAATATAACTGCCGAGCTATGACAATGCTGGTTTTGAGTGTAAGCTTGTATCTTTATATCAACAACACATGCATTGTCTTAATTAATCCTTAATTAATGCTGGATTAATGCTAATGCATGTTGTCAACCAAAGTTCCTAATCAAATGAAAGGTCCTCCAATACTCGATCACCCTATTCAACCTGCGGCCCATCATGACAGGTGTCTTTGGTTGCCCGACAACCGTTGCAAATGTGGAGACCGTCGCCGTGGCGCCTACGATTTGCCGCCGCGGGGGCTCATGGTTCCTGGGCTTCGGCCGGGAGAGGAACTCGGGCACCAAGCTCTTCAACATCTCCGGCCACGTCAACACCCCTTGCACGGTGGAGGAGGAGATGTCCATCCCTCTTAAAGAACTCATCGAGCGGCACGCAGGTACAGCCCATCACCTGTCCTTTTACAAAAACCGCCGGGACTCATTCCCGGCTGTTTTTGTTATTTATACATTGTCTGCCAGGAAGTGGCCCACATCAGTTCAACACATTGACGGAAACCTTCCGCCCTATTTCAAGCCTGCTCACTTGCGTCTTTCACAGTTGTCATGGGGACGAGTCTGTTTCACCTTCCATTATTAATGTGCTTTAACAAGCCTCTCACTCTCAGGTGGCGTGCGCGGCGGCTGGGACAACCTTCTGGCCGTGATCCCCGGCGGCTCGTCCACGCCCCTCATCCCTAAGAAAGTGTGCGAGGACGTGCTTATGGACTTTGATGGGCTCCTCCAGGCTCAGACGGGCCTGGGCACCGCCGCCATTATTGTCATGGATAAGTCTGTGAGTTGAGATGGGGGGGGCTTGAACCTACGTTTTCAAAACTTTGTGCATTTAAGTCAAGATTTGGATTAGGATCCGTCCATCCAGCCATCCATTCATCTAAAATAAGTTTGTTTAGGGTTTGGTTTCCATTGAGACCGTACAGATGTGTCATCTTCAGTTGATTTAGATTGGGAAATACGCTTTTCATTGCAGACGGACATCATCAGAGCCATTGCCCGCCTGATTGAGTTCTATAAGCATGAGAGCTGTGGTCAGTGCACACCATGCAGAGAGGGTAAGTGTCAATGTCTTTAACCCCTAACTCTAGGTCTCTACACTTCCTGGTGGGGAAACATCATCGCTAGCTTTATTTTCAATAAAATGCATTGCTGTTTCTCCTGTAAGTGAGAATAGTGTTTTTGCTGTTAGTTGCCCATTATTGTCCAAGGAGAACAGGCTTGATAAGAGTACATATTGAACTAAATCTGTACCTATTTGATGTAAATAACTAAGTTTTCAATGTAGAATAATCTAAATCTAGAATCTCCTCACCATATTCATACATGTCCGCTCATTATTAATTGTGGTGTTGTTTTGCCGGTAGGAGTGGACTGGATGAACGACATGATGTGGCGCTTTGTGCGCGGCGATGCCAAGGCAGCAGAGATAGACATGATTTGGGAGATCAGCAAGCAGATTGAAGGGCACACCATCTGTGCGCTGGGGGATGGTGCAGCCTGGCCCGTACAGGTAAGCATCGTCTGGTTGGTTTCAGGCATGGATGTGGATCGCTGTTGTTCTTCCATGCTCTAAGTTAGAAGAACCATTCAAGGAATAGCTGGTATTCTATTTAAAGGTACAGTAGGCAGGATTTGCATATTCAAGCAGGCTCCAGTCTAAAAAAAATAAACCTACCTCCTCTCTCCTAACCCTGCACACCTTAAAAAGTGAGGCTCACAAAAGGAACTTACCATGGAATTTCTCTACACACACTGCAATCCGAGCAATGAACCTAGGTTACGTTTTATTTGCATATTGTACCTTTTGAAACTGGTCCTATGTTCCGCTTTCACCTTGTTCAAAATGTAATGCTTTTGTTGTTTGCTGTTTAATTCTTAACGTAACTTAACTTTTGGATAAAAGCAATGGCTGCAGGGAAAACGTTACATGGTGCATGTTTAAGCTCACTCTAGTTGAGCAATTCCATTCTGCCTTCACTCCAAAGGGACTCATCAGGCACTTCAGGCCTGTGATGGAGACCCGCATTGCAGAGTTCCAGCAGACCAAGCAGGCCACCGCTTAAGGTTGTCTCTGCCCCCGCCCCCCCCCCCCCCTTTCCTTGACCTCCTGATCTCCTAGACCTCCCAGATGCATTTCCTCTGCATTGACACATTATTTAAAGTTTAAAACAATGGGCTGTTGGTTACCTCACTACTTTCCTGCCTTCATATGTCTGCCTTGTTTGAAGTCGCCAATAAAGTTCTATGAACCATAACCCAAGGATGAAATTTTAGTGTATATATGTTGTATGATTACACATTAAATTGGAAAACTCTACATGCCTTTTCTGTGATTAATTAACAACTTCCTTGTTCTCTTTTGGGAAGAGTTGCAAATGGCCCTGGAAATGTATATTTTAATTCGATATGGTCAATATAAGATCACTTTATATTTTACGCAATGTCGAGCAATATTCACCAAGAAACCTAAGGTGGCACCAGGGGTCGAGCTCTACGAAAGATTGGTGTAGTGAAAGAGCTCCCTCTGGCGGAGCAACCTGGTACTGTTTCTCGGGGTATCCTTGTCACGTGACTGAAGAACACAGTCGCCATTACCCCGACTCCCTGGTAAGGTTGGTTTTTAAACGCATGATTAACAATGCAACCACATTCGAATATTTACGTAGACAACGGTACTTTACTTTGTATGACGTCTAGCTTCATTCCAAGATCCCGCGACACATTTTCCTTCTATATGTATCGATCCACTATATTTCCTTTGTACGCATATATTTTATTCTCATCGGACCAGTTATTATGCCGTTTCCTTTTTACCCTGCATGCACAGAAGCTTAGTTTGAACGCAATTATGGTTATTTCTGCACCTTACAATAAATCTACGCTCATTGCACATTTGTTTGTTTACGACGGTTACAGCAGGCCTTTCGCTGTAGTCTGTTAAACTTTACGTTAAATCTGTTACGTCTTTAGAAAACACCATACATGCTTTCATTCTTTGCTATTTTTCAAAATTACAGTTTCTTTAGTCCACCGTGATGATATCAACTATATGGAGAGGTTGACAGTTAAAGAGGTCCTTGTTGGGACCACCTCTCGGGAGGTTCTCCCTTCTCGGCCGCACTGTAAGATGAACGGGAACAAAATAGGAAGTAAAGGTACTAATGTGTTCCTTAACTCTTCTTTACTTTACTCTTTATGGGTCATTTCGGTTCCAGCATAAGATGACCAGATGTATGAAATGAAAAACGGGGATATTTGTAGTTTGGCTGGCAATATATCAACAAAATATCTGATGGGGAAAAATTGGGACGTATTCACATTTTTCCTATTAGTATGGTAAATGTAACGTGAGTACTGTAGTAAAGGATTCGGCAATACTACAATACTAAATGTACCATGACGAAATAAATGAGTGTTCACTAATTACGCGCTTACATATCCCCGCCTCCAGCAACATGATTGGTCGAAACAAAAATGAAGCGATAATCTGGGTGAAACCCAGATATGAGCTCGTCTGCCATCTGCCTTTAGATTTAATCTGATTTGTGAGACTATGTACAATGCCCAAACCGCACCTATATATACAGTTGTACATACAGCACCGAGACATGGAATAATCGGGGGAAATATCTCACTCAAACACACACACACAACATCCGGCCTTTCAAGCCGTCAATCTGTGGTTCTCTGGCTTGTGGTGGTCCCAATACAATCACATTTTTGTTTTGCAAATTACCGTTAAAAATTGCTGTTAATATAGTTATCCCAAAGTCAGCTGTGTAACTGAGCATCCTCTTGCATTTCAGATAAAGAGGGTCATGAGTGTCGTCAATGCTTCATCATATTTTCCAACGAGCGGTCAATGCTTAGGCACAACAGAAAATTCCATAAGGAGGAGTACATGCAACTCCTCCAAAAGGTGAGGCTCCCCCAAAAGCGTTATAAAAGAGTTATACATAAAACATTCTGGTCAATATTTATTATCCTGTACTATACTGTACTGTACTATACTCTAAATATGTATTGGTGCGCTGTATAACCTTTTTACTTTTATTTTTATATCCATATGTGTATATTTACATGCCTGTTGCCTATGGTATGTTCATATTTTAACTAATTGCGCAATCTCCTCTCATGCTCAGTGTCTTTGACTGCTCATCCCAAACAAATAAAAACCTGTCTAATATTTATTCATAACGTTCAGCAACAATTTATCCTTCTGCAGAACAATACAGTGTTCCTGTGCTACAAGTGTAACCAGAGATTTCAGTCGTCCGCGAAGCTGCGTCAACACAATCTCTCCCATGGCACAGATGACAAGCCCTTCCGCTGCGAAATCTGTCGAGAAGGCTACTCAAAATTTGCAGAGGTGAATACACAGGAGGGAAGGTCCATGCTTATTTGGATTGTTTTTCTATAAATAGTTCACCAAGGGCGGCAGTGGCTCACGAGGTAGAGCAGGTCGTTGCCAGCTCCTTTGCCAGCTGTTTAGGCATGGGGCGTGGTTTTAAGAACTTACTCAGTAGCCTGACCACATTGTGCCAGATGCTGTCGACACACCCTATGTAATCAGATTAGAATGCGAGCCTGACCACCTCGGGATGTGGTCTATCTCATCGGATCACAATGTGGGAATGTCCAGACCTGACAGTTAATCCGTCCTGGCAATGATCGGAAGATAAAAGTCGCATTGAAACTACAAGTGTAACCGAGGCCCATAAGTCTGACCTCGTGGAAAGTGTCGGAGAAGATTTTTCAACATGAATCTAATATCTATTGTTTTATTTGAAATTCAATCAGTTTTCAATCAAATGAACAATATGGCGTCTTGCTTGTGCACGTTTCTCACGGCTGCTCTTTGGTCTCCTACAGTTGCTAACACACCGGCGGGAGGTGTGCCCGAAGCGGAAGTTTCACTGCAAGGTCTGTGGGATGAATTTCCAGAACCTAGACTCCCTCGAGACGCACAAGTCCATACATCTCCCAAGGAGGCGCGGCCGCCCGGCCAAGAAAAAGGCAAATGATTGGGGGACCCCAGACGAGGAGACCATGTCGCCTGAGAAGGAGGAGGAGGAGGAGGAGGAGGAGGAGGAGGAGCTAGACGGCAGAGTAGAGCACCAGAGAGCACTGTGGTCCCAAACGTCGTGGACCCCAGACAAAGAGACCATGGTGCTCAAAGAGGTGGAGTTAGACGGCAGAGCAGAGGCCCAGAGAGAACCATGGTCCCAAACGTCGTGGACCCCAGACATGAAGACCACGGTACCCGATGAGGAGGAGGAGCTAGATGGCAGAGCAGAGGACCAGAGAGAATTGTGGTCCCAAACATCATTGACACCAGACAAAGAGACCACGGTGCTCGAGGAGGTGGAGTTAGACGGCAGAGCAGAGGACCAGAGAGCACCGTTGTCCCAAACGCCGTGGACCGCAGACATGAAGACCACGGTACCCGATGAGGAGGAGGAGCTAGATGGCAGAGCAGAGGACCAGGGAGCATCGAGGGCCCAGACGTCCAGCCCGCAAGGACTAGCCTCTGAGAGCCAGCAGCCAGGATATAACATCCCATGCCCTGTGGATTACTGTGACCTCACCTTCCCTTCTATGGAAGCCCTGAGGGTGCACAAGAAGGATGTTCACAGGCCCCAGCCGGCCACCCAGTCGTCAACCCCAGAAAAGAAGACCATGGTGCCCAAGGAGGAGAAGGAGGAGCTGGAAGTAGATGGCAGAGCAGAGGACCAGAGAGCATTGAGTGCCCAAACGTCCAGTCCACAGGGATGTGCCTCTGAGAGCCAGCTCCCCACAAAGCGCAGCCAGCGCACCATAGAACACGGCTGCCCACCCAAGAAAATGGCCACCGTGCAGTGGACGACAGACATGAAGACCATGGTGCCCAAGGAGGAAGAGGAGGAGGAGGAAGTAGACGACAGATCAGACGCCCAGAGAGCGTTGAGGGCCCATACGTCCAGCCCGCAGGGACGTGCCTCTGAGAGCCAACAGCCAGGGTATAACATCCCATGCCCTGTGGATAATTGTGACCTCACCTTCCCTTCTGTGGAAGCTCTGAGGGTGCACAAGAAGGATGTTCACAGGCCCAAGCCCGCCCCAGAACTTGCTCCGCCACCCCTTCCCTAGCTGTGGGAGGAACTCGGGTTAGGGAAACAAAGTCATGGCTCACCAGAAGAGGCCACTGAAGTCACTGATTAAATATAAACAAACATAATACAGAGGGGAAAAAAGATGGCCATTACAGTGTTCCAGTGAACATGCATTCACTGGAACACATATTTTCAACAAAACTTGCTGTGGTTTGTTCAGATACAAAATTCATCTTATTTTCCAAATTTGCAAAGCCAATTTATGCTTCAACAAAGACAAGCTAAAATAAGGACTTGTGCTTTGCAGTGTGTACTGTAGAAAAAAGCATGATGATTATGGGATTGTATTGTGCAACCTAGTCCTACCCAGTAACAATGTATATGGTTATGATTACATTGACTCAATACCATAATTGTTTCCTAGAAAGTTTGCATTTACTACAGCTATAGTGATGTATAAATTATTACAATGTCCACATTTTTCCTGTAACCAGGCCTTGTTTTACCTACACATACCTAGGTATTTGGAGCAATTTCGTTTTTCAATCATTTTATTTATGGTGGGCAAACCATGGATTAAATAACTTAAATCAGCTGGTCATCATTCTTTTAAATGACTCAATGACTGTATTATTGTGGTGGGTCGTATTATTATTATTGTTCTATGTGACCAATAGTTACATTTAACAAACACGTTGTTCATTAAACTTTATTTGTTTGAATGAATCCTATTGTTTACAAATGTTTACGTTTGTAGATGGTGGTTTGAGAACACAAAACTACTGTATCTTACTTTATTCATCCATATAATGCTCCGTGTTTCTACTCAGTTTTTTTTTACTGTGTCTTAGAAATACATTTAACAACCTATTAGGTCCAGGTATTTTACTCATGAAATCCTACAAAATGTAGACAACTATTGGTTGGACGTTGGTCTCTGGTTTGCCCCATACGCTGTGCTGTTCTGAGAGACTCGCTTTCCCATGATGCAATTAAACTTCCTTCCTAGCTCGCGCTTTTCGTCCAGCTTTCCATCTTGCCTCTGCTCTACAGCACGGCATAGCCAGCGTTCTGTACTGGTGGTTGTTGTTGTAGAGAATAATGGCGGCATCGGGAGGCGGATTATCATCTCCCACTAATGTCACAGTCTTAAACAACCAGGGCCAGGCACGGGCTCGCTTCCCTGGTCGGCCGTGGTCATCTCGAAATCGGCTTCGATTCGAGAAACGTCCCCAACGCGGAAGGTTGGGTTCTGACTGTGGAGATGTGACCCTCGGAGGGCCGAGGCCCATAAACATCGGACTCACATTGAGCGAGGATCCTTCGCTACTGCGCCTACTCGGTGTTACTGAGAAGTATGGGCGCCAGAAAGATGCGGGATTTGAGTCGAGCGGGAGTGAAGAGGTGAATGAGCTAATGTTACTTGGTCAGCTACAAAGTGTGCAGATACCCAAAAGAGATCATGATCCAAAAATGTATATTTTTTTGCACAAGATGGGACGGATATTGACGTTACGCTGCTAGCCCTTCTGCACAGCAGGGGAAGTGAGCGAATACACAGTGGGCAGTAGTTAGCTAGCTGCTACCAGGGTATGCGCAAGATAGACTGGCTGACCAGCAATCTGCCAACACTACTGATCTATTCTTAAAAATGATATACACAATGTTTGTTTAGACCAAACTGAGCCACAGCCTTTGTGAGCTAAGGCTAATCGTCCATCGTCTTGCGTGCTTTGGGCGGAAAAATTGGCGGTAGTGAAAGATGGAATACAAGTTTGTTTTGTCCTTTGCTAGTCTTATAATCTGTAACCCCTTCATTAATATAAAGTGCTGTTGATGGCGTCAAAGCCCAAACCCAGTCCTTATACATAGACAACGTTTTTACCACGTTGCACCTGTCAGCTGAATGCTCTGTTTTGAACGTTACACTGGTGTGGTTTACATTTAGCCAGAAGTTGTGCATAGTACGTTAGAGTTTGAGCATTTATATCTGTTCATCTTGACGTCATTTTTGCATGTTGAAGATGGTGATATGGCATGCCATAGATTGGTTTATATCCTACTTTGTAGGATATCTGCATCGCTAAATAGATTAGTTCAAATCCTTTCTCTTTTATTCTATGAAACCACAAAAATGTCAACAGCTTTATAAAGTGTGTCTTGTGAACGTCGGAGCAAGAATAATCAGCCTAAACATAAATTAGCAATATTCCAACACGCACAGTATTTTTTTAAGACCATAAGAATGGGTATTTGATTTCCATAGTGTTTATTGATAAACTAGTTAATTGGATGGAGCCTGTTCCCAAAGGACTTGGATGGACCGAAAGTACACAGGGGGCTGTGCAGTTTAAAAGTAACTCTTAATCTAAATTTTCTAAGGAAACGCAGTGGTCTAGATCAATATGAAAAATGTTCTGCATTCTAAAAAAGCATATTATAGACATATTTTACGTTTTCTGTAAAAGTAAGTCGATTTAATAGTGGGCCACTATAACCTTACCAGCCACCTGAACCTTTAATGTGGTTGAACCTGCCCATGGCTGGCCAAGAAAGACAACCAGTGAAACCATATACGGTGTCAATAAAGTAGACTACTCGAATGAAAGTGCATTGACTGATGCAATCCTTTTGGATTGGGCCGAGATACAGATAGTCTTAATTCCTCCACTCCATTATGCCTCTCACCGGTTAGTGGTGTTCAACAAGTTCTCTCAGGGGTTTGTACTTAAACCAATGTGTCCCCTTTTAATGCAAATATGGCTTTCTGAAAGATGCATGGTGGAAGTTGTTTTGCATTTGTGGTTGATTTAATAACATGAGGACGATGCAGTTGTGGGTGCATATATGTATTCTTTCTATTCCTGTGGTATTATCATGGGATAAGTTGGTCTTATCATTGGTGCATATAAGATATGGTGAATAGAGACTTTCTTCACAGATGGTAAAATAACAATAAAGTCCACACTTGTAAGCTTAACTAACTTGTGTGTTCCTACCTTTTTGTAATGCCTGCAACAAGCGTTTGTTGGCTAGCTTTTTGTGCAACTTTGGCCCAATCCAATAAAATCTTTTTCACACATCTGCTACACACTTCCTCGAAATACATGAAAAGTAAGATAAGACTTGCCCTAAATGCCATTTCATGTTGTCTTTAAGATGTCTAAGGTTAATGTTTCTTGAAGATTAGTTATATATGATACTCTGCTGCAGACCATATGAAGCTGTGTAGTGTGTTGGTGAACCATTCAGAAGCCATGCAGGAGTCATGATTGAGGTATACTGTATTTATCGTTCAGTATGATTATAATCAAGTGTTGAGAAGGCTGATGTTTTGTGTACAACTATCATTACACAAACCTAAACACATTTACAAAAGAAAGTCATGACGGTTGTATAGTGATGTTTCTTTCTATTGTAGCCATGGCGACCCAAGCACCTGGTTAACCCATTCATTATCGGCTGTTGTAACCAGATCTTGGTGAAGCAGTCAAAGGCAGACAGGGCTCTGTGTAGCTAGCATCCCACTACAAAGCTTAAAATTGGATATGTTATCATATATATATATATATATATATATATATAACAAATCTATACTGTTTTTCTTTTCTTTAAAGGAGGAAGATTTCACTGGATTTGGGACCCAAACAGTTTGTTCCCATCAGCTTCCAGGGAGCTCTCCTCTGTCATCACCTACCCAGGCCAAGCCTCCTCCGGCCCCCGACCTGTCCCCACAATCCAAGCCGCTGATTGGAAAAATTGTGCCACGGAGCCCCAAACCCACTCTGATTGGAAAGATTGTACAGAGGCCTCCTAAAGAAGGCCGGGGTGATAAAGTTAGAGTACCCGCTTCTCGGATAGCCATTAAGCTGCCTGCCAAGCAGGTAACCCCAACTCCAGGCACCGAAAGTACTGGAAGGCAGTCCTCAGGCTCCACACAGACAGAAGTGGCCCCGGGGTTGCAGCGCAAAGCGGCCACAAAAGAGCACACTACTCAGGGTTCTACCTCAGCCGCTGGCACCAAACAGGATAAGCTCGTGTGTACCCTGACAGTTGTCAAGGGCAAAGGGAGAGGCTCCAGGCTGAAAGGGCCCGGTAAGGGCTCCAAGCACGCCCAGGCAGACCAAAGCGCTGGGAAGGGGACCAAGGGGTCTCGGCATCAGCAAAATGAGTCTGAAGGAGCTTCGCAATCCCAAGTTCCTACCAAGAGACAGCAGAAGAAGAAGGTGGTTTTAGACATCGGGGCTTCCCCCGAGGCTGAAGCCCTTAGTGGCCAGGCGGTACCCACGCCCTCCCAGGAGATCGCAGAAGATTCCCCCAAGAAGAAGCCATTGTTCAGAAAACCCAGAAAATTGCTGTTTGGGCGACGACAACAGAAGCCTGCCAAAACCGCCCAGAAATTGGGCGGTATCAAAATCAGACGTGTGTTTTACACATACGTTCCTGAGCTTGTTCCGGCTGCTCTGAATCAGGAAGAGGAGGCCCAGCAGCTGCAGGGTCAGAGCTCCAGTAACTCTGCTGCACCTGTCGTCAGCGCTAGGTCTTCCCGGGTCATTAAAGCCCCCAAAAGGTTCCTTGATGAGGAAGTCGCCGTTCCAAAGAGATCCCTGCTCAAATTGGGGTCCATGTCGGAAGCTGGCGGCTCGGCACAGAGTCCAACTTCCAGCCACCTGGAGGTCTACAAGAACCTCAAGAAGCTGACATCCAAACTGGCAGAGAAGAAGAAGGGCCCTTCAGGTGCTAAGGGTGAGGATCTGTGTGCAGGCCCCGGGTCGAATCCTCCGGTCCGGAAGAGACGCAGATCCAAGATAAAGATGGAGGAGGTGGACACGCCCGGTGTTGTTAGGAAGCTCGCTGTGTTGCTAAACAGCAAGGCTAGCGCCGTGCACGCCCAGGTGCCCTTGAGCGAGCCAGTGGTGGAAGGAGCACTTGATACAGATGCTCAAAGTAAGAACAATCCCATTTCCTTTTCCGTTTTCATTGTCAAATGTATATTTTCAGAAACACTAGCCCTCTTCACAACAATGACAACAACTTATGTGCAGCACCCCACACCGGCTGATTAAACTCTTTATTCGCTCATGTTTATCCCTCCTAGATATTGAGACAGTAAATATATTAGCTGGCAGG
Organism: Molva macrophthalma; assembly: GCA_027123675.1. Lineage (NCBI taxonomy): Eukaryota > Metazoa > Chordata > Actinopteri > Gadiformes > Lotidae > Molva > Molva macrophthalma. Next base: position 7,851,620 of record JAOPJO010000103.1, read on the forward strand.
AAGCCGTACAGCAGATTAGGAGGCCAACTGAACATGTATGTAACTTGTCATGTTAAAAAGATTACATATTAACGTGTGAAATAAAGCAGACCTCTCCTAGCTGTCTCTACTCCGAGCGAGCGTGATGGCTAAACAAGTGTTTACATGGCAATACCAGTCACCATTTACTGTAGCATGCTAACGTAGCAGGCTGCCCCTTGATTCAATTCACCACATTTGTATATATTTGTTTTATTATTCGAACCTCTGCATATGAAACCATGTGTTAATCACTTTGTGTTAAAGAAGGTTCAGATTGAGAAATGTTTCAGGAGAAAAGGAGGGAAAAAAAGATCCAGGCGAGCAACTCTCTTTTACTGTATTTAGTACATTGTAAATGGCTACATATCGTACGTCTGCCTAAGGAAACCATGATAATCTGCTCCTAACAATAATACCATACAGCTCCTTACCTGAAATATCACAGTCTCTTTTATTTCAGGAATTTAACTTTGGTGCTAAATGTCTCATTGTTTTCTGTATTTCCCTGGATGAGTTGTGTTAACTTCCCATGTTGTGTTTGAAGGATAGGAGTACTGACCTGAGTGTTTACTGTCCCATGTAGTGTTTGAAGGACTGGAGTACTGACCTGGGTCTGTTAACCGTCCCATGTAGTGTTTGAAGGACTGGAGTACTGACCTGGGTCTGTTAACTGTCCCATGTAATGTTTAGGGCTGAGCCCAAATATTAGAATATTCGGATATTCATTCGTTAGGTAGGTATTCGAATCTCAGTTCAGTATTCGGATATTAGTTTTGCTGCGGATAGAAGGCTAGGTTACATTTTGTCTGAATCTCCCAGTGATAAAATGTATATGTAAGGGCGCTAGATGCCCGAGAACGCTTCACGTCAACGCTTCATCTGAGGTTATAGCAGCCATCATGAAAAGGGCCAAATACGGGTTGACCGAATTATCATCCGTTAGTTTTGGATATTCAAACATTATTGGAATATTCCGGTAGCACTTTGACAGCTGCCGTCCAGTGTGAGGATACGCAAGCCATTTAACCTTAATTGTTTTAGAAGGGTTTTAATAATGAACATATTTAGCAGCTATTTCAATGTTCAGTCCAAAGACAACAAAAAGCTCTACCTGCTAACAATAACGTTTTGGTTATTTAGTAAACATGATAGAACAGGTAGCGATGTTATTCCTTTTATGGCGATCCTTCCCCCACAATAGCGGCCGTGAAATGTATTCAAAACTTTGCGCAATGTTCAAACCACCTATTTGCTTTGTGATAATTGAGAGTAGGCCTACTCTCATGTAAAAGCTCTGCCGTAACCAAGTCGAACTCAGACTGATGCGTGGAACCGAAAGCTACTGAAGTGATAGTCGTTTGGCTATTTTACGTTATTAAATTAAAACATTTGTTTCGTCAATTTAACCACTTTAGAAAACGATCAGTTGATAAAAACTTGATTCTGCAGCTTTGGTCCCCGCCTGCTGTGTTTACAGGCAGTGAAAGATACGCACTATGAATGGACTTTATTCTTTCTTTTTTTCTTCTCCGAATATTCGGATATTCGTTTGGAAACCTAACGAATATTCTAAGCTTGAAATTATGTATTCGGGACAGCCCTAATGTAGTGTTTGAAGGACTAGAGGACTGACCTGGGTCTGTTAACCGTCCCATGTAGTGTTTGAAGGACTAGAGGACTGACCTGGGTCTGTTAACCGT
>JAOPJO010000103.1:7912615-7928379 GCA_027123675.1 Molva macrophthalma
CCCCGCCCCCCCCCGCCCGGGCGGCGCGGCCCCCGGCCCCCCCCCCCGCCGCCCCCGCCGCCGCCCCCCCCCCGCCGCCGGCCGGGGGGCCGCCGCCCCCCCCCCCCCCCCCCCCCCACAGGACACGAACAGGGCCCGTAGGAAATGTAAGGAGACAGCTTTGTCTGCGTCAAGGGGAACAGACGTCCACAGATGTTGCAGGCATGTGCACAGACAGTGGTCTGGTGTGTCAGCACCAGAGATCCACACTGCTTTTGTGGGGATCAGGTTACGCCTGATGCGTGTGATTGGTCAAATAAAATAATAGTGTATGCGGGTCTTTAGGTCTTCTTTTGCGGGAACGCGTCGTGTGGCTTTGTCTCTCTTTTCGGAGGAAATAAAATCTTTATGTTGAAACCCGTTAAGAGTTGTCGTCGCTCATGAAAGAATCAAATGCTTGCTTGACGTTGTTTCTTTCTCTTGCCGCAGGTCGCTGGTCCGCTCTGCTCTACGCACACGTCTGAAGAACAACATGTCGACGAGACTCGTGACAACATTCCTACCGCAGCCCTGCTAGCGAAGACCACAAAGCGCTGATTCATTTATTTCCTTCAAAAATATCTGTATTAAAAGATGCTTTACTCATGTACAGGGTATACATACGATTCTATATATACACTTGATGTTTGGACCTGGTTCTGGCACGCTGGTTGCGGAACATTCTGGATTCGCCCACGTGCATCATTGTCCCTGAGACCCTTAACCTGTGATGATATGAAAGGTCACAGGTGAGGTCCTTGGGAACAAGGCTGCGTGTGAAACCCGTCTGAAAGCAGCTCTTATTGGAGGACAGGAAGTAACATGTGACACAGAGGCTGCCTGCCACCCTTTAATAACCGATCTTAAAATATCCAGTCACGTATATAAATCGTCTCAAGTTTATTTCTGTCGGCGTGTGCTCCGGGCGGGATTGTCAAAGATGAGATACTTTAAGGAGAGCTTGTTGATTGTATATATTTATACAATGGGGATGGGTTTCTTAGAATTTTCCACACTTCATGAAATGCCAATGACACTATAGCTATGGCTGGAGGGGGCAGTTCCTATCAGCTGGCTTTGTGGTCCCAAATGTGACAAATTTAATGAGAAGTCAGCCAAAGGTTGTGACCCCGATGTAGATTGCAACTGGGTTCTTCTTGTAGATACGTTATTTATTTTATAAATGTTTTTAAATGTATTTAATAAATGTATGTAAATATATATGAATATAAATGTATAATGTAATTTGAGCCCTGTCATATTATTATATAGCCTACTTTTAGGTTTTGTAATTAGATTTTACTCAATCATTTGGATATAACTTGTATATAAAATGTAAATGTTAGGATATCAAATGTAACAGTTGAAATATTACTATAAAGGTTTGTTACAAAGGTGTGTTAATAAAACAATGAACATTAAAACGGTTTAAACATAAATACATACGGAAATACAACTACAAAATCGGATATAAATTGTTTTTATTCATTACAAATTACTTATTTGGTTATTAATAAACCACACACAACCTTTCATACCCAAGAATACAAATACTAATAAAACCTATTTTTACTACAAGCACTGTGTCATCACTGCAGAATGGTCAGTCTACATTTGTGTAAAAACCATGAGGAGCATAATGTGGTGCTGGCTGCGGCTCAGTGTCCCCTGCTCTCCGCCTCCATGTGTTTGTTCATCCCAGGACAGTTGACATCGATTGTGCAGGAAGCAGACTGAGACACATTAGTACCCAGCTCACCCCTGTCGCTGAAAAACACATTAACCGGCTGCATCGGCAGTCCTGTCTGGTAACCATGGCGAAGAGCACAAGGAGGGAGTGGAGGAGGGGTGGGCTGATCTGGGGCAGCGAGTTCAGAGCTCGGTGTCTCAGAGGGGCTGTTGCTCAGACACTCTGTTCCTTTCCTCCGGCCACGTCTGCCATTCTCCTTCTGCTTCACTCTTCCTCTCTCGCTCTCCCTCTCTCCTCAAACTGACAACCCCTTGTTTCTTTTATTTCTCACTTTCTGTTTCTCAACCATTGACTTATACAATGAGAGTTATATGTTTCCTTCTCCCTAAATAACTTCTTCTGGCTTATAGGCCTATGCCTATTTCACCTTATCAGTGCAGAATAGATCATATGCTGTATAAATATGTCTAGAACCGACAGCTCTTAAATGTAATTATATATCTTTTTTTAAAAGTCTGCAGTAAAAGTCGTTATTTGTTGAGAGCAAAAGGAGGGGCATGACCACAGAAGACAAAACAAAACAGATCATTGTTGAATTGGCAAAGCTGCCCATTTAACCGTCTAGGCCTTCTATTCAATACCTTGGCCTAAGGGAGAATAATTCAACGCCAATCCTGATCTCACTTCTCATACGATATTAACATACAATTTAGTGAATCAGCAGAAAAGGAAGTCTGTTCATTTTATCATCCACATGGCAAACTATGCTAGAATAAATTATCTCAAATGTTAAGCTATGTCTTGTGCTGTTTAGTACAGTAACAGTGCAAAACCAACACACACAAACCGTCGGCGTTGACGGTCTAGAGATGAAAGGTATATATAATACAACTAACATTTTCACACATGTTGCCTGCTTTTATATTATTCGATCTCCACTCCGGGTATGTATAAGGTTGTCTATGGTTTCTAGATGTACTGAATGTCAATGGATCATGTATGTATAATAAGCACCGGGTGAGAATTCTGTTGTCGACGGCCACGCGGAGCCGGAACCATGTGCAGGGGTCTTAATTTCAATTCGCCCTTAATCGTACGGACCACAGGAAGCGCTCACAATTCAAACGATCATGACAATAAAATTGGAATATCTGGTATTTATTCAGATAACGTAACGTGACGCAGTAAATTACATCGCACAGTGGAAATATTGAAGGTGAGATACTAACCCGTTAAAGTTAGTAACTAAAATATTGATCAAGCTGCTAGCTACTCTGCATAGCCTACCGTAGATATTGGTGTAGACTATTTTCTGGAACACAGTCTTTGCTCCATCACTCGTGTATGATTGCAGCCTTTTCCTAGTTATGATTTAATATACATTTGTTCTTTATGTTATTTTATAGATTTTTTTTTTATTCGGAACTTTTATATACACCTTTTCAAAGACGAGATTGCATACCATGTCGACGGGACAGATATATTTTGAGTCGTTTAGATTGATACCAACCCCCCCTAGCGAAAGAGCTACTAAACGTCAATACTCCCGCTATTACAAAATGGCAGTCCAGGAAATAAACAGATTCATATACAGTATATCTTCATACACCGTTATTCGTGACCCTGGACAATTTTTTTTTCTAAATAAAAATGTAATAGTATTTGGGTTGCAGTAAATAGTAAACAACAATGTTGTTTGGTGAGCTGTGCCTTTTCTTGACGAATATTTCACATGAATATGTTTTTATTTCATCACCACTCACTCTTGGCTTTTTGTGTGCTTCACAGGTGCCAATCTGTTTCTTTGTAATACAAAATAATAATAATTTAAAGCTGCAAGGTATGGAGGAGGAAATGACGATGACAGTGGAAGGACAGGGGGACCCTGGAAGCAGTGGGGGGGAGTCAGGAGGAGACATGCCCACCAGTAGCCCCACCAAGAGAGCACGGGGTAGGCCAAAAGGATCTAAGAAGCTGCAGGTGTGGGTAACGCATGTTGACCTATCAGAGTTCGGTTCAGGCATTTCAAATGGTGGACCCGCACAGCCACTTAGGAGCAGAGGGAGGCCTAAAAGCTTTGGAAATAAACACAAAGTACAGAAACGTGAGCAGGACTCTGTGAACCCTCCGAAGGGCCGGGGCCGACCAAAAGGTCCAGGCTTGAAGAAGCTGGCGCGTAGTGAAGAGGGTTCTGGAGCAGGGAAATCTACCAGGAAAAGGGGCAGGCCCAAAGGTTCCGCCAACAGAAAAACACTTAGCAAGTTTGCTGATGGAGTAGATAATTGGGACTTAACAATTGGTGGTTCCTTTCAACCAAAAAAGGGAAGAGGTATTCCCAGGGGATCCACCTCTTTAAAGCGCAGCCCAGAAATTTCAAAGAGTGAGGAAGAGGGGGATGGCGATCCCGGACCACCCAGAAAGAGGGGAAGACCCAAGGGTTCTCCTAACAAGAAACCCAGGCTGGCACAAAGGAGAGACGTTAGCAGTGAGTGGGAGTCACGAAGCGACTCCTCTGGTGCCAGAAAAAGCCTAGATGAGGGAAGGGTTGTTGCAAAACAGACAACGGAAGACTCTTCCAACGAAGGCTACAAGTCATCTCCGAGAGGGAGGGGAAGACCCAGGAAAGATATCAGGCAGGGGAGTGACCCAGAGCAGAGAGTCCTGGATGGTTCCGAGCCTGCTAAGAGGGGACCAGGGAGACCAAAGGGATCGCCAAATAAAACCTACCCGCTTGTACATCGATCCGATGGAAGGCCACGGAAACCAAGTCTTCCCTTCATCCATACAGAACGGTTTGGACCAAAACCAAAGGGGCGCGGCCGACCGAAGAAAGAGATGCATAAACGGGGACGGCCGAGGAAAAACCCCTTGCCGCCGGCCGGGGATATGATGAGGCCTAAAGTGTGGAAACCACTGGGGAGGCCACGCAAATACCCACGGCTGGATCCTCCAGAGAGCCCTGCAGAGCCCCCCCGCAGAGCCAGAGGCCGTCCCCGCAAGGTGGAGATCAAAAGAGGGTTTAATTCACGCAAAGCGGCCGCTCAGCCTACAGTACCCAGTGATGGGAGACCCAGACGGTACCCCTTGGGTACCGTCAAAGATACCCCTCCCCGAAAACGAGGACGCCCCAAAGGTTCCCCAAATAAATCGAAAGCGGCAAACCAGACACAGGTGGCGGAGCAGGAGTGGGAGGAGGAGGCCGTGGAAGAAGATGCTGGGGAAAACGACGAAGGCATCGCACCACTTGAGGAGGCCGATGAGACAGAAAACCCAGCAGAGGACATGTAGTGATGTGGTTGGGGATAGAGGTTGGTTTGCCTCAGGAGTCTGCAGTAACAGTCACAGCATGGACAGAACCTCTGGTTGGCTGCTGTTTGAATACCGAAAACAAAAAGACATTGTTTAAAGAACAGGCTTATTTTTTATATTTCGGCATTTGGATAGGATAGATATACTGCCGATTTTTCATGTTATTCGTGATCGATTGTTCATTAATTTAAACATGCCTTCACTCAAACTCACAACGCTTCTGTATCTGTCATGTAAACCAGCATACACATTTTTTCATAGATACTAGTGATACAAAACAAGCATGTATGAGTCGTTAACAGAGTCTTTCATTCTATTTTACTTGCTTATTTTAACGTAAAGAAATTTGAAGTGTCTATTCATTGTGTTCATAGATGTAGTAATGAAATACTGGGTGGGTATTCCTATTATTAATAGGATCCAAAATACATTAATTTGAATGTATATGTTGACATATCCAGTCGGGATATAAATAAATCATATCCAATTTCATTTATTTAGAAAATCTTTATTTTGCCTTAATTTCAACGCTTAACGTTTTCAATTTGAATACCATTCCTGGGTGTAACAATTGAAAACGTTGAAAGCACTAAATTACATTCCTTGGCAGAAAAAAGGGTAAATATTAGGCTACTATATTCTGTAGACCACAATCACTCCCATGCCCTAAATAAAGCGCCTCAAGATATACTGTACTAATATTCAGTGGTCATGGCTATTCTCAATTTGCATTGTATTTTGAATTTCAATATATTCTGATGTGTTCCATGTAGCCACAAGGCTAGATTTGTATTATTATTCTACAATTAGGCCTCTAGTTTTATTTGATTCGTACTGGTCTGATCTCAGAATACATGGATTGACTTTCTCTGTCCATTGTGAAAGAAACATTGAGTGGAACGTCCTCATGTTTTTGGTACATAACTAAGATGAACACAATTCTCCAGCAATGCTCTTCTATTCCTTGGGAAGTGGTTACACATGATGCCAAAATGAATGTAGCACTAATGTTAAAATGACATTTGTGATATGACATTTAACAGGCTGCTGAATATGGTGGCATATTTTTTGTGGTCAAATTTCAATCTGACTTTGTGAAGTCAAACCCTTTTTAGTGGAATTTATTTGGTGATGTGTTTTGAACCAGAAACCAGAAAAGAGTGTCAGTTTGCTCTTTAAATAAAGTTACTTGCAGTTTTATTTTAAAATGTAGCGTAATATATATTTGTTTTAAAGTTTCTTGTGAAGTATTCCCCAAGGGGGAAATATACGGAAGAGGATTATGGCCACATGTGATTTTTTTTTTTTTTGAGTTCTGAGTTTAAAGTCAGAATTCTGAGATTAAAGTCAGAATTCTGAGAATAAAGTCAGAATTCTGAGATTAAAGTCAGAGTTCTGACTTTAATCTCACAGGCTAAATCTCACAGGCTAAAGAAGGTAAGTTCATTACAGGCTACCTGTAAGGAACCAAGTTCAGTGAGAGTCACTTTGCGACATACAAAACGCAACCACACGCTGACCGAAGAAGTCGGATGTAAGCAAGTTTTTGCATGTTCAAGGGGGTCCTGTAGACGGAAGAGGATTAGGGCCACATGATTTGTTTTTTGTTCTGAGTTTAGAGTCCGAATTCTGAGAATAAAATCAGAATTCTGACTTTAATCTCAGAATTCTGACTTTGTTCTCAGATTTCACATTTTAATCTCAGAATTCTGACTTTATTCTCAGAACTCAGAAAAAAATCACATGTGGCCCTAATCCTCTTCCGTAGAAATAGCTGTTGCCATTTATATTTAATTTAATAATTTAATCTCTATTATTTATTATTATCATAATTATATGTTATGTTTATTTTTTTTTTATTGAGAGCTCCACCCTGTGCAAACTCGTTGGGACACGTGACGTTCAAACAGGCCTACCTGCCTAATAACCTCATTCACACTGCGGTTGGAACGGGATGCTCAATGAGCGTTATCGGCGAGATAGAGGGTGGGACTTTCTGTTGAATGGTTTTAGCCAGAGCGAGGGACTTTCGATTGAGGATATTCATTTTTGTTTCAAGGAATCGGTATTGCTTTGTCAGCATTTTCGTAAAAATTACAGATGTTTTCTCCTTGTCGTTGTGGTTATTCATGTCATTTTCGTGTTCTTATCTCTACGGGGACTGAGTGTAAACTGCAAACACAGCTCATAGGTAGTAAGAGAACGGAAATTGCGTGGCCGTAAACCGGGATAACGCTACAATTCAGGGTCATCAGCCTTCTACCTGCCAGAACGTTACCACCTGGATACACCTGCCAAATTACAAAGCGTGTATCTCAACACGGAACTTCAGAATTGTGTGAAACGGTCGAAAGAACACAATTATTAATAAAATACCTGGTTGATTGGATGGTGGACCCGGCGTAGAAGTCGGTAAGTAAAATGACCAATGTGGTTGGAAATAGGTTTAAGAAGAAGGCTTATTTGGTAGTCTGGACTCGCAGAACTAGTTTAGCGAAACTGCATTCCTCGCCTTGGTAAACAATCCCACACAGTTTCATGGATACTTCACCAACATAGTGTATCAATAATATACGCTCGACTTCATAATAGACACATTTGACCCTTGCGCGGTGGGAAGGTATTTGCTAATTGTTATTATATTTTACCTGTTCCCTTGTTACGCCAATACATTGTAATATTAGGATATACAGACGTCACTGTTCAGTTACAGTTCAGCTGTTTATATTTATATTGGCTTTAACTTAAACGCGTTTACTTGAAACTTATTTTTTTCCAATAAATAACACTCCGTGTAATGTATTCAATCATGAACACTTCCTTGTTTGTTTCACAATACTGCACTGATTCCTGGTATGGTGGTTCTACCTGTTGTATGTAGTTCTACGAGTGGAGCAATGTGACGCGTTTTGTTTAGCCAAGGAGAACTTGGTGTTTTTAGAAAGAGAAAAATGTAGACATCTGACGACTGTCTTCAACTTTGAATCAAATGAACAGTTTATATATATATGCCTTTACACATGAATTAGTTGTTCGGCACTCATTCAGAGTTCAGTTGTATTTACTAGTTTTTTGGTTTAGTTTTTCTTGCCTTTTTAAAAAGATGATTGTGCTCTGTAGTACACAAAACATTGAATCAGTAATGCAAATGTAGCATTGTTGTTAATGTCCATATAATTACACCGGTCTCACAATGTCATACATTTTGTCACTTTTTTTTCTTTTCCAGAATATTGTAGGCCTACATAAGAAATTAACTTAAAAAATGAGGTTGCGTTTTAGAAGGGAGAAAAAGTAATTGACAAACACCAACACGGAAACATCTACTAAATACCAGAATCCAAAACCACTTAAATTGTTGCAACAATGTCTGAATTGAAAGCTTTGAACACAGAAATGAGGGAAGAGCTCAGCCCTTCGACTGGTACGTCCAGTGATCGGACAGCCAAAGTCCAAATTCAAGAAAACCACAAAAGCTTAGAGGAACAGGAGCCAGGAGAGGAAGAAGGCAGTCAGGAGGAGGAGGAGGAAGAGTCGGAGGCCTGCTCCGCTCTGTCAGAGCCAAGCACGTTACCGTGGCCCGGAGACAAACTGGGGCTGATGCCGGGAGCAGAGGACAGTGGACCATCATCTGCAAAAGGAAGAGCAGCAGAGGAGGAGAGGGGTGGGAGCCAGAGCAGTAGGAAAGCAGAGGGGGAGCTGAAGAGACGATCCAAATGGAGGGAGAGCATGCCCGAGGGAGAGCGCTGGAGGGCGTACGAAACGGAGGAGCAGCACGGGGATAAAAGCTCAGGGTCGCTGGCGGACGGCGAGGAAGAGGACGACGACGACGACGGATCGGTCAACTGGATGCCAGAGAAGGCGGCTCTGGTTTTTACTCCCCGGGTCAACATCGTGAACCAGGGGGAAAAAGAGAGCGCTCCTGTGGAGAACACGTACCATGATGACCCCATGAAGGAGCCACAAGCTACGAGTACTGTGGAGGTCCCCCAGTTCTCTGAGTGGGCTGAGGAGGAGGAGGACTATATCTGTAAGGACATACAATGTCACATAGGCACATATATATACTCAATTGAAAGACCTTTATATATAGGAAGGCCTTTAGTTAGTTACTAATGTTTTAGCTCTACTTGTATGTTTTCTTTTCTATACAGCACTGTTGGATTTCCAAATGAAAAGTGTTTTATAAATAAAATGAATTATTATTATTATTATAATTATTGGTATTATATTTTCATAGGAATAATCCGAACATGTCCTAACGGCTTTCAGATGTAGTTCCACATAGGGTCACTGTAGCTTTGCCCTTTCAGTAAAGCACTGTAGGCCTCTGCCTCCGTCTCTCCTTTTATCTGAAATAACCTAACCAATATGGGTTATTATGACTCATGTTTATGACTGCAGCAACCTAATTCTCTTCCATCATAAAACAACATCTCTGTTCGTAGACTGTGGCAGTTGCTGCAGTGAGAAACTCCAACTGTGCTTGGCGATGGTTGCAGCCCTGGTCCTCTTCCCCTTGCTTGTTTGGGGGGGCTATTCCCTTCTACCCTTTGATGCTCCGAAACTCAAGAGCATCCCCCTCAGGCTGGTGTACACTCTACGCTGTGCTTTCTTTGCAACGGTGCCCATCATGCTCGGTAAGACGTCCCAATTGGTATGTTGTTGTTTTTTATAAGGAGCGATCGCAACTCATTTTCAACCTGCTGCTGTACTGAATCGCACGAGCGTTCCACCTATTGCCTCACCCATCAACTCGAATGACGACGTTTCTTGTGATTTGTGCGGTGAATATTATTTGTGTCGTCCCGAGGACTCATTGCTCTGTCTATGATGCAAATGAAAACACAAGTGGACACAAGTGAACCGCCAAAGCACCCCAAATAAAGTCTGTTCCTCTTACTTTCCCTTCCCTTCCTCCCTCCCTCCTTCCCTTCCTCCCTCCCCCCCTCCCTCCCCCGTCGTGGTGCTCTGCCGGTGCACAGGCGTGGTGGTGCAGGGCGCAGCCAGGCTGCGGTTCGGGGAACTGAAGCCGCTCTACCGCGGCTTGCTAGAAAGCAAGGAGGTGGCGGCCCACGGCCACTACATCAACGACTCGCTGTCCCTCTACCTCTTCTACTTCCTGCAGCTGTCGGTCATGGCCACCTACCTCAACCAGGAACATCTCAAACTGGTGCCGCTGCTCACCATCATATTCGCCTTCGGGAGGTAAGTGTCCGCTGAGCCGGTGGACGGTAACGTGACGTGTGGTTCGGCTGCATGCGGCCTTTCTTTAAGATCAGTGTTTGTGGGGTGTGGACTTAATTTATCGATCAGCAGCAATCAACATGTATCCTATTTAACAAATTCAACAAATATTAATATTTTACTTTGTCATTTCTGTTTTTGTGTACAACCCATCAAAAAAATGAGGGTTTGGTAACACTGTGGTGTTGTCTTGTTGCAGGCTCATCTACTGGGTGTGCCTCTCTCTGGGTAGCAGTCTGAGGGCTTTTGGATTCGGCTTCTCCTTCTTCCCCATCCTGGTCATGCTGGGCGTCAATCTGTACTACATCTTCTCCTCAGTGGGACAGGGGGTCGTGTTCGACGTGGAGCCTCCCACCAAAGAGCCTGCGCCCATGCAGAGATGGTGGGGCTGAGGGGTCGTATAGGGCCCTGTTTCCAAAGAGATGGGTGGGAGTCCAGACCGACGGCAGTACAGCGCCTTCAGTGTGTTTGACACGCTAGCTATGCGACGACTGAGATTGCTAAAAGTTGTCATATACCCTATTAGAAAAAAAGCACACCACATCCCATTAAAAAGTCAGTTCCTTGACTATTTATCCTTGTCATACTTTGAAGTCTGATCGGACACCTGATGAACAGACACACAATATTTACAAGGTGAACGTGACAAAAGGCAAGGCAGAAAACGGTCCTTCAGTGTACAAAACTTTTATAATCAGAAACTGCAAAGACGTAGCATGGCTGCAGAAGCCTTGACTAGCGTCAATATCACCGTGCCTGAGCTTTTGATTGCATACGCGCCGAGCCTCAAGGAATGAATACATATTTGCACTTTTCTTTAACTAAGGATTACAATAGAGCTATCAAATTATTCTTGACGTCAGAGCATTTTTTTCTCAGTTATGCATGATCCAGTATGAAGGATATGTGAAACAGGAAGCTTGACTGTTTGCATTGAAATGATGGCTCACGCTGATTGTTGCTTTTGATTCAAATAATTTACTTGGGTGAATGCAATGGGATTTTGTTTGGGGGGGGGAAATGCAATATTGATTTTGTTTGCAATCAATATTGCAAAAAGGTCTTTCAGTTAATGTTGCCAAATTCATATATTTCGACAGCCATATCACCTTACTGTTAAAATGTGGGTAATGTACAATGCAATAATAAAAAGCAGTTGTTTGTCTACACTCTCTTTGCCTCTGTGCTCCCATTAAAGGTTCTACAGTGTATGAAACTTAAATTAAGTGTTCAGAAGAACCTTTTGAGTTTTCTGATTTTACTTTTGTGAACTTCCAGCCAGGCCATTTGTCAGGTTTCAAGCAAACCAACTATAATTTAATCTACAGCTCCCAAAAATGCTGTTAAATATATGAAGAGAAATAAAGAAACATATTGATCAAAAACACCACATTGACAGGAAGTTGGCATCTCATCTAAACAGTGGGTCAATATGCATAAACCTATGGTGCTTAGCCTACCCATGAGGGCAACGCACCAAGATGGGCCATTTTGGCCTTGTGGGGGCACTGTAAAACTAAACTGGCTAAAGTAAGAAATCTTACTTGAGAAGATGAAGCAACAAAATCACCTGAAATAGACAATTACATCCAGCAGTGATTGTCTGAGATGCCTTGCAGCTAAAGTGGTCAATCATCCTTTACGTTCAGCAGTTATGGCCTTTTACCATCGATCATTGCAGGAAAGAATCCCACACTCAGTTCTCATGGAACATGGTTTTATAACTTCAAATTAGTCCTATTTCTTCCCAATTCAGATGGGAATTAGGCCAGGGGTAGCACCATGAGATTTTAAGTGACCACAGGGAGTGGATTAATCTCGACTAAAATGCAGAAAGATTAAAAAATGTAGGACACGATATATATATAAATTCAAATTGCCCTCTATAGGTTAAATATGTACTATTGCATCAAACTTTTGCAAACAAACATTCTGGTTGATAGTGTGCTGGGACTAGCTCCAACAGGATGTTTGGTTTTGCTTTAAGGCGGTGTTTGAGACTGAGTAGTCATATGTAATTAAAGGAGAACCCAAACCCTTGACCCCGCCTTTAAAGTATCAGATCAGCCAATAAAGAGGTTATGCATGCAACCGTATGTGGGTTTAACCTAGAGGGAGTCATCTAATGCAATGCCATCTATAAGTGTTGCTGGGGTTTGGTTTTCCTTGAAAGGAGTGGAGGTATATTACAGTAAAACGTCATTAGAAAAAAACACAAAGTGGTCTATGTCAAGAACACGGACTACAGACAAAAAATTGATTTAGACCATATCAGTTTGATATTTCACGGTAGACTATTAAACAAACAGGTTTTAATAAATTCCATTACACCAGTGAATAAAACACAGTTTAAATCCATTTCACTCAGTTTGTCTATTTAATATATAAAATACGGTAAAACATACGCAAAAAGGATAAGGTTTCAAGGGACTTGGATACTTTGGTACAACAAACACTTTTTTTGTAAAAGCGGTATAGAATTTTAATAACATATCAGTGCATACTTTGTATATGAAAATATACACAATTGTATATCATTCTCAAAAAACAACAAAAAAAGAAATATTCCTTTACAACAAAACCCAAAGCAGACTAGCTCAACACAATATATTAGCTATAAATTTCATCTTTAGTATTTCATATGCTACATTTTTCTGAGTTTTTCTATAACTCAAATGTGATGCATGTCCTTTATCATACTGTAACACAACTTGTTATTACTCGAATCCCATGCATGATGTTTTTCCATTTTTATTTCTTGAATTACTAATTTCGGTTGTTTGCCTTGTTCTATAAATATATTCTTTATCTTAATTCAAATTGCAGCATTTAACTGGTATTTCCTTCATTGCATTTGATAATACCACAAGAATTGATCGTGCAATTTTCAGCAAGTTGTTTCAAAAAGGAAACCAGTACTTTATGTTTATGATAATGTAAAAAACAAATTAGGCTATCCTAAACAAAAATAGCACTAAAATAAAAGCTCCAATATATTATAATAAAAGACAATGGAACTGTCACCAGCACAAATTAACAATCCAAAAATAGTGAGATTTTCAAAACATTGTACACAACAAGAAACGGGTGCAGGTTATTCCTTTCTCATACAGATTGTCTCGAGACTACATTGCTAGATTGGACACAGGACCTTTGTATACATGAAGATATCCCGCAGAGAGCCGATTTCTGAAGCCTATTCATGTGGTGTCACATATTTCAGTCTATCACCAGCTCCTGTAAAACTAGAAGACAAACATAGTGTGTTTTTGGGGGGGCTAACAAGACAGCGGTGATTCCAAAGTAATTGGGGTTATGAAGCACGTCGTCCCCATAAGATGAATGACATCATGGAGTATTATGTCTACCTGTCCCGCCTGAAGAGAACACCTGATTCCTAGTAGGCCGCTGATTGGTCGATACTAAACGGTTCCGCGTCAGATCATTGGACAAGACTTCAATCAAAAACGTCCCAACGTGTCGTGACATGCACAAATATAACATGACTTAAACATTAGCTCCTTATGACAACCTCCACAATGCCAAAACATCACTAATATGTACACTATATTGAACTGGTATGTGTGGGTGTGTTCATTTTATTTTTTGGGATGTGTGTGCGTGTGTGTGTGTGTGTGTATATACGCATACACAAAACATCCACGTCCATAACTGCAGTCAAAACGATGTGTGTGGGCAAATCTTTTTTACGGATACGACACGCTCCACATGTGCCAATCTCATGCTCTTCTGCGTGAAAAGGCATAATCTAGAAAAGTCCCATGTAAAATAGTTTCACTGGTTATTATAATCAGATATAATTTAATAAGGTACAACACAAAGTATGCTTTTTCCCCCCTCCCCCTCTCTCCCTCTTTAGGAAATACTAGAAGCCAGTGACTCAATATCATCCAAATTCATGGTGGTTATAAACAAAGTATCGTGTTACTTTTTGACTCTGACAATTTTTTTTTGCATGTGGCATAATGAATAATAATAACAACAATATAATGACACCACAATCAAGGCCTCTGTGTGTTAGAGACGGAGAAGTGCACACACCATCAACACTAGCATATAAAAGGTTACTGAAACCAATTCAATTCACCAGCCCTACCTAGTGGTGCGTAACCCCTGCACCAAAAACAAATTTCAATTCACACACTCATATATGCAAACAGATCCACTGAGAATCAACACATTGCTTGTTTTTAGGGGTATCTAGCAAAGTCTATGCAAATATATTCATATGTACATACACGTCGCCCAAGCTGAAGAGCTAATTCACTTTTGCTGCCAAACTGAAGCTGTAGAAATATAGAAAATGACATTTTTCCTTTCTGTTTTTAGTTTTTTCTTTTTTTTTTAAACCACCGACTTAGGGGAACTAGAGTGGACTAAGAGCTAAATAGAACACCAAGGCTTTTTTTGGATATATAAGGAGTGATTTTTATACAAAGTCATAATCCCTACCTCTTGACAACTAACAGACCTTCAAAAAACTGATTTCAAAATACCAACAGAACAAGTACACTTGGACTGAGAGGATCTAATACTTTCCCTAGTGAACGCCACCTTCAGCTCAAACATCCCATGCTAGGCGTGTTCATTTTGTTTTTCCGGTTAACTGGATGGGCGTCTACGCCTGGTACCAAACCATGTGGCCATTTGGACGTCTTTTGCAACAAATATACGGTGCCGAAGGAGAGCGTGAGGGCAGATAAAAAAAATGAAAGAAAGTCTTCTTCTATGGTTCTATGTAGTAGCGTTAGTCCTGGCTGTGGATGAGCGATATATCCGTTAGTGTCTCTGCACTGGAACGAGAGGCATTTGGCATCCGTGTAAGAGAGGTGGTTGATATTGGCACTCGGTGAGGAGGCGTCAGAGGCTTCTGTAGCCTTGGCTGCTAGCGGGCTGACCACAAGAAATGCGGCTTGAAGGGTGCGTGAGCGCCCCCCAATGGGAGGCGGGGGTAATTGTGGCAGGCCGATGGAGAAAAAACGAACTATTCTCACTCTGCAGCCTTGCTCGGCTCCCTCTCTCCCTCTCTCTCTCTCGGCCGTCTAAGTGCGTGTCACTGCGCTGGTTCTTCCCATTAAAAAACACGTGTGTCAGAGTTAAAAGTCGTTTTCCAAAGCGGCGTATGGAAGCGATACAACTGGAAGAACACAGACGGTGTACGTGGAAAGTGGCACCGGACAGTTTGGTGAACGTCCCGCGATGCAGACCGACCCCGCCGCCGTCCCTCAAGTCCTACCGCAGTGCGTGACGTAGACCACGTAGACCACGCCGGCTGAGGACACCCCGCTGAGACGCCGCTCCACAACCACACGGTCCAAGATGAGGGACTTCCAGTCCATTTCTCAAAATTTGCAATTAAGTATTTGACAGTAATATTCAGTTCTACTGAAAGAAATTACTACACGTGAAAGGTGGGTGGGTGGGGTCAGCAGGTTATGCAGTCCCTCACTCTATATCCACTGCCCTACCTCGGAGGGAC
>JAOPJO010000103.1:7975345-7998278 GCA_027123675.1 Molva macrophthalma
GGGGAGCAAGGGGTGGGGTGAGAACCAAGAGGGGGGGGACCTCACATCTCAGCCACTACTATTTGCTGTCTGTAAGACACACAGTGGAAAGGTCAAAGGGCAAATAGGTTCACAGGAACTAGAGGCTTTCACATGCTAATACGGCCAGGGGTAGTGCAGACCGTCTGCATAGCACAACGCTGCTCTTGGGAGCCGGTTGAGGCTGCTTAATAAACTGGACAGGTTGTGGAAATTGATTGACACGTATGGCTGTACTGAGTTGGTGTACGATTAGTTTCATTTGGATTACACGCTGTTAAAATGTACAGTAGACCAGCTCCCCAAAATAGTAAGCTTCCCCAACAGTCATCCCACCTGCCCTCCAATGTGCCCTACTACTGCTGTAGTCCCACCTGACTGAATGGGGTATACAGGATGTGTGAAGGTATTGTACAGGAAGTATAAACTTATTGTACAGGATGTGTGAAGGTATTGTACAGGAAGTATAAACTTATTGTACAGGATGTGTGAATGTATTGTACAGGAAGTATATACTTATTGTACAGGGTGTATAAACTTATTGTACAGGATGTGTGAATGTATTGTACAGGATGTATAAACTTATTGTACAGGATGTATAAACGTATTGTACAGGATGTGTGAACGTATTGTACAGGATGTATAAACTCATTGTACAGGAAGTATAAACTTATTGTACAGGATGTATAAACTCACACATCCTGTATAAACGTATTGTACAGGATGTATAAACTTATTGTACAGGATGTATAAACTCACACATCCTGTATAAACGTATTGTACAGGATGTATAAACTTATTGTACAGGATGTGTGAATGTATTGTACAGGATGTATAAACTTATTGTACAGGAAGTATAAACTTATTGTACAGGATGTATAAACTTATTCTACAGGATGTATGAACTTATTGTACAGGATGTATAAACTTATTGTACAGGATGTATAAACTTATTGTACAGGATGTGTGAACGTATGGAACGTATGGTAGGATGTGGGAATTTGTATTGTACAGGATGTGCTCTGGATGTGTTTCATTCAGTAGATACTAAAGTATAATAAAATATAAAATATATAAGTCATAAGGCCCTCTAAATATGTGGGCCCTGTAGCCCTCTCCTTACAGAACAGAATGCCATCAACTTAAACAATTGAATTAATAAAACACATCAGAGAAAGATTACATTGCGGAATTGGCCAATTGTTTAAGAAACAAAATGTTTAAGTATGGAAATTGTTAGGAAACCATTCAACATTAAATATGTATTTATTTTACTAGATATATATACACTAGTTAACTGGTGTGTGTGTGTGTGTGTGTGAGTGTGTGTGTGTGTGTGTGTGTGTGTGTGTGTCTATGTGTGTGTGTGTTTGTGTGTGTGTGTGTTTCTGTGCAAGGTGTTGTGTGTGTGCATGTAAATGTGTGTGTTTGTCTGAGATGGGATCCAATCAATGGTGAGTGGAGCCCCAGAGTCGTGAGAGCCAGACAAACTCCCAGACGCATGCATGCATTCCATGAACACACAACAAGGTTCTATTGTAGCCACCGTCGCATGGGATGCATAGATAAGTGATATCCATGTAGCCGTCTTGTTGATGTACAAGTGACCCCTACTGGTCTCTTTAGATATTGCAATGCGGTCCCTCGATACCAGGACATGCCCCAATCACACGCTAACCAATTAGCACTGGTTGGAGAAAAAAAGTATGACGTCTTTACGTTATAATCAGATTTCAAACCGTTTGTTACGTTTTTACTTTATTTAGGAAACTACTCTTGTTTCATTATTGTATAAACTATAATGTGTAGAAAATCTGTTAGTCCTTAAAATATTTGATGTGAATGAGAAATTTGAATGAGAAAAAAATAATAGTTACACAGAATGAAATCACATAGTAAAGGAAGATAAAGTTATGTTATGTTATCTGCCATACGTTACATGAATTATGTTATCTGTCTCATCACAAAAGAGTTGCTTATTCATGTTAACTTTACTGTCATTGAGTCTAATATGAAAAGGTACTGATTACTAATTATTTAAATGATAAAGGCAACAAATATATAATCCCCCTAAGAAGATAGAATAATACAGGCTAAGATAATGAAGAAAAATAAATGTGACCAGTGAATGCTTATGCAGCACTTCCTCGTCATTTCCTCTACAGAGTCAGCCTTTCCCACATCACCCCCATCAGCCCCATCTCCCCCAACCTCTCTCCACCCATCCGTCTGTTTGTCCGTCGACAAAGTCTTTCATCTTGCTGTTTTCCCACCATCGCTCCTCAGCCAGTTACCCTCCCCCCAGCCATTAGATCACGGGTGTTAAATACGCCCTGATAGGGCCACTGAGGAAGACTATGGTGATGGGAGGAAGAATATGGTGATGAAGAGTATGCTGATGAATAATATTGGGAGGAAGAGCATGGTGATGAAGACTATGGTGAGGAAGACTATGGTTACGAGGACGCAGTGCCCTTCCAGATCCCTGGAATCCTAACGCTTCGATAGTTTGGTGTTAATGTTTGGAATAATGTACAGCAGCATAAGTGACTCCTTTCAAATGTAATTTATATTGTGTGTTTTACTGGGCATCTACTGAAGAGCAACACTTTGAAGACTAATATATAATAGCTTATATATATAATATATTATATTTATATATGCAGATATAGATATAGATATATATATATAGAAATATAGATATAGAAAATACACCTGATTATAGTCAAACTCACAAAGATTCACACATTTCACATCCGTAAATCGTAAATTGGACATCTTATACACACATCTTACGATGAACATACATCCATGTATCTGCAAATACATTCATATATTACAACACAACTTTGTGTGTTGGTGTTCTTGAATAAGATGAATGCGTGTACTTGGCCCCTGGTTGTGTGTGCTTGGCCCCTGGTTGTGTGTGCTTGGCCCCTGGTTGTGTGTGTAGTATTGAAGTGGTGCGCAGAGGGAAGCATTAGCCCGAGGGCTCTCACTAGCCAGAACAAAAGCGACCAGCATGCACGTGGTCGGCCGTACCATTAGGATGCAGGGGCTGCAGCGTGCGAGCCCTGCATGCAGCCGACAGAGAGGCCTGCTGGGGACCGCGCACTGATGCCGTTCCCAGACCAAACGAGGGCCTCTGTCTCTTTTCTTCAGCGGGGCCCGTAACTTTTTCTATGCTACTTCCGATGTCTTCGCTGTCTTCGCTTTTCACAAGGAACGGGGGTGGGGGGGGGGGGGGGGTGCAAGATGCATGCCGTCAAGTCCAGTCCTATTGTGGACTTGTTCTTATTTCCCCCCCCCCCGCCGCCTCCTCTCTCCACTCACACCAACACTCACACACCTCCTTTAACCATCTATTCCCCCAACATGGTTCCATTGAAAGAAGTCCTTCTAGATTATTCTATCATTTATTATATATCATGAGTGAAATAGCCTTAGTTGCGTCGTAGTGACGACACTGGAGTTTTTAAACTGCTAAACATAACGGTGTTAAGCCACCAGCTCATTGGAGCGGCGAGCACCGCGACCAAAGAGCAATGTGTCCTCGTTAGTAAGACACCATAGCTGCCCTGCTGCAAAGCCCCATGCTTTATTCTTCTTTTCACCGGCCAGAAATCACCCGGGTCACCGTAGGACCCACGAGTGATCATTATGGGGTGTCAAGGACCACGCACCAGGGGGTGTACTAACCCCCCTAACCCCCGGGCCGGCCCTCAATTAGCCAGCCACGCTTCCTCTGGGAGAGGGAGGAAGTCCGTAAGGAGTCCTTTAACACAGCGCTCCACCGCGGGCCAACCCCCGCGACCTTAAGGTCACAGGCCACAATGCGGCCCCCGTGTCAGACGGGTGAGGACACCGGCCGTCCGCATTCACAACAAGCCGCCGCCGCCGCCGCATCCGTCCATTGAGGGGCCTGAGAAACACGCCGTCCTTTACACATGCCCACAAGGAGCACACCCTCGCCCCTCGCTCCGGAAGGACTGAACAAAACAGAACGAGTCGTCTTCGTCAATTCACATTTCCTGGGCTGATTAGGAGCGATAGGGTCGGTCTTTGTTGACTGAATGAAAGTAAAAGGAGAATAAAATAGGGGGTTTGGGGCGTTTGGTAAGACTGTGTCTCAGTGGGAGCCACCTGGGATACCCAAAACTGTTAGCGGCTAATCCGTTAATGCGCTGTGGATGTGGAGGCCTATCGCTAACGGGCGCTGTGCTCGAGCTTTGGGTCACATGGCTGTGTTCCAAACATGGACCATGTTCTATTCTGAATACAAGATGGAGGCTTGGATATAATAGCAAATACAGTGGGAATGTCCACAGCTTTTTTAATGTCTTTTTGAGAGGACGACTAATTACCATTTCTTTATTTCTGATACACTTTGAAATTATGAAAATATATATGCCTACAGGCCTGATAGGCTACTTACAATATAAAAAATCTGAGTGTCTGAAAGAACTATGCAACGGATTCATAAGCATCTTGTACCATTTTTTTTTTTGTACCATTATTTTGTACCATTTTTCTATGTTTTATAATTTTTTATAAAATGTATTTATTTATTGCAAAATATTTGCCCGAAGGACACCATGGGGTACAACAAAGGGTACTTTGCTCTTAGTTTCTCAAGTAGCCTTAGAAGCCTTGGAGTCGTGGAAACCTATATAGCTTTCATAAATTTGCTGTCATTTCTTAAATTATTTGTATTTATATTCAGACAATTTGAATCATTTTGAATCATGACCTCCTTTCAATTTGTGAGAACATTTATATTTGTATAATTATTCTGATTCAAATGAACAATTCAGTATACTAATAAATACACTATTACTATTACTACAACTATTAAATAATAAAATACATAAAGTTATAATGTGTCGAGGTTGAATTATGAATAAAGGTGACGTGCACAGTGCGTCATTAACACTTTTTTTTTACAGCTCGTTGATGCCACCTGGCGGCGTTTTAGAATATCAGCGCGATATCATCATGTACATGTATTTCAGCATATATTCAGTACTACCTAGAGTACGCAACACATCAAGGACAGAGGTGGAAAGGAACTAGTAAACTGTACAGTATGGGCCCTACACGTTTTTGATAGTCCTATGGTGTCTAGGACAAGCTATAGTGCCAACCTCATAGTTTACCTGCACTGATTATCATGTATTGCAAAACCATGTTCTGTGGAACATTGGCAGGAGGGAGATGGGATCAGGAAATTATGAAAGTTTGCTTGTTTCTGTCCTCAAGGAGCATGCATGAAGATGCAAGAAATAGCAAGAAACAAATAGGTTACAATACAATGATAGTAAATCAGCAAAAACGACATGGGCCCTTCATAAAATGTTTTAGTGTAACTGAAAGGGTTTGTGATTGGCTAATGAAAGAACAATTACAAAAAATTGTACTGAAGATTAGTTGCAAGGCAAAGGGCAAAGGGTTGCGGATACAATTCTATGCAGATGAGGTCCTAACGTACTAGTTTGCAGACCAATCAAATGAACAAGATGGCCACCATCTTTTTGTACGTGATAGGTCACGCACACAATTTAGAATCCTCTCCATATTGTAGATGCGGATATGCAGATATACCTGGACCTGGTCCTACCCCTAATGATGTGTGATTCTCAAATAAGACAACAGAAATGAAACTGCTATGGTTTAAGAAATGTATTTTAATCACCGCACTGTCCTACAAAACTTTATTATAACATAAAGTTGATGGACAAAACTGTGTCGACATAGGTTCCCCACAACAAATTATTGGAAAAGTATTGACGGTTTTGATTTGTTGTTTCTTATGCGTGGTTACCTAAGTACCATGGGCTGAATATAAAAACGTAATAGGCCTAAAGGTTGTACATTTTGTTTTCTGTTTTGTATAAGAGCAAATCCACCTTTAAATTCATCGGTTTGAAAATATTTCTACCTCAACATAATCCCCCAAAATATTCTGTTTTAGTAGACGTACAAGGGTTATATGGAGCAGTAGCACCATCTAGTGGCGAAAGCCACTAGACGCAACATCATCTTATTGCTTTGGACACAGTAAGGTTTCCTTGCATTGGTGTATCCAATTTTACAAAGTAGAAATCAGTAGAAAGTATAAAAAACACATCTCCTTTTTTTAAGTTAAGAACAACATAATTTCTTAACATTACAAAACTGTGGTCTAATTGTTGTTTATGTTTTGTTTGGAAGCGTCATCATAGCACATGTCAATGCACAATCGAAAAGATGGGGACAAAGGTAGTTGTCGATTTAAAACTTGATGTCCCAATATTGTGGCGATGCCTTTGTGGTTGTAGATTCGTCGTCAACGTCATCTTTGATAGCCGAAAACATCACTCCGGCGGAGGAATAAATGTGACCCGCAGCCTCCAACAACCTTCCTCCGACTTCAATAAGAAAGGTGATCACAGTTTAAAAACGAGATAAAACTTATTACTAAATAATAACTTTTACATTTGATTTTGAAGGACATTTTTGACCACTATGATCCTTCTAAAGAGATACTTATATCTGATATGAATGTATGCAAACTATGAACAGGATTACCATAACACAATAACAGCAGACTGTTCTGATGGATAATAAGTTGCTAGAATGAGCCAGCCCTTTTCTGTCTCCCAAGGTCCCATATACTGAACTGCAGATTTCACTTTGTATAATCATGGATGTTCCTCACAATCAATACAATCATATTACGATAGTATCAATGCCAACTGCACAACTATACACCATACAACAGCATTTATAATAATAACATGCGGATTTAATAAGGCATCTTTTATCACATTTTAAATGTGATTATTTGTGTACAGTTAGCTCTAACTTTCTTGGACTTGGTTTTTGTCTAACATTAACGGACTGCCCTTCTGGGTGGTGTTTTCTTCCTGGTCAAGTTGGAGGCGTGGCCTATGGCTTACCTGGGATACATTGGATCTGAGGCTCCTCCCACACGCCCCCTGATAGGCAGCTGACCAGGGGGTATCTCCTCTGGCGGAAACCTTCAGCGCAGTGGTAGCGCACGGCCGCCCCCGTCTGGTACCTCGTGACGACTCTTCCAAAAATGGACGCGTTTTTGACTTTGGGCGGTGGGCCACACAGTGCTGCCGGGGGTAGGAGCGAGAGCACTTAGAAAAGATCCCAAAACAAAAGATCGGACGGATTCTGACCTCACATCCTAGGATATTGGACGAAACTTGTGATATATTGTATCAGAATGTATCAAAAGTAGTAACTCCTCGTAAGGTGAAAGAGAAAGCACAAAAATACCTATTACATGGAATGGAGGTGTAATAGTAGATTCAGAACAGGTGTAGCTCCTTGAGTTAATCTGTGTGTAGGCATGCCAGTGTCCATAATTAACGTTATGACATACACCTGTGTTCACCCATAACATTACTCCGCTGTGATAAAGGCCTGACATGCATAACATTACAAATGACATTGAGTTTTATACAATGTGAACACAACTTAAGTCAGAAGGTTCCTTTCATAGTCACTCACTGGTTCCTTTCTTGCAGGTGTATGCCAGGTGATAATTACACGGCACGTCGCTCCATCGTCCACCATTGTGCCACATCATCACCACGCAGTCTTCCCCGGACAGGAAGTAGCTGTCTGGCTGCCCTCTGTGCCAGTTGTCATAAAGCTGTACAGAGGGAACATGAAACAAAGGGCTTTTATTTTCCTACTCATAGAGCTGTACAGAGGGAACATGAAACAAAGCGCTTTTATTTTCCTACTCATAAAGCTGTACAGAGGGAACATAAAATCAAAGAGCTTTTATTTTCCTACTTATAGAGCTGTACAGAAGGAACATGAAAACAAAGCGCTTTTATTTTCCTACTCATAGAGTTGCACAGAGGACACATGAAAGCCCTATGCTTTTATTTTCCTACTTAAAGAGCTGTACAGAGGGAACATAAAATCAAAGCGCTTTTATTTTTCATACTGATAGAGCTTTACAAAAGGACCATGAAAACGTATGTTTTCACTTGACCACTCATTGTGTGGCTTTCCATTGAAAAAAGGGTTAATGATCTACATATATCTGTCACTTCTTAGTTTATGAATAATTAACTAAGAAGTATTTAAATTCATTGAGGTGGTTGACTTAATGTGTTTAATATTAAGTCAACCACCACTTTTTAATTGAATGTTGTACTGCTGCATTTGTGTCTTACCAGTGGGTTTCCATCAGACCAGCGGAAGTCTCCTTCGATGGTCTTGTCATTCAACCCGGTCCATTGGTACTCCTCGTATTTACCTGGGGAAATGAGACGACCAGGTCATGTACCACAGCTGGTTTGTATAAACATAATGCTCCAGAAAACTTATAAGGAAGAACTAAGGTACATTTAGCCTATGATTGTTTCATTGTTTCATTGTTTCACATCCACATCGCAATTCCCTCCAACGTATCCATTTAAACATTTTGCTCAATCATGTTTTATGATCTAAATGTTAATTCTTATTTTACATTTGATCTGTATGATGAAGACAAATATGAAAAATCAAGAAAATTATGAAATGTTCAAAATCAGACAATGTTGTCAAAACACGGTGGTGACTTTCTTACAAGACTGGACTCAAGCACAGCAGTGCCTCTCTGACAAAAATAGGAAAGCCAACATAACCAAGCCAACAATCATCATATCAACGGTATCATATGACTCATCAGCGGCGGCCATTTTCCACCTACTGCTGAGGAAGGTCTGCTCTTCTGGGCTCATTATGGACACCAGGTGGGCGCCGGCCATGCGGCAGTGCAGCTCGGCCACCTCCCAGCTCAGCCGCTGGCCGTAGTGGCGGTAGCAGAAGCCCTGGAACTTATCCCAGCCTGGCTCACACCGCTCCACGTCTGGGAGATCAAAGGTTAGGGAGAGACCGGGTAAGCAAAGGGTGAGACAGACAGCCCCTTTTAGACATGATATATCAACTCTTTATTATATTTGTATTAAAACATGTGTATTATATTACATTAGATATTAAATCATACGTTTCATATTTGTATATTTATATTTGAAGACGCTGCAAGTTCCAGACATGTTAATAAATGATCAATTATGTCATGTTAATCACACGAAGCATCTACATCCTTCTATAGGAGGTTGATTTGACCACTAAAACAAAGTGGTCAAATCATATCGTTTTTCTTGAATAATTCAACATCAGAGTATAATTATGACAAATACATTCCACAGTATGTACTGTATTGCAATGGGAATATATACGGTATATGAAGTTGGTGCAGTAGGTACGATTTAAGAGCCATTTGTTGTGGTGTAACTTGTAAGAACACATCTTTATGGCTGTTTTTAGTTTCAAAACTTTCAAAACTGTCTCTTGTGCTCTCTCCCCTAACAACTCTGAGCCTTACAGCGCCTTCAACATTTGTAATGGTATTTTCATATTTTGAACATAGCTTACCAGTTTGACAGAGGTCCCCTCCGTAGCTGGGCAGACAGAGGCACTGGGCCCGGCCGCTGTGCTCCACACACGTCCCCCCGTTGAGACAGGGGTCCACCAGACATGCATCTAAAACATGCACAATGTTGTTGTTTTTTAAAGGACGGTCCAAATAACTTCAATGAGGAAATGACTCAAGAGCACATTTTCACAACTCTCAAGCCCATGGTTCATCGTATTGTACGGGGGAAATCTGCCTAACTTATGTAGAAAAAACACTTTCTATAACTCTATAACTCTTGTATTCATTAATATAATTTCGATATTTTGTATAGTCTACACAGTACAAATAGTGTACCACATAGTAAAAACCCCTAACAAAGATAATTGTTTGTAATCCAATGTAAGCTACAATTGGCTAAAGAGTTTAAGGTGACAGGATAATGTTTTCAATGTTGCAACTCATCCAACCTATTATCTGCCATAACCTCTAATATAGCCATCTTTATGGTTTCGATTTTGTTGCATTTCAACTATGGTTAAAATAATAGGGACATTTTCTTTTTTCAACTCAATTGAAAGTGATGTTCAGGAAAAAATCCTAATCCTCTGATTGATATTCAGCAGCAGCAGCAGCAGCAGCAGCCTCCACTCAGAAGATGCAGAGGGGCTGGACCTGAGCAGAGCAGTCACAATGTGCATGGAGCGATAATTCCTATTCCGCAAACATGGCTGATGGAGGAGGATTAAGGACATTGTGCCAGAGTGCCAGTCAACGGCGTACCCGTTCCAGATGCAATGACTCAAGCTAATCGAAAGCTGCTGGCTGCTATAAAAGGTAATGGGTCCATTCACACAAAAATGATTAAACTTTTCTTTTGAATCACAGACCTACATTTAAAATCTTAATTCGATTTTATATCATAAACAGGTGTTCGTGGCATGCGAATAAGGATATACGAGCGGAACTAAGTGGAACATTTGGTTTGCGCCCCAGGCTAGGTGTTGAAGGAAAGGTTTACTGTAACAATGAAAGAGTGCATTGTTTCACCTCTTCCTGCCTTAACCATTATTATACAACTCAAACACTGCTTGGCACCACATGAGTTTAGGATAAACTAGGATCACTACAAAACGGTAATGCTTTGTCTTAAAGCTTTAAAATGCTCCTAAATAATTGATTCAAAATGTATTAACTACTGGTTTTATGCTTTTATAGTGGGAGAAAGCAAACCAGTGGGATGAGCTTGATCGTATAACTCTTGCACCTATACAAAGACTACAGACCTAACGTCAACACAGTCATTCATTTAATAATTTCTTGAAAGTTTAATTCAGAACAACTGACCTTTTTTTTGTGCAACAAACATGATATTTTGTGCTTTCTAATTAAAAAGAAATTACCATCAGGATTTGTGCATTAGATTATCAGCATTATTAAAATGATTGCATGTGCCATCCACAATTATAAGTAATGAAAGTCATGTTCACAGTCATGTTCTGGAGCTATTTCATGTAATATATTTTTTGTATAGTCTAGATCAAATAGAAAGCTGCCACCCCTTAAGTTTTTTTTGTGACCTGTCTCTGGGGTATTTTACTTTTTAAAGGTGAAAAGAAAATATCTAGGTCTACAGCAATCACAAGGCAGAAGATCTGCAGAAATCCTGGTGCTCACAGTTTTGTTTTTTCATTAATTAACGAAAAATCACTGTCATTTTTTTCAAGACAATTCAGTACTATTTCTGTTACTGTTTTGTTAAGCGACAGTAGCATTTCACTAAGTAAGAAACAAAATGGCCACTACAGAGCCAAAGCCTATATTAATTCTGTAATCTAACATAAGAGAAAAGTTACTAACTAATATCTGAACATTTGATCAATCGATATTTTCAAATACACCCATTCACAGTATTATCTAAAAACATTGTGCAATTGCATTGATCAACACAGTGACATTCAAGTTCGAGTCCTTCCTGCAGCTATATGCTAGCCTGGGAACCAGACAAATCTGCAAGCTCATGTTTTGTTTGCTCTGCCATATGCGTCTGGCCCCCCTCCCGTTCAGACAGATTTCCAGTAGACCTGGCCCGGGTTGGGCCAATCACAACTGTTTATCTAATATGGGGCGGGTTTGATACATGACTGTACAGAAGTACGTCCTATGGGAACAATGTTTAGGCAGTTTCATAAACAAACAAGATGGCTGCCGCTGATGTGTCACGCGTTTCGTTGCTCTGACTGCTCTGGTTGTAGGTCTATTCAATTGCGCCCAGAGGCATTTTGGTCTGCCCAGTTGATAACGCCCCTTGGAAATCTAAAATGAACTGAGAGGTTCCGGACTAATACGCATTTGCGTATTGGTCTGGTGATGTCAGGCTGGCTATATACAGATTGCTGCAGAAAATATTGCCCTTTTTTGGGCGGGGGTAATTCATTCAAAGGTAATCTCAGGTACGCAAAACATTCAGCTGGAGCTCGCGGAGATTCAGTTAAATTCAGTTGACACAGGCGAGGTACTTTGAAATGTGAATGGCGTCACCAGGACCATTTGACTCGGGGGAAGGGGGAATAACGTCACAGACATTCCTGGTAAGAACTTCATAGAAGTCAATCTTTGAGTAAAAAAAAAAGGAAGAACTCAAGCACAAATAGACATGGCTTGTGTAACTTTTCCAGGTCTTGGTGGTTGGGGGGAGTGGAGGAGTAGTGTGGGGTTGTGGGTGTCAAACGGAGAAGAGGTGAGAAATATTTCAACGTAAATAGGAAAGAGCGTGTAGCGAGTCAGAGGGTTGAATGCATCGGCGGACACCGAAGAAAAAAAGCACGAAAAAAAGCGAGGCCAACGCTGGAGGAGGAGGAGGAGGAGGAGGAGGGGTTGAGGAAGACGAGGAGGAGGAAGTCAATCAGAAAGTTTAAACAGGAAGTAAAGCAAAGGGGGGCGGGACCGGGCCAGATTTTTGGAGGGAATCATTGAATCGAATAGCAAGAGAGCAGGGTAGTTAGACTGATAAGAGTGGCTTCAACGTTACCTGAGGGGTTCCCTGCGCTCCCCACAGCAGCCCTCTCATTGGGCAAGATGAGCAGTGTGGGCGGCTGCGTTAGCATGAACTCGTCATCAACCCGACCTTGGTTCACCGGAGGCAGGAACGTGGTCGTCCGCGGCGTCGGCTCCGGGGTCTTGCGGGAAACCTTGGCCGGCGTCGAAGCGACGGGGCTCCGCGTATTCGACCACATGCTGAACTTCTCGGTGTCTTCGGGGACTTTTCGGGTCACCACGGAGAAGAGAGAGGGTGCCTCCCTGCTGTGTTCGGGGTCCAGCTGAGACTCCTGCGCCGCAGAGGTGGCCTGGGGCAGAGTCCAGCCGTGGGTCTGGGTGTTGATGGGGAAGCCGGTGAGGCTTTCGTCCCCCGGGGTGGTGTCGTTCGGTGCGGCGGTAGACTCGTGCTCCTGGTGTGCGGCAGGGGATCCCGC
Source organism: Molva macrophthalma (assembly GCA_027123675.1). Classification (NCBI taxonomy): domain Eukaryota; kingdom Metazoa; phylum Chordata; class Actinopteri; order Gadiformes; family Lotidae; genus Molva; species Molva macrophthalma. The sequence goes on from JAOPJO010000103.1 coordinate 7,988,264, forward strand.
TGTGCCTGGCTCCAAGGGGGCCTCTGTAAAGTCTGACGTCGGGTCAGCTCCGGCCTCTTTCGGGACCTCTGCAGTGGGGCCGGCAGTCAGCAGGGTGCCGTTGACCCTCCTCTCCGGAGATTCAGTGGTACTCACGTCCGTTTCGGAGACGGTGCTGCCCACGGACGAAGCCGCTCCGGTGGGATACACCTTCTGTGTGGTGGTGATGGTGGTGGTGGTGGTGGTGGTGGTGGTGGTGGTGTTGGTGGTGGCGGTCGCGTTGGTGGTGTTGGAGGTGGAGGTGGAAGTCACTAGATCGTCGTACTCTGAGCTCCCGCTGCCTTCCTGACTGGTTGAGATCTCCCAGGGGTTTACGGCCGTGGAGTACACCACCTGCGGGATCTCAGCCTCAGAAACCTCCGGAGGAGATGAGAGGGTAGCTACTGGGACTTCAGACGGCAGGTCGGTTGGAATGACCATCGCTGTGGCGGAGGACGGGGGGAGGCGAGTCGAGGAGACAGGTGAGGTGAAGGATTCTGGCACGGTGGTTGAACTTGTTGCCGTTGAACTGGCGTTTTGTCCATCGAAAACGTTTTCTGGAGAAAAAAAAACAAAACATACGTTTGGAATTGAACAAGAGGAGACTTTCACATCACAACATGGCTTTATCAAGGTGCCTTATCGATGTATCATCCCCATTTTTATACAATTCTGCAAAACCTTGTCAAAACCTTCCCTCACCACGGTTTATTTTTTAGTAAACATCGTACTCGTCATACCTTGAGAATCTTCGGCCGATCCTTCGGCAGGGAACCACAGGGAGGTTAACTCCCCGTTAGGAGACATGGTGGAGGTCAGGAGCACACGTCCTTCTACCTCTCCTGGGGGTCGGGTTGATGAGGGCGCTTGCTGCCTTTCGGTCGTTAGTTTGGTCTCTTCCAGGTTCAAATCAAGCGCGGGGTCAAGGGTCGTGGAAGTGACAACAGAGGTTACAACCTCTTGACTCTCGTCGATATCTGGGCTGCTGTTATTACCTTCCGAGTGTACCTTCATGTCCAAGTTGGCCTCGGGCATCGGCTGGAAATGCTTGGAGCCATCCGACAGCTGAGACTGGTGCTCTTCCAGATTGACATCTGGCATCGGCTGGTAGTGCCTGTGAGGCTCGTACGATGGCTCGGGGAACTCAAGGGATTGGTTGGTTTTCTCGAGCACCGCTTCGTAAAGGCCAGTGCTAGCGTTGCGGTTGTTATCAGTCACGTTATCGCTGTCAGGCCACAGCAGGGTGGACCAAAGGGGATGATTGGTGTCATTGGTGCTGGTAGCAGGCAGCGCTGTTGTGGCGGTGGTGGTGGCGGTGGCTGTGGCGGTGGTGGTGGTGGTGGTGGAATCATTTCCCGTTTTGTCAAAGGGCTGGAGGAGCTCCATCAGGGATGTGGTGTTGAGGAGGCGCGTGGTCTCGGCGCTGCCTGGTGGTGGTGATTGCTCCTGGACGGTTGGGTCCGGAGAGATCGGGATCGGGAGGGACTCCAGCGCGCTCTGAGCCTCTCGCTCCACGTGGTCGTACTGCTGCTTCAGCTGCAGCTCATCCACGTGCTGCAGGAGGACGACCACGTCCTGGCCCATGTCCTCCGGCTCCGTGGCCACGTAATCCAGCGGAGAGTCGGTCTGGACGTTGCTGCGATCTGTAGAGGGCAGATTTAGAGTGGGGAATGTAAACAGGTGTCGCTCATAACACTAATTACGGGTCTGCTACTTTTATGTACCAGGGCACGGGTAGCAGACTGAACTAGTGAAGAAAACCCACATTGACCAACCAACCTGTGTACCACATGTGTACCATGTGACCTGTTTTTGTCCTACGATGACTCCTCTGTGAAAAGGGTGTGTTGGCTAATGATAGAAAACGAAACACAACTATCTTGATTTATATATAACCTGGCATGGTAACGAGCAAGACGCAGACATGGGGGAAAGGCTGACCTCGGAAACAGTAGACGTCGTGAAATGCGGCACGCTCTGGGAAGCCAGTTTGGTTGGCGAAGCGGTACAGGGTCTTCACCCCGGCCTGGGGGCCCCCGCAGCGCTCCCTGGGGGTGAGGATGGGGTAGCGCACGCTGCCGTCGGACAGCCAGCCGGGGCTGCAGCGGTCCAGACCCTCGCTCCAGGCCGAGTACAGCTGAGCGGTGGTGGCCAGAGCCGCCCCGGCCCGCTGGCAGTAGGCCCGCGCCTCCTCGTACGATAACGCCTGGGTGAGCGGGTCATGGAACACCTCACCTGCACACACACACAGACATACACACACACACACACACACACACACACACACACACACACACACACACACACACACTGTGTTATATATAGTTGTTTTCATTATTTTTCTTTCCATTTCACCATATATATGACATGTGTAAAATGTATGCCTATATGGATTCATAGAAATCAATCAACAGACTTTAAAATGTTTAACTGAAATTGCTACTGAGGTGTGACTATGAGTATTAAAGTGAAAAAAAATGGATTTTAAATGTATTTTCTTATTTTACTGTGTGACAAAATGGCATTGATGACGATCGTATAAGACATCTTACCAAGCAAAAGCTGAAAGATTTTTGGTTAACAGCCCCATTAATTAAAAAAAGCCAAAATCTCTATGCTATTTATATGATACTATCTGCTACCATATGTCATTAGACATCAGTTCATGGTCATGATAGGAAAGTACATGAACTAGATGCCTCCCTTTCCTTTCCTCCAATGGAAGTGAAGAACCATCCCTTACCATCAATTTTCTCAACATAACAGTACACATCATAGAGGTCCTTTGGATCCATAGTCCCATAGTTCCTCACTCCCGGTTGACCGTTCATGTCTCCATAGCAACCTTCACGAGGCACCTGTATGGGATACCTTGAAAAAGAACAACAACAAAAAAAAGACATAAAAAATCAATGACCACCAGGAAAGTTTCGGGAATATAACAGTAATATTTGGGCTGGGTCGTGAAGACTAACTCAGAGGCTGTTTGTTAGTGTTACCTGACGGACTGGTCGGCCAGCCAGCCAGCGTCACACTGCTCGTAGCCGTCATAATAAGCAGCCAGCAGCTGGTCTGCAGTTGCCATGTGGGCTCCAATGTCCTCACATGCCCTCTGAGCCTGCTGGAAGGAGAAGGCATAGCGGCCCGACGCCTCTCTGTAGTGGAACACAACGCCTGGACCAAGACGTAGACAGGAAACATTAGCATGAACACACACAAGTATTACGCAGTGTAGCAGTGTAAGTTATTAAAGTGATATTCTTTGAATCATTCAAAATTATAGGAGGAAAATGAGGATATATGGAAGAAATAACGGATAGATACGTTAAAAAATGTATCTGATAGAAACCGCAAATATTATTTCACTCGCATATAAAATCACCTGTGTTGGAAAACAAACACGGGTCTGCGGCTCTAGTACCATTTCAAAATGGAATCCTTGCCTATGGATTCACTAGGTCATACTCATGACAAATATCCTCTTTAACACCCAGTCCAAATACCCCCTAGACCAACACAACAATACAACAGGTACGGGTGAACGCCCTGCGTTACCTTTGACCTTGAGCTCGACGAAATCGCTGGCGTCCTCCAGGCCGTTCTGGACCTCGCATCGGTAGTGACCGCTGTCGCTGGCGCGCAGCTCGCCCAGCCACAGCGTGAGGTCATCAAGCGGGGACGCCGAGTAGTTGAGCAGCGCCGCCCTCTCCCTGTACTCCTCGTTGACCTTTACCCTCTCGCCCCGCGCCACCAGGATCTCCGTCTCCACGCCGCCAGCCACCAGGGTCCACTTGACCCGGGGGGGCAGGGCAGGGGACAAGGGCGGGTCGGAGGTCGTGGACGGCGATGGCGACGGTGGAGGCGACTGGGACGATGACGGCAATGATGGAGATATGAAGCAGGGGATGGCGATGGAGCTGCCCAGCGGTACGGAGAGGGAGGCCGGGGAAGGGATGTTTACCTGGAGCTTGGGGGCGTGGTCTGGGGGAGGGAGGGAGGAGGAGAAGTGATTTACTGCGGTGGAGCATTACATTTAATCACGGAACAGATATTGATATTGATCTTTCTCACTCTCTTTCTCAGAGGCCGGTACAGTCAATATTGTGGTTTTATGACACGTCAAATAGAATGAAGAATGTTATTCCCTAAACGCAAGAGATAATAACTTATACGAGATAATAAAAGCAGAGATAGAACTACCTTGTGCATAGTGGGTAGCTGGGAAGGCTATGGTGAGCTGGCAGGCTGCGCAGAAGACTGGTAGAAGCTGAACAAATCTATGGAGGTGGAGAGGAAAAAGGATTAAAGCTTTAAACAGAAGGCAGGAGATTACTAGAAGAAGAAAAAAAAAGAAAGCTGAATAAAGAAACAGACGACTAAATACACCCTTGGCCTATTGTGGGTTTTATCCGTCACACATGGTTAAATGTGGCTCAACATTACATTTTATTTCCTTAAATGGGAACGGTTAGATCATAAGCGGTAGACAGGCTTTCTGTCATGTCCTGTGAGGCAGTCATCCAAACATTGTTGGTTTTTACCAAAAGGATTTTCCTGTGCGATGGTCACTGAGTAGCCCACACAACCCTTTGTAGTGACTGTTGCTATGCTGATTCAACAGTTCCCATCACTCCTGTCCCCTTTGATCTGGTCGATTAGCAACAGGTGGTATAACATCAACCATTCGATTCATCCGTAGGAATATGCAACAGTGGCTTTACTGTAAAAATAGCTGTTTCCCTCAATTTGTAATGATCAACTGTATAGTGTCGTGGTTTTGCTTGCTTCTATTGTTTCCATTTTGTGCATAAGCAGCAACTGAATATCCACTGTTGTACAACCGTTTCACTCCCAAGCGAGTGATCCCAATGTAAATTGTGGTAAGGAGTGTTAATATATATGTAATGTCTTTGAATCAATAGCCATAGTTTAATAGGCCAGATTGTTAAAAAAAAAAGCAAGTTCTGGATAATATTTGGCAAATATTGGCTAATATAGAGGGAAAAACATGACATGCTTTGACACATATAACAAGACATGGACTCAGACAGTTTTTTGGTCATGTTTTTTGGTCAATCATAATAAATAATTACAATTAAAATGAATTTATTCAATCAAATTTCTCCCAAAGCTGCCTATGGGAATACGATAAGAAAAAAACACAGAAAAGAAGAAATCACAAATGTATATGAATGTAACTTTGCCTTGAAAAATGATCGAAAACCAGTAGCTTTGCTTTATGTTGGCGCACAATGAAAACCTTGGCTGGAAATCACAACAAACAACACAAAAGTAAGCCTATAATATAACCATTACACACAGGGCTTCTGAAAACGACGAAGAAAGCCACCATAGAAAAAAAAAGAAAAAAGAAAATCTAGACGTGGAAAAACAGGCGACGTTCCTGCTGGCTTCCAAGGAGGGGAAGGCTTGGAGCGCGCACACACACAGCCGTCTCACCACAGACTGTTCATCACCGCTGCGAGCTAATGACAAGTCTGGTCTTCCCCGCAGGCTTCCTGCCAGCGCCCCGTCACCAGTCACCAGCCCTCCCTCCCTGGCACGGGAGACCGCCCAGACGCTGACCTCACACCACCTCACCCAGCGGCGGTGCCCACACCATGGGAGCACACTCACCGGCTACCAACCGTCTAGCGTTTCTTTTTTTTTGGAAGAATATGCTGCTCAGTGAGCTTTAAAAAGTGCAGTGATCGCACTGTTGGACGGGCTCATGATGTGCTTGTAAGGAAGCTGTGATCGTTCGATGTGGGTGTGTGTTTGAAGGGGAAAACGGGGGCTGCTGGTCCAGCTGTGATGCGCGACTGCGACCGTGCCTTTTCTTCCTACACGCCCTCGCCACTGGAACGCAAGGAGGGCGGCCCACGCGACACCGGAGGTTATACTTAGGCGACTTTTATTTCCATGAAATGGGTTAACCAAGTCAGAGCAATGTTCCACTACCACTTTTCCTGTTGAATTTGTTTCAGCTATTAAGTATAGACAGTTAGCCCGTTGACTGCTGCTGGTAACAAAAGCAGACAACCAGAAGTCTAAATCATGAATCTAACTCACACTCATTCATAGTGAAAGAAGCCTTGAGGCTTACAGCACAGAGGAGGTGGTGTAAACATGTGTGTGTGTGTGTGTGTGTGTGTGCATGTGTGCGTGCGCGTATGAGTGCGTGGGTGGGTGTGTGTGTTTGTGTGCGTGTGTGTGTGTGTGCGTGCGTGCGTGCGTGCGTGTGTGTGACCGAGTGAGAGAGCTGTCATTGACACAAATCTCAGTCTGAAGAAAATAAGATTACCTAAAGGAGTCGGATAATAAACACAGAATCATCTAACAGAACTCCAACTGTATCACAAATGCATCACTGATTTAAAAAAAAATGGGGGAGGGGGAGAGCTAGCACAAATGCAGCACACACTTCATGGTCATCTTAAATGGCGTTGTTTAGAGGTTGAATAAATGTGAATCTGTTTCCAAGCCAGCTGGGTCACTCCACATTTTGGGCATGACTATTAGTATTCTTGACTGGATAGCCGCTCACAAAGACGGGCAGTGGGCAAGTAGGACAGCTGCACGCTGGCCATTCACTCCAGAGAGACTTGCTTACAAAAAATCCCTCAGGGAAAATTAAAGGACATGGCACTGGCACGCTTGCTTTTTTTAAACTTTTCTCTTCTGCGTTTATCCTTCTCTCTTTTCAAGGATGAAAAGAGAAGTTGAAAACCACTAAGAAAAGGGCCTAAGAGAAGGCCTGGTAGGGTATAGGAAAGGTCACATTAAGATACTGTCAGTAGAAATGTTTCAAATGGTATAATTGTCTTGAAAGCATGGTTAAAAACCACAGTGTGTGTTGACCCAACAGCAGATGATGGCAGATCAAGGCTTGGCACTGGTTTGTTTTTGCCATCTTCCTCTTTCAGATCATCGTTATTATCATAGCCTCGTTTTCATCATGGTTTTGCTCTGCTTTTAATTACAAAAAAGAGTAAAGACAAGCAAGCAAACTCTGCCATCAGTGCAAAATATACACAAATATACAAAAAAACACCAAAAATCATGGGAGTTTAGGGAGTTAGGTGACATACTGGTCAGCTATACAAACAAGGAATGAAAAATCTAAACCTATTGTGAAAAACCTAGGAACAAAAAGTTCAAACTTAAAAATATGAAGCCTAATTGTTCAAACTAAAACAGAAACAACCAAAACCATTGGTGCGTGTAAACAAAGAATTAAATGCTAAGTTGTGAGCGGTACCACAACTCGGTGGGTGGGCGCTGCAATTGTATGCTTCAAGGTCAATTTAGCTAATTATCTCAGTTAACAGTGACCAGGGAAATTACTCCTGATCCCAGTTTAGCCAGGTCAGGTTTATGTGTGACAATAATTCACTGCTGAACCTGGCTCAGTGAACTGTTGAGCTAGAGCTCCCTGTGCTACTGTCTGCACATTTCTCATTTTCCAGGACAACTACTGTGTCACCCATTTTTCTAAGGAAGAGTTCCACTCTCTCTGTCACCATCTCAAATATAGGATTTTGAATCTGCTGACCTCCAATTAATACTTTTTTTTCCTGTCACATTGTAATTGGAAAAGGCATTTACATTATTTAAATTGGACAGTGGTATCCAATGCAAAGTAAAATTGGTATAACATATTAAATATAATCATTGGACCCTCCTTGAATGAGTATTGTTCTGGCTCACTTTGAATGTCCTGTTGAGAAAAGTAACGACTCGTCAATTTCAGATTTGTAGTAATGCCTGCACAAATGCTTATTGGTGCAACCTTAATCGCAATTCACCATTATAGCAATTCACCATTGCTATATTTTAAAATGGTTGTGGCGGAGTACCTCATTAAAACAAGGAAACATTCTGCATTCCACATAACATAAGAGATGTCATCCAGTCTTCTTATCTGCTCTCGCTCTACCTGTCCATTAGTGATGACCTTGCAATGGGTCTTGAGGTTAAACCATGGGCCAGGGGAATGTATTTATGTACTAAAACTTCCTGTGGCACAACACTCTCTTGTTTAAAGAGAGGGCAGGAAGACACATACAAAATACAATTAAACATAATTAAATACAAATAGTCATTGCAAATTATAATGGAATATTTTATGATTATTGTATTGGCACCATATTACTGAATGAACTAGGCTCCCATCTTCTGTGAATTAGGAGTTTTTTTATTATTATATTAATGTATATGTATATGTAGTCTGTAGAAGTACATTTTCTACACCTAAATCAATAATCAGGTCGCTTGAAGTTATCTTGCGATTGCAGTGCATTGGATCCCACAAAAAACAACCGCCAGTGGATTTCCTTTCGGATCAGGCTGATTGACAGGTTGATGTGGCAAGGAAAAAGAGCACTAAGTGAAGTAACACAGGTAGGATGCATTTTGGAGCCCGTTAACTAAGACTATAGCCCACATTTTAAAATGATGCATGACAGAAAGTCTAAGTAGCCAAGACAAGGCAATTCGTTAATTTATTCATTCATTCATTAGGCTGTTAATACTCGGTACCTTTTAATAGCCTAAAGTAGGCTTTGAACTTGGAAGTAGATTAGGCTACTACGTTACACTATTGAAAATAACCAAAAGAAGTGCACCGCGGATGATCGATTTAAGAAAGCGTCAGCCTACCGGATTCCCCTTAAAAGCATTTCAGCTGATGAGATCAATCTTTGGTGAGGTTTCTTTCTGTCCGTTGACCGTTTCCAATGAACTTGGCGCAGTGCGTAGACTTCAGTGCACTGCGACGTTGACGACCACGAGTGTGTAGGCGACGTGTTCTGCGCAGGTATGGGAACTTCAGCGTCCGACCGACTCCAAAGGACGTCGAGAAAGAGAGACCTTCGCCAAAGTGAAGCCAAATATGAACAACTGTACAGCCCACTTTCGTAGGACCCCCAAACAATCAGAATGAAGATAGTGCATGCTTTAGTCAAAAAGGGCGGGGAGTGGTGACATCTAGAAAATAACTAATGTCATGGGCTATTTAGTGATGACGGTGACTATGTACTTTCAGCCAATAACGTTTAGCTGCAGTTTAAATGACAAACGCACAGTGCGCCTCGGAATAAACCAAGCACTACGGAGAGTTTGAGTCAATGCAGTGGCGCTAATATCTGCACGGAATATCTCGCAGGTACACGCGCTCTAGCGCTGGGATGTCGCAGCTCAGCCTCGTTGATATGGAAAGAGAAGAAATGGATATTCTGGTGTAATTACTGATAGCGACTATGCCTACGAATATGTGGCTTAGATGTGTTATATTCGTTCTATATTCCCACTCTGTTTTGTGTATGGCAATAGGTTATTACATTGACTTTGGATATATGAATAATGATCACTTTTGTATCAAAGCTACCTATGATCATATAGGCCTATGCTGCTGGATTAAAGTGTTTTTTATTATTGGATTGTCTTCTTTTGTTCAATGGACTCGTACCGTTCTTCAAATCACTGATTATGAGTTTTGCCCTGGACATCAAATTACTTTTTTGTTAGATATGCTATTAGTCTACCTAACAGTCCCAGCTGTAAACTACAAGGTTTAAAGCCTATTGAGGAATCACAAGCATCCTAGCAAATAATCACAATCATAAGCATCCTCGGAAAGAAGCAGAAAATAAACAATATCGAGATGATAAGACAGCATGGCCTAGTGCTCGCCTATCAGCTGTTGTATGGCCGTGCGCCATAGCCTTACTATCCTCTTGGCAGCACCATTTTTTATCGATTTATCTTACGAAATCGGACACTAAAACACTTTATTGAGTCAATGGAGTCCTTCGTTTAGGAAAGGTGAGAAAAGTGGAATATGTTAGTCACAGGTTGGGCTGCACCAACTGTGGGTTTGAAAAATAGTGTGTGTGTCTACAACAAGTCTAAACTGAATTAAGCATGCACTCAATAAATACATTAATAATAAATAAATCACCGTTTGAGAATTTCTCCGAGATGAGTGTATGTATAT
>JAOPJO010000103.1:8000374-8018179 GCA_027123675.1 Molva macrophthalma
TCCACCAGAATAGAAGCAGTCACTGGTGCTGAAGATCACTGCTCATGGGATGAGGGGCCCCCCCCCCCCCCCCGCCGGCGGCCGGGGGGGGGGGGGGGCCGGCCCACAAACGGGACAACACATACCAGACATCGCTCGACTTGTCGGACCTCTTGCATGTGGCCCTACGGCTGGCTTCTCAGTTAGCATCATTGTGGGAGAAAGCCTATAGAGCTGGGAAAAGAAGCCGTGCTCATTATCATCCACTTCTCCTGGTTGCATCACCCAAACCACCGCTTTACCATTCTTTACATGTAACGCCATGCCACTTACCAAGATGTAGGGGACGACACGTGGACAGACAATGGAAATGATGCATCCCTTTTGGGAGTTGTAGTAAGCTATAGATGTCTCTGCAGCTGTAGACCTGGAACCCACTAAATTTAGACACAGCATGTATTAATAGGCTAGTGGCCGCAAAAAATAGAGCTGAAGTTGCTCTTAGTGAACTGAACAGAAAGCTCATAATCCAATGCTATGATATAGATGGATGGGAGAATTATTGGATGTTGAAAGCTAACACAAGCATCACATGAAAAGTTAGGATTTATTGCCTGTAAAAACTGTTCCAGGTCGTTTGAGTGTGTTATATTTAGTTAGCATTTAATATCATTAAATGTCTAAGTTCAGGTGTGAGGTATAACTTGTTTATATGTAATGTTTATATATGTATATATGTATTTATATATATATACATATATACATATATATATATACATATATATAATGTTTTATTGTGTTAGAGCTGTATGTGTCCAGTAGCTCCAATCCAGAACGCAATTGATGTACAAGATAATCTGACGTATAATGTTTTACAGCCCCAGATAATCGGTTTTAAAATGTTTTGTAGCCCCAGGACCAGAAGTCAACAGTCACCCCATATGACTGGAAGGGGTTAAGTATTCTGACAAACCACAGTAATAAGTTTGGGGGAAGGATAGCCTATTGCGGGAAATTGCACCACTATTCCAGTTAATTGGCTATCCCAACCGAAGATCCCTCATGGCTCAGAGTTACAGCAAACAACCATAAAACAGTAAGGATTATAGATAGACATGGATATTGAGCCACAGGTCTGCATAAAGACCGTGCTGACTAACCAGAAAGTGAAACATCCCAGAAGAAGCTACCCCCAGGAACAGCAGCAGTCCTGGAAGTGGAACTAATGTCTAATGCAAAATATATATATGTATATATATATATATATATATATTGTTTGCAAGTTAAGGTTGCAGTAGTAATAATAGTACATAATTACAGAACAAATCTTATCTTAGAGAAAACCTCAAGATTTAGTAGTAATAAAAAAAAAGGTATATATATAAAAAAAAAGCTATATATTGCTTTATTCTGACCCATGACCCTTTTAAGACCCTTTGAGAAAACACAAGCAATCATGAGAAGGGCCTGGATCAAATTCCAACACACAGCCTGAGGCATCTGGAAAGTGAACGATGTCCACGTCTCAGACCGCTACACTTCCCTTACGCAGCAGCTCAGGGATCAATGACTAAGGACTATGGGTGTATTAAAAGGCTCTTGTGTGTCTTTTCCTAAATGTCTAACAAAAGCAAGGCAGACTAAAAGTGCAAAAACAGCCATATAACAGGATCCGCTTAAGAAAAAACAAGCTTTTCTTTATAAACTTTGTATATTTGTTCATTTCCTGTGTCATGCTGATTTATAATTAATTGGTCAGTACTCTTTTTAAGGAGAGGATTATGAGTCATACTTTCCAGTGTCAAACAAGGATAATAGGAGGCTTCTGCTGAAATTGCTCATTCGTGAAACCTCGTCCACACGGTATTTCCTTTTGGAGTTCCTCCATTACCTGGTATTACTCTGTCTACCAACTTTTGAAAAAGAAAAAAAACTGAAAAAAAGTTGTGGTGGTGGGCACGGTGCCTTTGCAGCTCCGGGACAGTACTACCTTTCCACAGCATTAATTACACATCTTGGGGCAGTAATACAAGTTAGCTACTTGCTACCTCATACATCATGTCGGCTTGAGGTGGTTAGATGGGCTGCGACCGATGGTAGGGACAGAATCCAATATAAGCTATGACTATGCATATTGCAACAGTTGAACCAATCATACCACCACTAAAACTACTTACAGAAGTGCGCTACAGAAGTGCTTTGACATCTAGTCACCGGAGTCAACAGATAGTGTGTATTGACTAATAAATGAAAGTTATAAAAGAAACAATGCATGCATTCCAACATGTATCAAACTTGTACAGTCCTAAATAAATTCCAAACCTTTACACAACTAGTTTAGCTGTTAGATTTATTTTTTTAAAGAGAAAAAAACAACATAATACCAGCTCTGTTACGTTAATAATTTCAGGTAGGTGAAACCATCTGTGATGCAGGGTATAATGACAACTCTGTTGAAGTATTCATTTTCCCCCATCATTTCGACATAAAAAAATTCCACATAACCAATGTTGTGTGATTGTTACCGTGTCCCTTCCCAAATATGCCATTTCAGTGGTTCTAGAAATAACTCTGCATCTTCACATGCCGTGGGGAAGAGATAGTGAGTTTGAGTGAGGGTCTCTCTTCGGTTCCTCAAACTCAATACCAGTAGGACGTCCGGGGCCGTCGCTGCTCCTGGATACCCAGCTTCTCCATCACCTCCTCCTCCAGGGTTTTCAACGACGGCACGTAGGTCTTCTCTAGAGTGTCGTCCGGACTGGTGTCTTTTGGCCCGTCTGCAAAGCCATACAAAAACTGGTTCAGAATAATGTCAACAAGGAAATGATGCAATGTCTCGGTAAGCACAAAATGCAATATGGCGATCCACATTTTGTGCAACTCTAGGCAAAAGCTATAAACACCTGGAGCGGTCAGCAGGACGGAAAAAATGTTTTATTGGCCGTAATAATAAGAAGTGAAACTTTAAGGTGTTATGTCATGTCTACTAGTAGTGGGGCCCCATGAAGATTAAGAAGTCATAATTTAAAACTGTGAATGAAAAAAAATAAATCATCACCACAAAATCAATTTCAATCAAGCCAAAGCCATAAAGGCCACTGCTCCACACCTTTCCACTGCTGCGTCACGATGCCATCGCAGCGCTCAGCGATCGGCTTTGGGATGATTCGACCCGTTCTAGAGGAAACCCGCACCTTTTCTCCTTCCTCTGTGAACTTCCATTCTATCGGCGTGGGCTTCCTAAAAAGAGTGATTAGGTCATCAAAACAACTCCCACATACACACATTGGCTATGGCAAAGATTTCTAGTGGTATCGATGTCACTAGAATCTGTCACTATATCTCTCTGTTACTGTAAGTCTTACCTGTCTGTGGGGTCGATCAGGGTTACGTTTTCAACCAACAGCGGAGCCTCACTGGCTATGTACGTGCCACGGTAGTCCCATGATTTTCCAATGTACCTAAAATGCTGAGACAAGAAATGGCAGAGGTACAGGAGTCAAGGCAGTCTGGGCAAACAGCTGAGTTTATGCAGCCCAGCCCATGCTTGGAGAACGCCATCTGGCTCCATCTAATGGAATTAAATAGTACATGTGGGACTATGGAGAAAAGCTATGTTATTACAAAGAATATTAATGATGCACAAATATTTCTGTTGGTCTTCCCAAATCAATGATAGCTCACAATTAGCTGTATTATACTGTAAGCATCACAATATTAAACAAACAGTCTCGTATCGGTAACTGCATTGTTCTTACCGTGTTAAGCCCCTCCAGAACAACCCAGTTTCTTTTTCGGATGACTTGGACCACCTTTCCTTGCTTCCCTTTGTCCTTACCAGCTAGAATCTCAACCTGAAATAGGGTAGCACAGTAACAGACAGTAAAGGATATGTATGCATTCATCTTAATATACTTATGAAGTGCAATACAAGTAGTTAAATTGCTTCACTCACAGTGTCGCCTTTGAAAACACACCAGTCTTGAGAGGCTAGTGGTTCAAGGAACACCTTTCTCCTCCTCTTGCCCGGCGGATTACGCTTTTTTGCTGATTCTGTCCAAGGCCTGCTCATTCCATAGCGATAGTCTTTAGGCAAAACAACCCTGGCTGCCATTGACAGAAAAGCTGTAAGACGCATTCTGCTTGAAACTGATTGGCGAACAAGTTGTCCTGGTGCGTGTCCAGATTCTCTACTACTCCTCTTGTAAAGGAACACTGCTAGGCAATGCTAATGCTATCCCATTTGGCTGGGTGATACATATCAATGTGTGTAAAGATCAGAGTGGTCCCAAATAAATAAGAACGATTTAACAGTTAATTGTAATTAATACATACTAGCTAAATGGATATATGCAGCAGTGCATGGGTCCGGGATGCTCTTGGTTCAATGTCACATGCACACAGGACAAGAAGCGAGTTCGATTATTGCACCGCCCCCTAGTGGAATGGAGGAATATATACGGTATATAATACAAACCGGATACAAACTATTTATATTATTCCTTATACACACCTTGTTGTGTTCACCTATCCGGATTTGCATGTTCTGGTGGATGGCATTATTTAACTCATCAGCTGCCTGTAGACGACTATAAAGGTAGTAGGCTAACTGTCTGTCATCTTTATTTTATTATCTGGTTTAGCTGGTAAAATTCAACTCATAGGAGGAAATACATCACATTTTATGTTATTTTTGTTCTTTTGGTTCCTCGGTCAGTTTCAATCCAAGCTCTACATGTACCTTATTAATAAAAACGATAGCATGCATGTGCAGGTGGGTGTTCCTTCAATATTAATACACAATGTTACAATGACTGAGCCCAAGATATCAAATGTAAGTTGTTGTTAAAAGTAACAAATCCTGCATGAGATCCTTGTTAATAGTTTAGTTGTTTTTAAGAGGTAGACCTATAGACTTGAAGCTCAATGCTTCTATAATCTGCCATCCCACAAATCATTGTCATACAACTATTTCATACCCAGAGCAGAATCAAATAATAAATAGCCTGCATCCAAAAGGACCAAACCAAAATATCAGAGGAAGTTGAATTGCTTTTTAAATCAGCCCATGCATTTTCTAGACAGGAATCTGTTTCTAGAGGCTGGATAATAATGCTTTTGTATTGTATTTATAAGACACAGTTAAATTCTTCCCAAAAGCTATTGTGTCGACTGGCTAAGGAAACTTATTACAAGATTGATTAAAAAAAAGACATAACACAGGTATTTTTTCTAATCAACATATTTATTAAATTGACTGTCTACAACTGCTTATACACAGTATACTAAACTTGAATGGTAGTCAGCAAAGATGAGAGAAATGAATGCAGAATTCAAACACTACCACTCTAAGCTGTTTCTTCAGAAAGACCTCAGCCGTGAAGTCAGGGGCTATGTCCCTTCTATGGTATATAAATCAGTGGCAACAGTAGTGGTAGGGGACATGATGAATAGAGGATGTCTGCTTGGGAGAATTGCAGTTTGACTGAACTATTCCAGGTTACCTTTACTTCCATGGATTTTTTTTGATTTTTTTAAAGGATTTATATCATCATTGATTCAACATTGGATCTATAATAATAAAAACATGTATGAAGAACATAAGTAACTTTGAAACAGACTATTGGCGATGAAGAATGAAAACATAACTGCATTTAATTTTAAAACACGTCAAATGCCAACATATGCAGAATTAAATGAGATGTCTTTGGGAATTATACAATCAATTTACTTGCGGGCAATAGGGCTTAATTACAGGTTTATATGTCATGTCCGGATTCAATTGTATGCATTATCAATGTACTACAGCATTTTTAGCAACTTAGAAACACGAGATACTTTATACCACCATTGTAAAATGCCCCCCAAAACGTACATTTAACAATAATCCCCAAAACATTTTGAGGGTTCAGAAGTATGGGAAAAACAAAACAAAGAGCTACATTAAACATCAAAATGCATTTCCAAATGCAATTTCTCAACTTTCTAACACCCAAAATGTACACAATAATATTTGGGAATGTCTGTCTGCTTTCATGAATGCATGTCATCGACAAGGCAATGGGCACAGAGGAAAATCATCAACACCATCAAAATGTTCACTTTATTTTTTTTTCCTTTTTTAAAAGATTCTTTCCAAAAACGATACCCTTGTGAAATTGTAGGTGGGATTCAGTGACATTAACAGCACAACATGGTTACCTACTATAAAGCATGCAAAAGCAATCAAAAGAAATAAAGGCTTTATAAGCAAGTACGTTTCCTACATTGAACAAGACGACATTGCACAAGCGACGGCTTTTGTGAAAGATAAATCACTGAAAAAAACTGAAATATGTGGAGAGGCTAGGTGAGACAAATGAAAGCGGAATTAAACCTTGACTGCATAAATGCTGTATTGAAGCTAAAATCGAAAGGTAAGAGATGTACTTTATGAAGCACCGATGTCAAACCAAATGGTCCGACGGGAGATTTAGTAATACATAATTATGGATGAAAGCATTCTTTCTTTATCCACAAAAACACATATGACCATTATTGGAATTTAAGTATTACTAGTAATTTGTATGTCCATGTAAGCTCACAGAAATAAACTATGTTTGACACCTAGCGTTTGTGATTATGTAATTGCACTTGGAAATAAAAAATATATATACACACCACCAAATCCCATGTATAAATGAGCATTAAATTGCTCCATTCAAATTGTTTGAAATCAGATTAGGAAACTTTAAACTCTGGGATATATAATACCCCAAAATGACAAATAAATGTTTTGGTTATTTTTTTTTTCTATACAAACACTTTAGCTTTTAAAACTCTCCTATTGGATAACAGCCGAAATCTAGCATCCTGCAGTGCAATCAATTTGGCGCCTCGGATTCCATTCAATTCCAGACCAGGTTCTCGATTTCCATTGGCTGTTAAGCACTGTCCGTCACAGGCTACAAGGAGAATGGGGGATAGCACCACAAAATGATTAGTCCACACAATTTCTAAACGATATTGTTTTGCTATGAAGTTCCGCCTGTTGACAGGTGACGCACCTTATCTGCGGTTAGCTTCTCCTCCACGGGCGCATCGCTCTTAGACTCTGCTTTCGACTCACTCTGTGTGGACAGAGCGGCAGCTGGGGGCCCTGCCACGTTATTGGCTTTGGCCTCTGCGTTGGACTTCTTGTCGTCTACCTTCGAGTCGCCTTCCCCTCCTGTGTCCTTCAGACGCTTGGGAGACGCCTAGCAGAAGGAAAAGAGGATGAGCAAGAGGATGCATGAGTAGAAGATCATGTTATGTTTTTAACTATTTAGTAGTGGTTTAGTTATTTGTCTTTAGTCATTACCATGTCTTTCTGATTCCTATAGCTACTCTGCACAGTTTTTATTTTTTATTTTTCATGCAGCACTTGGAATTGTTTGTAGTAACCCAACTTGATTGTATGCTTTGATTGTCCTCGGCCTCACTTGTTAAGACCCTAGACCAAAAAGTTCTCTCCCCTCTTCCAATGGACCCGTGCAAGCTTACCTCTGTGGACTCCCCTGCCTTCCGCTTGGCCCCGCCTCGTTCGTTCTTCTCGTCAATGACCAGGGCGCCCTCGTCTTCATCGCTGCTGCCCTCTGCCTCAGCCTTCTCCACAGCAACAGCCTCCTGTTTCCCATCGGACAAGCTTTCCTTCTCTTCTGCCTGGAGAAAGATGTTCATGTAAACACAATACATAATGCCACATATAGACCACGATTACTTTTATTTTGCTCTACAATTAACACATCATCTCGTCTTAAAACCGTACCATACCTAGGGCCATACCTAGAATGCAGCTGGTCATGTGAACAAAGTGTTGTTGGCGGAATATTACAGGAGTGTATTGTATTGTGCAAGTGTAACATTATTTTCTTTGTGTAGCCTAAATGTAATCTCACACTTGGATATTATATGTAGCGCAATGGTTTAAATTTACCCAAGATTGTGAACCCATATTAGCATACACATCACAGAATAACACTGTTTGACTGAACCCTTGATTCTGATGAAAACCCCACAAGTTATTATGAATCAGATTTTTGCCCATATGAAAGTGATGCCAGTCTCTATTTGATTTGTGGTTTTATTTAGTTTTAAGAGATATTGGCATGTTGTTGTTGTTGTTGTTTTTTTTAAGAGAGATTGAATTGCTACACTGTTGCCAAAACTCAGCCTGGGCTGAGTTGAATTGGCAGCCCAGGCCAAGCTCAGTGAATGCTATTAAGGAGCTTGTGTTGAGTGTCCAACTGGGTAGGCTCTCCTCAAATTTGAGATCTTCAATAAATTAATTTTATTTTAGTTAATTTCTAGGGTACAATTGATTGTATCCTAGAAATTAACTCTTTATGCATTTCTCCAACTTCAGGGCCATCTTACAAAAGTTTCATTATTTCATCATCGATAGCATCCTGTGTGCAGCCAGAAAGAATTGTCTATGTGCTAAGCCTTTGACACACACCTCATAGGCCTCATGCGTGACTGTGGGGTTGTTCTCAATTTCCCAGAGTCCCTCACTGAAGCCTTTCCTTTTGGTGGGTTTTCCAAACTTCTCCTTGGATTCATCGTAGGGAAACAAATCTTTGGCCCCCAGGAATGCCCTGGTGTAGGCAAACATGACACTGATAATCCTGACCGGACGAGGTTAACCCATCCTGGGTATTTACACTTCAAAAGCCAGTACACCATCTTCCTTCCTCCATTAAATGGTTTCACAAAAACACAACTACATACATACATCCTTACATACATACATCCTTTTTGCATACAAATATCCCCAAAAATATATACATTGACCTTTTTATGTACATGTATTTAACAATATAAGAATGGTGCAGCCATCAGGACCAGATCAATAGTGTTCAGTTGGTTTGATCAGCCGAAAACATGCTTAACTCACGTTTCATGTGTGCCAAAGAAGAACACCTGATACTTGTTGGAGGGTGACTTCACTGCTCCTTCAGGCAACTCGTCAATCTGTGATCCAACAGATAAAGGTACCGATCCCCGATAAAGGTAAATATGACAGTGAAGATACACAACAAACACTGAACAAACACTCAATAGTTAATCAGATACAGGCACACAACACAGTGCCATACAGAGTGGGCACTTTGTTGTGTGCCAAATGGGCATTCAAAGATGAGGCCAGTTTGTCAAGTTACACAAGGCAGGGCATGTAGTTGGACAACAAAATACGGTAAAGGAGGGAAATGCTACATGGACACAATAATCATGGAACAATATTAGGTGTTATGCATGTTTTGCCAACGTTTTACTATAACATAAACACTATAATGTGGAACATTGTATTTCGTAGACTGGTCCAATTATTTGAATAGCCTTCCCCAGTAATCTAAGCTAAGGGAATGAATGGAGACAGGGAAACACTGTCACCTACTTTCACTTTAGGAGTGCAGTTTACTCAGAATGACTAGAAACAAATGTGAAAGTGGCTAGACAAGGAGTGCCCACGCTGAGTCGGTGGTATTATAGTTTTAGGAACGAGTGGACAAAAATCCTACAGGTAGACGCTTCCACCCAGTGAGAAATGTGCAGTTTCTGATAAGAATCGCGGACAGAAGGGCGATTACAAACTTCCAATGCTAAACCGAACATAAACTAAACATGTTTCTAACAGCTGGTGAGCGACGTGGCTCCTTTTCAAAAGCACCACATGACCGTTGACTCTACCCCAGCAAATGAACATACATATTTACGTTAGCGCACACAATGTGAATAACACCATGTGTATCACAAATTTAAACCTATTATAACAGCGAGAGCGCCCGTGCCAGTACACCAGACTACACGCACAACCATTGGTTGTAGGCGAGCTCGTGCAGTCTTCTATAAAGGATCCTGACTGACACTAACTGAAATGGACTGGCGTCTGGACGGCCGTAACGTCTACGGCCGCTGGAGACGGTTACATGTTTAATAGTTAGCTAACACAACTGAGCTATGCTAATGTTAGCTAACACACATGAGGCCTTACATGCATGGGCTATGAAAACTAAAGCAGGCACCCGTATTACCCATCAAAATAAAAAAAATTAGGAAAACAAAACAATCCTGAATGGTTGGTTGCTTACCCTCGCAGGCCAATGTGGATATCCCTTCATTTTGGCGAACACCAGATCACCAGGTTTGTATTCCCTTTGCCTATTCGACCTCGGCATGTTGGAGGGAATATGTGGAGATGTATGAGAGTGGATTGTAATAACGCTTGGTATGGTATCCCAACAAAACACCTGCAAATAAACAAACAACGCCGTGGTTTGAAGCAATAATATCAAATGCAAGGAGGGAACAACAAATGTGAAGAAATTACATTTTCGCAGTTTTTGTCCCTTCTAATCGATGTAAACGCTACGAATAATGTTCTATAACCTTTAGGTCGCTTTAAAATGGATTTTGGATGATATTTGCCCGGTCTCGATCTTTGCTCTCTTGACTGTTTAGGTTTGAAATTGTAACCCGCTTCCCAATTCGTAGACGCACCCACTGGTTTCAGTTGCAATTAATTCCAGCGCCCCTGTTGGTTGCGTACAGTATGCAACTAATTGACCTCCATTGACAAAATGCATTATTCTAGTTTTGGCTAAGCTTGGTAAATTGTTCAGGTATAACCAGCAACGTGGTTATTAGAACGACTTATATGTACTCCACACACAATCAGTGTGACGTGACATGATGTATATAAGTGTTGTGAGCGAGTTTAACATTTAATACAAATGCATTTGGAGATGCAGATACCACTGGGTGGCGATCGTGAGCTGTAGGGCCTAGAGACACATTTGGACAAGACTGAGGACAAAACGAAGAAGTAAATATGCGCAAGAACCTGCGCAACAGTGGAGAGTATTTGACTTGGAAAGAAGAGGTATGTTTTGATCAGAGGTTGCTATTTTTGGTTGCAGAAACCCAGATATCAATATATAAGTGAATAGATCCATGTCAGGGTATTCCTCATAAAGTAACCCGAAATCAACTTCCTCAAAACGCAGAAGATAAGTGGTATTATCAATCGCGGCCTAGATTTTAACGTTAATCCGACTTTAGATAGACCCCAAGCTCGCTGTGATGGCCTTGTCATAGCCACTACATATTCTGCAGGCTGGTAGTTCAATTACTTTTTTAGTTTCAAATAAGATACAAAAGACTTTGGCATCCAAGCAAAAAAACGCAAGTAAATGTAAGTAGGAGTTTTTGAAGCATAAACAAATTAAGTTATACATGTCCGCTAGGTGCCCCAGCATCACAAATAACATCAGCCAACATGTCTTTAGTTGCCTATGGAAGCAGTGACGATAGTGATTCCGAAGAAACTTCTACTAGTGTTGCACCGGAGAGCAAACCGAGTAGAGGGCTATTTTCAGTTTTACCAGCGCCTAAAAAGGCAACGTCAAGTGCAATTCGAAGTGAAGAACCAAGCAGACAGACCAAGTCATGCATCTCATCCAGGGCCACTTCGCTCCACGATGGCCCCGATTCGCATTCTCAAAAGGGGGGCTTACTTTTCGACTTGCCCAAACCGAAGAAACGAACAGAGCCTGTCAAAATTACTGTACCGAAGATCCAAAGAGAAAATGTGAGTTAACGACATCGAAGCTTCAATTTATATTTCATCAGTTGGTATCAACATAATAATATAACTATTAATATACTTTTAAATGTGTCTAGTCGGATTCCGATGACGACGAACCAGCAAAGAAAAGGTCACAACCACAGGTAATGAAACGACTCAGACTTGGCATGGAAGTAATCTTGAAGATGCAGTGTATACATGTTTTGTTACCTAAAGATGTTAAAACCTAATGCTATATTTGGGGATTGAATTTAGAGACTAAGCTTTTGCCGCAACATGCTCATCAAAATGATTGTCATTTCATTTATGAGTATCATTTAATAATCCAAGTTGAACGGAATCTATGAGCAAATGCTATGTTAGTATAATCTACATTGTAACTGGTGTATAAAGAAGATAAAGAAAACGTTTCTTTTCATTTGCACACATTTCCCTCCAACAGGGGTCTGGCACAGGCCTTTCCTCCCTCTTGCCCCAGCCCAGGAACATGAGCGTGAAGGAGACCAACAGACCGTTGATACCCTACACACTCACCAAGTCTGTGGAACCCAAAGCTCCCAAGCCTGCAGCACCTGCCAAGGCCCTCTTTAGTTCCAGCGCCTCTCCATCAGCCATCAAGGCTGCTGCTAAGTCTGCGGCCCTGCAGCTCGCTAGGCAAATAGCCGCCGAGGACCATGACAATGAGGAGGATGTGGCCCCAGAAAACTACTTCTCCCTCGGAGAGAGTACAGCGTCGATCCCCATCGCAGCGGCCCCTAGCCCAGACCTCGAATCCCGGGCCCCTATGGTTGCCCTTCCCTTCGTGCCCAGGGTCGACGAAGATGGCCAATCGGACGCCCCGCTGGACTTTGGCTCCAGCCAAGAGGGTCCTGGGGCCTGGAGCGGCCACCCTCCGGAGTATCCGCAGCCATTAACAGATGCTGGAGCTCCGGTAGGAAGAACTGTTAAATGCCTGCTATACATTTCTGAGCTGATCTCTAATTTAAATGAAATGGGAACCTCTCACCTCCTTTCTAAATGTTTCCACATGGGACAGGGTTATTATAACCAGCCATACTACCAGGACGCAAACCCAGAACAAGCGGATGATGATGAGGATGATGATGAGCCGGGATCTTCTGAAATGTTTGATGAGGAGGCAGTAAGTGCAACTTTTCTCCATTGTTTTGGTTTTTGGTTCTCTTGCATTAATGCACTTATGGACACTTATTGAAAGACTTTTCTGAGTTCTAATTGATTAAGTCTACCATTTCAATTGCTACTATTCCAGAAGAATGACGACTGTAAAATGGACCTCCTCTGCGATGAAGCTAATGCTTACTTAAGACTCTTTTCCTTTTAATATCTTTTTCCCGCTACAGTTCATGAGGCTTCAGGGAAAACGCAACCGGGGCAAAGAGGAAGTAAAGTTTCTGGAGATCAAAGGCGATGACCAGTTGATTGGCAGCCAGCAGTGGATGACCAAGAGCGTGAGTGAGGAGAAACAAGAGCGCAAGTCCTTCAGCAAGGTGAGCTATGACGCTAACACGTGCTAATCTTCCACCAACATCAGCCTACACTGGATGGTTTGATAGATGAATCAGAAATTAAATATATTTAATTTAATTAGGGATTTTTTTACATGGTAACTGGATGATTCGTAGAAGACTTTATGTCATCAAAAATGGGAAAATTAAGGCGTCAATTTCGTTGGGTTAGTGGTCGGGACATAAGGGCTAGGAAACTATTTTTTAATAAAGGGCCTTCAACATATGCGAGTTCAGGCAATGTAATGGGGGGATCGGTATGAGGTCAGAGTAGATAATTCAGCGAGTAAGAAATTGTACAGTGTACATAGTCGATAAAAAGGAAAATGCTCAGCATGCAACGCAAAACATTGACCACACAAGTCATCCATACGCATCGCATCCACTGCTGCAGCAACATGTCAATTGAACTATGCCGATATCTACTGTAGAAATCACAATTGCATGTCAGTCAGCCCAGCTATTACAACATCTAATATCACAATCCTAAATGATGTCCAAATAGAAACAAATGATACAATCTATGCTTTTAAAAAGTAATGGGGACAAAATTGGCCACTTTAAAAAGTGGTGGGGACATGTCCCCAGTGTTAATGACACCTGAAAATGAGTCACCATCTTTGCAGGGTTTAACTGCTGTAAGGGTTTGTTTTCCTATCATTTGTGTCCATCATGATTATTGGTTGTTAATGTGTAATTGTCATCTTATTTGTTCGTCTCATCTTATTGACTCTGTATTTAATTAATTCATTTGTTTTCAGAAAAAGGGAGACCAACCTACAGGACAGCAGAGACGAAAGCACCAGATCACATATCTTATTCACCAGGCGAGTCCTTCTGCACTGCTACTGCTGCTGCCACCATATATATATAGGGTGTGCTGCACAATAAACAAGTATTGTCAAGATGCTGTTTTCAAAATGATAAGAAAGCGGAAACACTGTTGTATACAGACAAAAAAAAAAAAATTAGGAATTTAAGAGTTTATGTAACAATTGTCAAAAGTCTGTTCTACAATCACATTTGTTTATATTATAAAGAAAAGTTTTTGAGATTGTTCCTTAGAATCAATTTTAAGGAACTAAACCTTTTGAGTTTGAATCTAAACCATCTGTCTATTATCTCTAGGCAAAGGAACGTGAGCTGGAATTGAAGAACAACTGGGCCGAAAACAAGCTAACGCGCCGTCAGACCCAGGCTAAATATGGCTTCTAAGCAGCTATATTCTTGACAATCTGGCCTGCAGAAGCATTTTTGGCAGAAGCATAGACCGTAGATAAAAGCTTTCCAGTGTTTTTTCACCCGAGCAAAGGCGTGCTTCTACTGTTGCTTGGGATGAAATATTTGACAGACTTCTCCATTTTTGTTCCCCCGGTTTTGTCCATTTTGTGTTTAACATTGTTCATATTGGTAATGTTTTGTTTGTTAACTGTATTCTAACATAATGTTTGGCTCCTGCATTTTAGCAAAAGCTGTCCTGTGTCTACCCCTCTACAGCTTCTGATAAGACTCAAAACACATTTCCTAAGATTAAACTATTCATAACTTAACTATTCCTCTAGCCAGTAAATGCTAATCTGACACCCTCACTCCCATTCAATTTCCATGATGTAGTTTAGAATATATCTATATATTTTATTGGTTATCTACCATTGATCATGCTCTGATCTAGTTCACTTTAACTCATCCCAGATGATGCATCTTCACCCTAAATTGGTATTAACGTAATAAAGATTATTTTTGCAGGGGATTTTCTTTCCTTTGACTCCCATTTACGTCTTAAGACACTGACCACTAAAGTCTGATATTGGAGCAAAGCAGTATGGGTTTTCAGTGCTGATGTAATCATCTCAATGACTATGGGGCCAGCTTTTATAAACAAACTCAAGAAGTTTTGATGAAATTTATAATTTTATAATTGTCAAACCATAATGTACAAAAAAATAAATATATATATATACATATATATATATACACACACACACACATCAACATACACGCCACATACCAATGCTGGAACTGGGAGAATACTTTTTAATCCATCTGAGCATGTGAAAGTTTATTCATTTTCTAACCGAATGCCAGTATTTACCTGTTTTACATTAGTGATGCAGCCACCACGTGGCAATAGTACTGCATGTCCATCTTTATGTTGACATCAAATTAGAGAATAAAGATAGCTAGGGGCTGAAAAGTCTTATTTTGTGGCATTCTTTGTTGAGGGGAGGATAAAGGACTTGCTATGAGTTCATAAAGGTAATACTGAAGGCCTTTGGTTTTGAATTAGAAGTATTTTTATTCGTGGAAATGATCAGCTAAGTGAAGAGATTGCTTGGGGATGGTTTGCAGACATGTTGTTCGGTATAAAGTATAACACAAAACTGAATAAAATTTTTAAAAGGACACTAAACTGATCTTGCATTCTTTATTCACATTGATGTCACCAGATCATGATCCATTACTTTTCTATTAACATTATAATCTTCCTTTCTTTAAGTGGATTTTTAGTTCACAGTCCTTCATCTTTTGGTAGGTTTTCAGTTGGTGGTTCTGTTTGGTCTTCAGAAGGCAAGGGCTCTGGAGAAGCAGTGGACTCCCCATCAGGAGAGGTCGAAACCTCAGAAGCTTCAAACACGGCCGTTTCAGAACTAGCCTCCGTTGTAATAGAAGCTGCATTTTCTTGCCTTAACTTCTTCTGCTCCATTGCAGATTGGTCTTCGTAGGGCAGAAGCAACACTGGGATACACACGGTGTCTATTCCATTCACCTGAGGAGGAAGAAAAAAGACTGTCTTATGATCCCAGTTTAATTTTGACCCAACTATTGAAACATCCTCTAATGAACAACAAGAATTACAAGCACATTTAAGCATTCCAGATAATAAAAAAGCAAAGCAGACACGATACCACATGTTGTCTACACACTATGAAGTAGTATTTTGAGTAAGGTTATTAAAAGATCCCCCATATGTCTTACCGTAACCTCACACCAGTATTCTCCTACATCCTTGATTGGCTCGTCTGGAAGTCTCAATGCATGAAGTGGCACAATAACTCCCAACTGAATAAAAAGGTCACAATTTTGAATAATCTGGCAATTAAAAATATATATTTGGTCTAGAATTACCCTAAAAAGGAATCAGAAATACCTTTCGGGCAAATTGCCTGCAGGCAATCTCTTTGGTGAGTGTATACTCATCCGAGGGCCATTTGTTAATCTTCAACTGTGAGCGTTTCAGGAGATCCACAGTCTGCAAATACATAAAGACAACTTTTTAGGAAGACGAATAGAGATGACTAGAGACCTTGAAATAAACAACTAAAGGATAAATGAAAAAGGAAGTTAAACATTTACAAGTTGTCCTGTGCGTGTTTGGATTCTATCCTCTGGCTTCCCCTCATGCAAAAGCTGTGGATAAAAGATGTTTGAATAAATTAGGGGCATATTCATAACATAAACAGGTTCAAATATAACAAGATTGAAATGTTACAAAAAGCAAGTGATTTACAGCAAGACGAAACGCATACCCGTATTTCCTCTGCGAACATCTGTTTGTTTTCTGGTGATGGATAAACCGCGAGACCTTGAGCCAGCAGTTTATTTCTGCCAACGGATTTTTTCACACACACCGTGTCTCCTCGTCCACCTAGCTCTGTTAAAAACAAGCACATCGATAAACGTCCTTATTGAAAGTCCCTAATAGACTGAGTGACCACACACATGATCACAAGCATTTGGGATACTGACTTTCAACCGTTTGTGTTAGAATCAGCTCCATGTTTTTCTCTTTCGGCACTAGTTTGGTGTCCTCCACTAATTTGTAAACTCTGTGTCTTCGTGGATTGAGTCTTGGGGCCCGACCTTCTTTGGCCAACGGGACTTGCCACCAACGTTCCACCACAACTGTATTCTATGGGAAAGTATGTTCATACAATAGACTGTTTAGAGTGGTTAATACATACATATTATAAACGTGGCACAAGCAACCATTAGCACAAGCATTGAGCCCCAGTGAGCACTAGAACGCGTACAGATATTTGTGGGCCATTTAGCAGTGCATTAACTTATTCAACCATTTTGTTGCTTCAGCCATTTCTGTGCACCATATTTAAGGATCGCTTAGTTATCAAGCAGTGCACGAACCTTGCATGTTGTCTGGGAGAAACACTTGAAATGAGACGTCACTACCTCCTGAAGGACACGGCGGCTAGATCCCCACATGCTTACAAGCAAAGACCCAGCCACGTTCACATGAATGTAAAAGAAACGAATCTGTCACTAGATAGAGCTTTAGCAACGACACTCTTAAAGGTATTATAGTTATATGTCTTAATCACATTGGTAGTATTCCGTAAAAAAATCAATGCGACTTTACAGACCGCTGACACAAACACGACGTTATAGGGCGCGAATATAGAAAAAGGACCCTTAACTCGAATAGGCACCTTTGCAAGAGCCTGAAAGGAAGAAATATTCTGTAATGTACCTACACGCCCATTATACATACTTTTTACACGTACAATTACTCATAACTCACTGTAATGCGTTATAAATATATCGGAGAAATAAATGTAAGCCAATGTATTTATTCATTTATTACATTTTTTGTTCGTTCAATTCATTTATACACACACACACACACACACACACACACACACACACACACACACACACACACACACACACACACACACA
>JAOPJO010000103.1:8026326-8037527 GCA_027123675.1 Molva macrophthalma
GTGTGTGTGTGTGTGTGTGTGTGTGTGTGTGTGTGTGTGTGTGTGTGTGTGTGTGTGTGTGTGTGTGTGCCTGCCTGCCTGCAGACAACAGCAAGCCCTGCTACACAGCGGGGAGCCCCAGCTTCTACTGCCTTCAGGACATGATGAGGGTCTGCAGTGAGACCAGCGCCCACTTCTCCTCAGTCACCTCCAGGATGCTGATGGCCTTAGACAAGTAGGCACCTCCGCCGCGACCATTGGACCAACGCAGAGAGACAGACCAGAGCAGTTTAGGGGATGGGTTGAAAGCCCCTTTCATACATTGGCACTGGACAAAAACAACTGTTTTTGTCCAGTGCCAATGTTCTTGTAATGTATTTATTCAACTACTTTGCGTGACAATTAATGCTTTTTAGTGAAGTGCTTGATAAAAAAAAACACATTAGATACATTAAAGGGGACATAAAAAGGGCGTTGGATGCATTGGGTCTTATTATTGGTACCCATGCTAAGAATGTATAAGAACCTACTAATGAAATGCTTTCATCTCAGTTATAAAATGTTTTTGTATGTTAGGTTTTTTATGACTTCATATATGACCTCATATAACTTGGACCCGCCATTGTTAATATGGGGGCCTTGCAAATCGTGTACTGTCTATCACGCCATGGTAGACATAACAACCTCTAGTATTTAGATGAATCCAGGGTGCACGACATCTTAAAGAAAGACGTCATTGACTCTCCACAGACTGATTGTGAAAAAAAATGCTGCTTTTTTTTTTTTTTAGCTCAATACCCCAACTCATGATCTTTTTGACCTAGATGGCTAGCGGAGCAGCACACCGTACCCCACGCCATCCCGGCACTGTTCCGGCCGGCGCCGGTGGAGAGGGTGAAGACGACGGTCAGCAACCCGGCTTACGCCAGTGGCCCGGAGCGCGGGCCCGGCGAGGAGGAGGGGCTGCACATGGGCTACACCGCCCTGGAGGTCCGGAGCAAGATGATGTCGCTGGAGAAGGCGGACGTGTGCGTGTTGAACCCGCTCTACGGCTCGGACCTGCAGTACACCAACCGGGTGAGGAGGAGGACGCACAGGAGGGAGAAGAGATGGTTACCGACTACAAAGTCTACTTAGTGGAGGCTAGTCCTGGTCTCCTTGTTTAGACTCACAGTAGACCCAAGTTTACTGAGAGAATCGCATGGGATTTTATGGAATAAGTTGTTGATGAGGCAAATAATAATAATAATGAGGCAAAGTTGTTGATAACCGGCCGTTGTTATTTTTCCGCAGTACTTCCTTGTGGATTTTAAACCTACTCTCTTTGATTCTATTTGTAGGTGGATAAAGTGATCATAAACCCTTACTTTGGACTCGGAGCTCCAGACTACTCCAAAATCCAGATTCCCAAAAGAGAGAAGTGGCAGCATGGACCTAACAGCGTTTCAGAAGACAAGTGAGAAATGCCAAACTAATATAAAACAGGTCATGTTGCAGGCTTTCTTCAGCCCTGCGAGCAAGAGCACAAGGCTTTCTTTAATGGCAACGTCTGATGTATTGTTCATTGAAAATGTTTGATATAACTTGCAGCAATCCCCAGAATCAGAATTATTTTAAATGATTAGTTTCTCGTTAATATACGATAACTCTTCCCATGGATTAATTAAGACCGATATTTTTTCCTTCTCTGAATCAATATGGCTTCACTGGAGGAAAATGGCGGGAGAATATCATTGCAAGCTCTTTTTTCTTTTCATCAAAGGAGATGTTTCAACGTGTGTTTAATCGTCCAACAAATGTCCTCCTGTCGATGCTGTAGGGAGCGGCAGTGGGTGGACGACTTCCCCCTCCACCGCAGCGCCTGCGAGGGAGACACAGAGCTGCTCTCCAAGCTCCTTGACAGCGGCTTCTCCGTCAAGCAGCTGGACAGCGACCACTGGGCTCCCATCCACTACGCCTGCTGGTCAGTCCTCTGGCTCAACCATGCTAGGCTAGCGTAGCACCTGTTGGTCGGTCCTCTGGCTCAACCATGCTAGGCTAGCGTAGCACCTGTTGGTCGGTCCTCTGGCTCCACCAGGCTAGGCTAGCTTTGCACCTGCTGGTCAGTCCTCTGGCTCCACCAGGCTAGGCTAGCTTTGCACCTGCTGGTCAGTCCTCTGGCTCTGCCAGAGGACCAACACACACACAGACACACAAACACTATGGCTTGGAAAATGTATCCTTACAATATCAGCAGAAATGATATAAAGCTATTTTACTTCATTACTAGTTAATTCATGATTCATGAAGATGCTTTGTTAAGGCTCCCAGTGTGTCTTCCCATGATCACGCTCCATTAAATCAAATACCCAGCTGTCAAGAAGTGTCCTACAAGAAACATGCTTTCATCACACACACACACACACACTTTCTCAACAGCAGTTGGTTTTATTAAGAGAGGTGCGAACACAGCGAACACTAAAAATATTTGAGTCCTATCACGTTTTCTGACTCAGCATTTGGTTTTCATTCAGGCATGGCAAGGTGGAGGCCACCAGTCTGCTGCTGGAGAAGGGGAAGTGTAACCCCAACCTGCTCAATGGACAGCTCAGCTCCCCACTGCACTTTGCGGCCCGCGGAGGACACTCTGAGATCGTCAAACTCCTGCTGCAGCACTCTGAGATAGACCGGGTGAGCAGCACAGAGGAAAAACCGAGGCTTGGGTACCAAGGAGTATCAAATGGCTTTTTGTTAATACAATTATTTTTGTGTTGTTTTTTTTTCAATGCCATTCCTTTATGTCTCACCTTTGGCAAATCCTTTTCTCTTTGGTTTCCCAGCACATCGAGGACCAGCAGAAGCGCTCCCCTCTGCAGGTGTGTGAGGAGAACAAGCAGAACGAGTGGGAGGAGACGGTGAAGTTACTACAGCAGGCCAGCACCAAACCTGTGAGTTCCTCTCCTGTCCTTCCATATTCTATCCTAAAATAAAAACACAAATCGCAGTCGCTGATGGAAACATTATAATATTCCTCAACCAGGTCCATTGAGTCACAAGGTTATTATTAATTGAATGTGTCCCAACACAACTGGCAGCATGCCGATCCTTTTCTTGTGGCCATGATGCCCATTTCAAAGGACCTGGAAATGGTTTAATCTTGTCCAGTGTTCAGAATGTTAAGAGTAGCTCAGAATCATGCGTCTCTGAATCGGCATCAGAATGTGTTTTATTGCCAGGTTGGTGTTCACATACAAATAATTTGTCATGGCAGCTGTACAGGTAATTCAATTAAAAAAGGACCATCAATATAGATACAAAATATATACTTTTTTTTATATAAAATGTAAAAAAACGCCAAAGAGTCTGTGGAGCCGACCTGCGTATATGCCGGTGTGGGGACGTGTAAAACCAACCGTGTTTCCACAGTACGAGAAGGTGCGCATCTATCGCATGGACGGCTCCTACCGCTCGGTGGAGCTGAAGCACGGCAACAACACCACGGTGCAGCAGATCATGGAGGGCATGCGCCTGTCGCAGGAGAGCCAGCAGTACTTCACCATCTGGATCTGCTCAGAGAACCTCAGTGAGTCTGCCGCGTATGGACCGAGGGCCTCGTGTGATGGTGGTGGATTTAGAGAGGAGATACGTAGATAGGATAGTGGAGGGTTCCCAAACGTTGTCATGCACTGACCCCACCTGTACAGGAACTTTTGGAACAGGAATCAGGACCCACCAAAGAGTTTTACATTCTCAATAGCATGTCAAAATAGTGAGATTATTAACGTTTATCAATGTATGTTGTTCATAGATATAGTTATTGTCTTTTCCAATTTTCAAACAGTCTAATGATCAAATAAAATAGATAAGACATGGCGCCATGCATCCAAAAATAATTATAGGATTCCGACCCACAGTTTGAAACCAACAAGCTTGGGTGTTTGACTCCCAGCCAAAGGGCACTCGGTTCAATCCCCATGTCCACAGCCTGCCTAACACCTGCTCATTAATAAATTGTATCTGTATTCAATTTCCCTTTGGTTTAAAGGTTACGACTCATTTTAACTAATCGGAAAGATGGGCCGGTTGCTAACATTTTGATTTCGGTGTCTAGTTACTCTTTAAAGGTCAACATACCAAACCAATCAAGATCAATGTGGTAACTGTGTATGTGTCTTTGTGTGTGTATGTGTGTGTGTGTGCGTGGGTGTGTGCGTGTGCGTGTGCTTACAGACTTGCAACTGAAGCCGTACCACAAACCCCTGCAGCACTTGCGCATCTGGACGGAGATCGTGACGGACCTGACGGTGCTGGACCCCCAGAGGGAGAACCCCCAGCTGTTCCTGCGGAGAGACGTGAGGCTTCCTCTGGAGGTGGAGAAGAAGGTAATGTCTGGGGGCTACGGCATGTAGTGTTAACAGCCGTGACTATTTAGAGGCATTTCCTGTTCCTTAGTGACCGTACAGTCCAGACAGGAAACCACGTGTTGTGCAGAGTTACAGTTTGGACCCTCCTCTCCTTGTCCAGACGGCTTACAGATATGTTCACAAGGTTGTAGCATACATGTTTTTTCTATGCTTTACTACCAAAAGCAAAGGTACTAAATTGTATATAAAAAAAGAAATACATGCAGACATAGAATGTAGGTTTTGTTTTTACTCCCTTTTTTGTGCCAAATCAATAAATGAATAATGCTTTTGCATCAGAATGCATCATGGGATTTTTCTTGGCAATACTACATTTTGAGAGGACTCAAGGGGGTTGTAGTTCTGTAAAATCCTAAATTAACGTGAATATACCGGAACTTGGCAAACGAAACTTGGTTTTGCCACGTCTCGCATGAGAATCGCTGTGGCAGTTTCAAACACAACAATGTCTCCGCATATGACAAATCATTTCACGATTAAACAATGACCAAAACATCATTACTACCAACATAATAACTAACAATCCAATGCTCCAATGCTTCCAATATGGAGGGGGTCATTGTGATGTGACGTTGTGATGTACAAGCCCTAAAGGTTTACTGGGTTGACCTGACCTGTATGCTCCACAGATGTGCGAGGACTACATCTCGTTCTTCCTTCAAATTGGATTGTTTTTTGTCTCAGGTGGAGGACCCGCTGTCCATCCTGATCCTGTTCGACGAGGCCCGCCACTGTCTGCTCAAAGGCTTGTTCCCCTCCCCGGACAGCAAGCTGATCACCCTGGCCAGCCTCCTGCTGCAGATCATCTACGGCAACTATGAGAGCAAGAAGCACAAGCAGGGCTTCCTCAAGTAAGAGTGCTGATCCATGACCCTGAGGGCACTGTGTGGTAATATAGCCTAGAGGTCACTTCATTTGCTTGTTGTCAGACACCGAGTGTGTGAGATATCAAAACATGAATTGGAAACAATAAAAAGAAGATGTACTTATTATTATTATTATGGTTTTTGTTATCAACAGTGAAGAAAACCTCCGGTCTATAGTTCCAATATCTAAAGTGAAAAGCAAGGCCTACCATTGGACCAACAGGATCCTTTACGAATACAAGGTACTTTTCATTGCACGACGCGATAACCAAGGAAAAACTCCATTGGTCAACCTACACTCCCTTTTTTTTCTACTCACCAATCGCCCTCCACCCCTGCTCCCCCCACCACCGTCCCCCCTCCGGCAGGCCCTGAGCACCAGTGAGGGTGTGAGCAAGGAGATGCACCACCTACAGCGGCTCTTCCTGCAGAACTGCTGGGACGTCCCCACCTACGGGGCCGCCTTCTTCACAGGGCAGGTGTACACCAAGGCCAGCGCCAGCAACCACAAGGTTATCCGGGTGTTGGTGGGCGTCAACACCAAGGGCCTGCACCTCATGAACATGGAGACCAAGGTGAGGAGCGGGCGGCCCCTGGATCTAGTCAGGGGTCCTATTGACTATTGGGCAAAAGGGGTGGGGACTGGGTAGTCGCTAGCTGAATTATGTCGTTGCTATGGGTAGTATCTTAGTGTCTAAGAACAATTGTATACGATGATTATTTGTATGTTTTTGGAAATCCATTTGAATTTTATTCGGAAAATATTGGTCAATCTGGATTATGGAAAGCCTTAAACATTGCTTAGTCACAAATCAAGACAGACACCATAAAAATAGCAGGGGTAAAACCAAAAGAGTTTTGATCAAACATGGAATTACAAGGGATGCGTCTGTACGCGTGTGATCAGGTCACTACACTTCAGTGGTTGAACAGACCACTTGTGTTTACGTCATCTTTCTTTGTTTGTTTACAGGTGCTTCTTATTAGCCTAGAGTACGGTGCGTTTATGTGGCAGCTGGGGCACGCGGACCAATACTTCCAGATCCACAGTGTGGAGAACAAAATGAACATCATCGTCCACACAAAACAGGTGCCTCTTTTGATGCTCCTCTGTAACGTTTTACAAGTTCTGCTTTCGAGTTTCATTGTAACTGCAAGTATCTGGATTACTAAAATAACTCAAAAGGACTGAAGGTTGATTTTATGATACTCTGTTTTTTTTTTTCAGTTAAAGTGTCATTCCTTTGTTAATTCCTTTTTATATGACACATTTCTAGCTTACACTCACTTTTGTTTCTCTAATGGGATTATGGAGAGATAAAATGTGTTTCACTTAAGTGACTTTGTTTTTCACTGCAATCACTTTTGTTTAACAAAATAGTACTGTGTTTCTGTAATTTACAGGGAAAGATTCCCCTGCGTTGCTTGGGCCATGGGTGGATAGATGTTATTCTTTTACCACATACAATTGTTCTGCAGTTTTCTGCAGTGAAATAGTGGCTCAATAGGTTTTAGTATGAGACATGTTTTTGCTTGACTCTTACTGATGGCAGTTGTTTTTCTTCTCTAAAGGCCGGCCTTATTGTGAAACTGCTTATGAAGCTCAGTGGACAGATGACTCCAAATGACAAGAGCCTTTCGGACAAGTATGCCTATGGTT
The DNA here is from genome assembly GCA_027123675.1 of Molva macrophthalma. Lineage (NCBI taxonomy): Eukaryota > Metazoa > Chordata > Actinopteri > Gadiformes > Lotidae > Molva > Molva macrophthalma. The sequence goes on from JAOPJO010000103.1 coordinate 8,033,235, forward strand.
GAACTATAGGAAACAACATTCATCTGGTTACTTTGGACTAACTGGTTGTCTTGTATGTGTGAAATAGGTCCATCCTATATTCAGCTGTGTGTGTTTTGGCTGTGCTTGAGTTGTGTGCTCTGAATCGATGTGCTTGTTATGTCAACTGTCATGTAAATATGTTTATTTAATGGTTCATTTTTTCATTTTGTTATGATTTATATATATATGGTATATTCTAAATATAAATATTATTTTGCTGAAATCTCTTGTTCTCTGTTCTTTATTTGTTTTCCAATACATTTGTTGGTCTTTGCATGCATTTGTTGAGCATAGACTTTTACGACTGCCTAAAGTTACATGAATTTCTTATGTCTATAATTGAAAGAAGTAAAAACAATTGAATAGAACGTATTAAAGTAACCACAAGAGGAAAGTAAATGTAACCGAGGTGCCTGCCTTCTGTGTAGCTTGTGGTAACGCAACATCCGTAGGAGGGCTAAGCATTGCTTATACGGAAGATATAACTTACTGTCTGCCACCAAGCTTAAATTAGAGGAATGGCAATTATAGTACAAACATATATCAACATCGTAAATTGGTTGTTAATAATGATGCATTTCAGATTATTTCAAATGAAATCTGCACACAATAAGTCATTTATAAGCTAAAATAACACTTAATCGTTGGGGTTAATATGAAAAGATACAAATGTATTAAACTTTAAAATAAAGTTTTTATATATATATATAAAATATATATTGACATGATCAACAGGAAACATGTCACTTTGTCAGGTGGGTTTCATTGGATGGAAGTTACTTAAAAATGAAGAATAAGACATCTAGCAATCTGACTCAAAACATGACATCACAAAGAAAGGGATTTAAAGAAAACGTTATTCAACTATGTCTTTAATAGGAAAGCATTTCAGGTGTGTGTCATAAGTGAAACCGTTGAGCATTTATTAATCAAAGTATAGGATAGAAAGAGACAGACTGCACGATGTGTTTGAAACTGCCACAGCGATTCTCATGCGAGACGTGGCAAAACCAAGTTTCGTTTGCCAAGTTCCGGTATATTCACGTTAATTTAGGATTTTACAGAACTACAACCCCCTTGAGTCCTCTCAAAATGTAGTATTGCCAAGAAAAATACTATTTCACCTGCATACTATTTGAAACTCCGATACAGAAGGTGGCGGTACACAACTTTCCTGGGAATTATGAACCGCCAATAAAAACAGAAGAAGAAGGGGCTCAGCGCAGTCCTTCCTTTCCCTCGGAGTTGCCCGAGTTGACAGAGAGAGAAACAACGACAAGGACGATTAACATTCTGTCCTGTTTCCACACGGTAGACATGGCTCCCGTGACACAGTTAAAAGAGGCAGTGGCTGACATGCAGGAGGGCATCCGGGCCATCTTACTCGGTCCTCCCGGTGCTGGGAAAGGTACTCAGGTAAGACAGGCACTGAACAGCTAGCTGAGCGGTGCAGCATGGCTGACACTGGACGCTCAATAGTTGGCACTACAGCTGCAGCACTACCTGTTGTTACCTGTTGGTCAACATACCTTTCAAGTAATATCTTGCATATAACCTTAGAAACATACCATGACGGGCGACAACATGTTCAGTGTGAAAAGACAACCTTTGTGCGCGAAGTCCAGAAAGTGTTTCTAACGTAACTTGGTTTTTAGTACAATGTTGGCACCGACTTTCTGCTCTGACTATATTTGATCAACTGTATACTCCACAATGTTTCCTCTTGAATAACATATATTGTCCAGTAACGAGTGTTACGTGAATCACAAATTGTTTTTTATATCATGTTTCACGTTTGTTGACAGCTGGATACTTTAGCACTTGCTCTCTCACCCCCCCCCGCCCACCCCCCTCCTCCCCCGCCCACCCTCCTCCTCCCAGGCCCCTCGTCTGGCGGAGCAGTACTGCGTGTGTCACCTTGCCACCGGGGACATGCTGAGAGCGATGGTTGCATCAGGCACCGAACTAGGCAAGAAGCTCAAGAAAACCATGGATTCTGGCAAACTGGTAAGGTTTACTATCCATGACATTTGTGTCATGGGTGAATCAGCTAGATCTAAGTAGTGGCCTTTATAGAAAATGCATTTATAATAATTTTGGTTCCATGGAAGAGACGTAGCTGCAAGCGAGATCTAATCGTGATGCACTCCATGGAGAGCCCTATATATTAAAAAATAAATCGTATCTGTTTTATTTATTGGCAATAAACTCTGAAGTCTGAAGCATTAACTCACTTCAGAACACTGAACATTTGAACTTTTCACACTTCTTGACAGAAAGTTGCTCATGCAAGACAAATGTTCATTTTTGTGAAACCAAAGGCAATTCGAGACAAAGGTTGACCCAAGCTGTCCACAGAGGTGCAACATTGGTGAATTTATTGCCATTAAGTACAAGCAGAAAAGACTTGTCAACTGTCATGCAACTGTCCTCTCACTCGCTAGAGGCTGGAATAAACTTTATTGTGATTGCTGAAAACTCCTCTTCTGGTTAACTATGTTTGTCTCACATTGCCTAGTACCTTTTCTATGGTGTAAATGTTTGCATCTATCAAGGCCACTGTTAAACAGGTCTTTGTTTGTCCTATTCACACTATTCAACATTAGTTAATTAGTGGATCCTGCATGTTCTCCTGCTAAGAATGATGTCAATTTTGTCAAAAGTGAATCGTCTCAAAAATATAAATGTATATTATTGCATACCGGGTAGTAATAGCAGTCCATCACCTGAACTGCCAACCATTGCAGGTGAGTGACGAGATGGTGGTGGAACTTATTGAAAAGAACCTGGACACGCCCCCCTGTAAGAAGGGCTTCCTATTGGATGGATTCCCCCGCACGGTCAAACAAGCAGAGATGGTGAGTGATTTTGATTGGTCACTGACATTCCACCTTCCTTTCCTTAAACTTTGGATCATACAGTCTAATCCTAAAGGATTAGGGTTCTTCCAATATATCGGATATATTGGCCCGATATTTGTGTTTTGTTAAATATTAGATATCGGCCTGTGAACATCAACCACCACTGATTATATAAGAATGTGTCCCCTTTGCCAGTTTTAAGCCTACTTTATTTGAAATAAATCCAAATCAGCCATTAATGATTTAAGTGACAGTAGGCATATTGTAGCTGTTTTCAGACAACTTAAACATGATGGGTACCTTGATTGCGCTATTCAGTAGTTACACAATATCATAAAGAAATTATACTTGATACATCCTTATGTTAAAAGTGAAAAACATCTCGCTATGACAAGGCACTAGGTTTATCTTTCGTATTCAGTGAAAGATTAATGAGTCCTTACTAAAACCCAGCCAGTCGTTCTCGCCAGCTCGTGCTGCAATGCTTTAAGAGAACGGGGAGGCTTGATGTTTCAGAGTGATGAACCTACTTTAATTCCAATCATAAGCATAGCATTTATCTCATGTCTACACCTTCTTATAATACATCCATTGTCTATCTATAACAGTCTTTTTTTCCCCCTGAACTCCAGGCAAAATAAAATAAACGCTGCCAAATAGAAGACCCACACTAGAACAACAAGAATGAGCCACTTAATAAGTTATTAGTTCTTAATTTAATGGCAGACATGTATCCTTTAATAATTTTGTATTGGCCTAATTCGTTTTTTGATTTTACAATATTAAATATCGACATGCTATATTGGTATCCGCAGCCTAAGTCAATAAAATAGCCCTCAAACCAGTCGGACGTTCCCTGTAAAGTAGACTTGTATCAAAATGCATTGAGGAAAACTGCCACTTCGATGTGTGCGTGTGTCTTCATATAATTGTATTAATAGTACAGTGGAGAGCATATCAAGTTAATATCATCTGGTCGAAGCAAATTAGTCTATGGTGTGTGTGTGTGTGTGTATGTTCTCATGCCTTATGGTCTTCTGAACCTGATCCCACAGCTGGATGACCTGTTGGACAAGAGACAAGAACAGCTGGACTCTGTTATTGAGTTTGCTGTGGACGACTCCCTGCTGGTTCGCCGGATCTGTGGGAGGTAGGAGTCCGATGCACATCAAGTATAAACACAATTCAGTGTCCTCTTTTAACAGGAAACCCTAAAACCACTCACATTTAAGATCAAAAGTTATGTGTTGGGTTACATGGTAGTGCAATGGATTGATCCAGGTCCAAACCTACACTTAAATGCACAAAGTAGTAAAAAGGAGATGTAAATATGGGTGTTCCGTCCTCGGTATGTCTATGGTATACCCTGACGGCCAGCTAAACTCTCTCCCAAACACCAGGACTCTGTAGG
>JAOPJO010000103.1:8048375-8064810 GCA_027123675.1 Molva macrophthalma
CACACACACACACACACACACACACACACACACACACACACACACACACACACACACACACACACATACACACACATCAATCTACTTGTCCAGCAAATCAGAGCTCCCCCAAGCTGCTTCCTTTAGCTTCCAGTTGCTATGGATACTATTGATGCAGTGTCGAGGTGTTGCCACAGGGACAGGAGTAGATGCCTGATTAAAGAGATCATTATGTGTGTGTGTGTGTGTGTGTTTGTGTGTGTGTGTGTGTGTTTGTGTGTGTGTGAGAGAGAGAAAGAGTGTGAGTGAGTCTGAGAGAGATAACGTTTCATGCTGGCAATGTAGATTTACCTTTACCATGCCAGTCCTTTGGATCTTGAACCTGGAATATTGAAAGACAGACAGAGAGACACACACACACACACGTCAGAACATGGAGGTTCAAAGTGAGGGCGTGAGGTCTGGTAGGGTGACCTCATCGAACACATCCAGACACATTTCACTGCTTACTCATCTCACTTTTTTTCTACTTACTTATAAATTATTTTCCCACATCAATTCTCTCCCTTTTGCCAAGTGTGATCATGTCTTATTCAAGTTTTGATAATGAGTAATTATCAATCAACTCCTCCTCTCCCTCCCCCTCTCCCTCCTCTTCTCCCTGTCCCTCTCCCTCCCCATCTCCCTCCTCTTCTCCCTCTCCCTCTCCCTCCCCCTCTCCCTCCTCTTCTCCCTCTCCCTCCTCCTCTCCCTCTCCCTCTCCGCGGTGCAGCTTTGCAGTGATAGCGTCGGGCTGTGCCAGCTGTCCCAGGCTGGTGTGCCGCAGGGAGGGCTGCGGAGCGGAGTTCTGCTACCACTGTAAGCAGGCCTGGCACCCCAACCAGACCTGTGACTCTGCACGCCAGCAGAGGGCCCAGTCCCTGTACACGCACAGCAACCACTCCCCCAGCTACACACAGGAGCAGGGACCCGGTGAGTGCCTTCCTGGATGCTTCGACACACAGACAATCACACACACACACAGACAGACACACACACACACACACACACACACATAGGTCCACACACAGTCACACCTATACACATCCAAAGAGATCCCACGCGCCAAAGAATCATTGAACATTTCCCATTTGACTAAAGTATTTTCAAACACGTTTTGCATGTTACGAATGTTGCCTGCGCGCGACAGATTTTCCCTCAAAGCAGATGGTTTTCTAATATATTTGTTCCACACCTCTGAGCAGCGCTCCATCTACCTCCTTCTATCGACTCCCAGTTATCCACACTACAGTAGTCCGCTGTGCTCATATCCCACTAAACACCAGCTGTTTATTTATATCACGCCCCGCGGTGCGACGGCCAACGGCCTCCCCTCGCCGCCGGGGGGGAGCGGGCGCGGCCCAAACCTAGACCCACAGCGGGCGCAGAGACAGTAGAGCTCTAACGGCGGCCAAGGCTCAGAGATAGAGACCCGCCTGGGATGGGATCATGACAGCCAGGAAATGGTTGGTTGGACGAAACGAGGCAGAACACCGAGTCCCCCGATGCATAATACAAAATGTACCGAGTGTGTGTGCGCGTGTGTGTCCGTGTAGCTTGTTCTCGTTATCTTTGAGAAATGGAGAAAGGCAGATAGTGGAGGATGTTCCGCTAACAGCGCAACAATTAACAAATAACAATTCTTCCTCATTCTGTGTACAGACACTTACACACACACACACACACACGCACACACACACACACACACACACACACACACACACCATCTGCCTTGGCAAGACACGTCAGATTCGGTTTGACTTAAGAGAGAAGCTGTGTGTACACAGTGACATAGGACCTATTTGGTCTCCATGGCGACCGCTTTAAAGTGTCTGTGGAACAAGCTGTTGTGATCAGACACAGCCTTCCATGAAACAAGGTTGAAAACACACACACACACACACACACACAGACGCACACACTCCAGCTGACCACTGTGTGTTGCGGTCCCCAGCCGATGACATCAAGCCATGCCCACGCTGCGGTGCTTACATCATCAAGATGAATGACGGCAGCTGTAATCACATGACCTGCGCCGTCTGCGGCTCTGAGTTCTGCTGGCTCTGCATGAAGGAGATCTCCGACCTGCACTACCTCAGGTAAACACACACACACACACACACACATGCAGTTGAATACACACAGACACACACACACACACACACACATACACACTCACACTGCACATAAACCTGCAAACTTATACACACAAACACAGACAAACACACAAGAAAACATACACATGCAGACACACACACACACACACACACACACACACACACACACACACATCCACTCCTGCAATTGTATACACACAGACACACAAACGCAGACATACACACATGAATGCAGGAACACAAACACACAATAATGTATGCACACAAACACACACACACACACACACACACACTTTGTCTCACTCTAAGTCAGAGTACAACTTTAACACTTGTGTGTGTTTGTGTGTGTGTGCTTTGTATGTGTTTGCGTGTATGCTGTGCGCGCGCGTGTGTGTGTGTGTGTGTGTGTGTGTGTGTGTGTCTGCCAGTCCGTCAGGCTGTACCTTCTGGGGGAAGAAGCCGTGGAGCAGGAAGAAGAAGATCCTGTGGCAGCTGGGGACACTGATCGGTGCTCCCATCGGCATCACGCTGATCGCCGGCATCGCCGTGCCCGCCATGGTCATCGGCATCCCTGTCTACGTGGGCCGAAAGGTGAGCCTTAACCCCCTGGCTGTGGGCCCACCTCCCACCTGCACGTCTCTGAAGCATTGAAACTTAACAAAAGAGGCTTTTCAAGGACTGAGCCAAAACCTGTTTTGATTCCTGTGATGATTGTTAATGTATAACTCGGGCCATGGATTTTCTCTATCTTTTCATAATTGTTAATGTATTGGACTAACTTGGGCCATTCTATGGATTTTCTCTATCTTTTCATAATTGTTAATGTGTATAACTTGGGTGGGGTTTTCCTCTATCTATAGTATAAGTGCATTGTGTATGGTTTGGGTGTATGGTTTTACACTTAGTCTTATGAAGAAAGACTTTGAGGAGGAAGAAATAAAGGTGTGTGTGTCTGTGAGAGAAACACAATCTTTATGAAAAGAAAGGTCATTATTGTCTTTCTTTATATTATTCTTATATAATTCATATTTTCTTTTTTTCATGAGAAACCACAGATGAGGAACTACAGTTTTGAAGCAATACATGAAAGTTCTTAGACATGGATAAGTTCTTCAATGAGTTCTTTCACAACTTAAACACAAGCACACACATACACACCATTTTACGATATTGTGAAACCATTTCCCTCTAGATGTTTTGTATGAATTCCTGCCCTCATTTTAAAACCAGTTTTGTAATTTCCCCGAAATGAGGGCATTTACTTTCAGTTCCTGAGCATACCAAAACATTTGAATCTTGAGGGTTATTTCCATAACTCCTTTACTCCAAATCATTTAGCAAAAATAGTATTATGTATTTAGAAATGTCAACATACACAAATTACTTTTTTGGATGCATTTAAGTTTCAAATACATTTATCTTACTTTTGCAACATTTTTAGGTTTTTAAACCAATGACTGCATACAGAATGTGCCCTCTGGTGGCGATCTGGTTACCTCAGATATATCAGAGGATACCTCAGCTCTCACATGCAATGGAACACCTAGAACATGTTGGTGTGCTAAACTCTTCTTCTGCCTCAAGGGAAGTCAAGTCACGTGAAATAAAAAGGACCGGTTTCTCTGATGAAGGAATGATAAGATAATGCTTTATTGATCCCCAGGTGGGGAGTTAACAGCAGCAGACAGATGGCTGGAATGCTGACGGGCATCTGTTTCAGATCAACAGATACCCATGCCTTCAGTTCTATGCATTCTATGCAATTTTTTGTGAGGTTAAAAATAACGCCACCTCCCGCCTCTATTGTCCCAGATCCACGCCCACTACGAGCTGAGGAAGGCGTCTCGCCACAGACGAAACTTGGCCATCACAGGGGGCGTGGCCCTGTCAATCATCACCGCTCCTGTCGTGGCAGCTGTCAGCGTCGGTTCGTTACACATTCAGCTAAAAATGGTTTCTCTGCCCACATTCTCTTCATCCGCTCAAATATTTTTAATTTGCTTCTTAGTCAATTAATGGAAAGATGGATAGTGTTTAAAATATCAGATTCATATTTAATATTAATATTATAATATATTCAGATTTTTAAAAAATATAATATTCATATCCATATTTAAGATTTACATTATTATTAGATGAATAGATTGAGCTTTGTGGGATCAATCTTGATTTTATTATACAATATAAAGATTTACTGTGTACATACACTTTTGAAAAGGAGGCGAGCGTTTGGCACACAGCTGTAAAGTGATCCAAGCTCCCCCTGGTGATTAGACAAGCACAACGCATGTGTCTCGTACGGCGCAGTCCTATTCAGCTGTGTTATCCTCCCTCCTCTGGGCATCGGGAGCAGGCATCGGAGTGCCCATCATGCTGGCGTACGTCTACGGCGTGGTGCCCATCTCGCTGTGTCGCGGCGGCGGTTGTGGCGTCAGCCGAGAGAAGGGCCGCGGCGTTCGCATCGACTTTGACGAGGACGACGGACCAATCACAGGTAGCTGGTGGTTTCAGTTGCCTTCCTCAGCGTCCTTTGGCGATTGGGTGATTTAAGAGTTTTTGTAGAGGATTTGAAAGTGCGTCGACAGTTCTCATATAGGGTCTCATAGGGTCCAATAGGGTCTTAGTAGGGTATTGTGAGAGGCCAAACCACATCATAACAGGATCACAAGGTGTGCATTGAGTTCTTCGTAATGCAACATTTAAAATGTATCTTATGAATGAGTCTCATGCTGGAGCAGTGGACCAGTCGTTTTAGCTAAGTCAAAATGATTTGTGATTAAAGCACATTTTCTCAAATCTCATTATTTCTTGGTGACTCTCTGGATCTGCGCTATATTTTTCCCTTATTATATTATTATTTATAATCCAAAACGTTTTAGAAGATTATTTCATATTGGAATACACTGTCAGTTGTGTGCTTCCAAGTTGTCTTCCCACTGCTGCTGTAAGACAACCCCTCTCTCTCGCTCCCTAGTGGCTGACGCCTGGCGCGCCCTCAAGTCCCCCAGCCTCGGGGAGAGCAGCCTGGACGGTGCCGCCAGCGGCCTCAGCACCACCTCTCCCAGTGAGGGGCTGTCCGTTGCCCCAGGAACCCTGGGGGATGCCCCGCACTTCAACACACTGGCAGGCGGCTCTCTGGGGACCCGCACCGGAAAGTACAGCAGGTAAGAGTCAGTGAGTAAGTGACTCCATCACTGCTAAATGCTAGCATCCCTCCTCAGTGTGAGCATACCTGCTAACTGGTAGCATCACTGCTCATTGTAAGCATACCTGCTAAAGTATATCCCTGCTCATTGTCAGCATACCTATAACAAATCTGCTAACTGTAAGCGTCCGTGCTCGTCCTTTAAGCAGGACATACAAACCATTAGAAACACATTACATTTCCTTGATGTACATTTCCATCGCCCTTTGTACCACCTTAATCACTCTAATAGGTTATCTCTCTTTCAAAACATCCTTCTGATCCATTGATGCATTACTAATGTCAATACAGAATACAGAACATCACTAATAAAAATGCATTTATATGAAGTGCTGTAACTATAAACGAATGAGAAGTTCCTCATTGAATCATTGATGACGTTGGACAGCTACTCGAAAGGCTTTCCTATCCTACTCTGAGGTTACAGTTAACGTCTCGACAGGCTTTGCAGGACATGTAGACAAGGGTGCGTAGTACTTGACTGTGCTGGCGTGTCTCCTCTCCAGGCTGGAGGTGCAGGTGGGGGAGCTGGCTAAGGAGAGCACCCAGAGGGAGACAGGCAGCCTGGGGGCCGGCAGCGACTGTGCGAGCACCAGGGGCATGGCCGGCTCCATCGTCTCCTCCTACACCCTACCTGACAGGTGAGCCGGGAGGGTGCACGACGGCCCATCATCCTGCTGTCTCTTATTTGAGTTTGATTGTATTATTTCAGCATCTGGCCTTCCGTCAGCTTTCTGGGTTTTCCTCTTGTCTTTTTTTTGTGCTTTGTTTTTTTATTTTTTATCTGTTGTTGTGTTATTTTCCACAATGTATTTGTTCCCCTCTCTGTTCATCATGAGTTGATTTAATATCAACTCATATTAACCAACTACGCGGTTACAGATCTCCAGCAACATGATTGGTTGAAGCAAATATGAAGTGAAAAAAGTGAAACCAGATTTGGGTTACTTATCTGAAGTCTGATTTGTGTGTGACTACATAAACCCAGACATATTCGGCTGGTTGGGACAAACATCCTAGCCACACACTTTCCTGCCCTGTATATATCAAACCTATACCCTATTTAAATTAATACAGATCATCTCTATATGATATCCTTCCTACAACAGGGAATGCACCAACCTGGAGATCCAGGTGGACATTGAGACCAAACCCAGCCATCTCTGCCTGACAAGTGAGGAGGACCTTACCCCACCCCCTGGCTCCGCCGCCATGGCAACGTGCTCAGGAGGGGAGGAGCCTCAGGACTGCAGCTCCCGAAGAGGCGGGGCCCTGTCCGACTCGGCACTCAGGCTGTCTCCATTGGGGGCGTCGCTCAGGGAGGGGTCACAGGACGTCTCGTTTGGGGAGGGGCCCCAGGACGTCATGCCGGGGGAGGGGCCCCTTGACTTCTCACTGGGAGAGGGGCCTCGGGACATCATGCTGGGGGAGGGGCCCCGGGACCTCACACTGGGGGAGGGGCCCCGGGACGTCTCGGTAGGGGAGGGTTTGAGGGACATCTCACTGGGGGAGGGGCCCCGGGACGTCTCACTGGGGGAGGGGCCCCGGGACGTTACCCTGGCGCAGCCCGAGAGCTTCCGCAGCGACCTGGAGATGTCCGACACGCAGTCGGACGACATCGCCGAGTTGACGTCGGACGACTGCGACTCCCCTCACCCCAAGAGCTGCCGTCCCGTGTCGTCCGCCTCACAGAACCAGGCCGCATGCCGAGCGCTGAACCCCTCCACCGAAGGCCTTCAATGTCCCGCTGGAAGTAACGTCATCCTCTACGTCTGAGAGACCCGCCCGTGTTAGGATTGCACAAAAACTCAAAACTAAACGGACCTAACTAACAAAGCCGCCGCCACCACGCACCGAAAACGTGGTCTCATAGCTTTCTCCCTTAGCTGTTGTTGTTCGTCCTCCGCTGCACTGTCTCAAACCACAGAGGCTGCTCCATACACAGCCGGCCAGCCTTTGTTCTGTTTTCCTGTTCTTCTGTCTTATGTGTCCACCTGTCAGTAACCTCCACAGCGAGTACATTGTCAGGGAACTACCTCTGAGATTTATAAGATTACCTTTTATGTTTACTACTTGGTGCGAAATGCCTTGGCTTCTTAAGCAAAAAAAAGATAACACAAACAAAAACAAAGGATTAAACGAGGTGTTGCTAAGCACAGTAGTGAGTTAAGGATTGTGGGAAAATGAGTGTTGTGTTTCTGAAATGATGAACGAATGTGGACTTGTGCTTCCGAATAGTTCTTTATTTTATATTTTTGTATCTTTTTTTCCCCCTATTTATATGAATAGAATGATTGGCGTCAGTCTGCACGGTGTCTCGTGTGGGAGGTGAAGGAGCACAGTGAACACCCCCCCCCCCCATCTATCTGTTTCAAAGGTTGAAAACAGAGAGAATGAAAGACCTTCCTGAATTATAAAAAGGATAGGGAAGAGTATAAACACAGTCAATATTATACAGAGCACTTTCTGGCCCAAGGTTACACACGACCAGATCAATGGTTTAAAACTGAATACAACTGTGTGAAAATGGAAGGCTTGGCTATTTTGTTCTGTTGCATTCCGGCATAGTCATTTCTTATGGTAAATCATTATGGAAAAGAACCTGAAATTAAATTACACTAATCCATTCCACTCACATTCTTGCTGAAAAAGAGCATTGTGAAATAGGGTGAGGTTGTTACAGGAGAGCCATGCGTCATGCGTGTTTTCCCTGCGATGATCCAACTCCAAACCCATGGTTGGTTAACAAGGCCTGTATCATGAGCTGCTTACTCTTCAAGCCGCAGATGGTGAATATCTGACTACTGGCCTTACAGACATAGGGGGCTGATCCCTCTCACACTGACCAACACACACACCAACACACCAACTAGCTGTCCGACCCACTTGAATGTTGTTTGTAGACATTTTGTGTGTGTGTGTTTCCCACTGTCATTTATTTTTAAATGAGCACTTGTGCACTTTATCGATTGTCAATGTTATTACCCACTGTCCTTTGTCTTTGCTCTAAGCAAGTTTACTTCGATTCGAATGAAATGTCTGTGAAAGGAGAAGAAAAAAATTAAAGGGACATTTTACAAAACAATACCACAAAGCCTCTTGTGTTGGATGTAAAAAAGTTTTGTTCCAAAAACAATATCTTGTCCATTAAATAAATTAAAAATGTAAAATATAACACATTTATCATGACCAATTTCAAACCATCTTTTTGTGACAGACCAAGACACCATTTTTCAATAGCATTTGGTAACTTATTTGTTTGAATACACTTTCCAATAATGTATAACTCATTTTGGAATTCAACTTTTCAAATACTAATGCAGATTTATTTCCTAATCACACTTTGTAGTATTCACTGCCGCCCTTCATTTTGGATTCTGGAGTTTCTTTGATCCATTAAGGTCTGTTGGGATATCTTTAGCGTTATCAGAATTATCTACCCATACTGGGCATTGCTTGGCTCTATCTGTTTTTATGATATCTGTTACTGCTTGTTTCGACCTGTTCGTGAGAAGAAGAAAACCCCAAATGTTCCCGAGATTGAAATGCAACTTCCTGGAAGAGATTCAATGTGTTCAATGTGATACGCTTGGTGCCCACAGAACTGAGAACAGAATTGTACTCGTTTGAAATTTACAGTCCATAGATAGATAGCAATATTTAAGTGTTATCATGGGAGACAAGAAAGGAAAAGTCCAGGCCCTTGCCTGTGCAGAGGGCTGTGAAAGAAATTGTGGACTTTTGGAAAATTCAATAAAATACAATCTTTTGTTGCAACGAATGTGTTTTACATTGTGAGAGGTACAGTCAAAGGAAGCCTTCGCGGCTTGTCCAGCATTGGCCCCTGCTCCTCCCTCAACCATGTACAATAGACTTAACTGCATACTATAATATAATAAAATATATTGCAATACATTGTAAATAAAAAAAAAGAGAAAAAAATGTGATAAACAAATTAAGACGCAATATTGAAAGTGCACATTGGAAAACAATTTCATTTCCAACTTAATTTCCAAATTCTTGCAGCGCTGCCGTAAAGGGAAGTCGTAAATACATTTTTTGCGACAAGGATTCTCATTGCCGTGAAGCAACAACACGTACATACAGGGAAGGTTAAATTCGATACTACCTAACAGGGTAAATATATATATTCTTATGAATATAGAACTCCTTATTGCAGCATAATATTTGTTTTGATGAGATGTGTCATGTATGTTAAGGTCAAAACTGCAACAATGTCTAATTACCTTTTAAACTGGTTAAAATAATCGATTGGTCCGTGTTCACATTAGCAAGTTGTCAAGGGCTCCGCAGAGACCGGACACTAAACGGTAGTGTATACTGTACGAATTGTAATGAACTAATGAACTAACAGGTCGGCAATATGTATTTTTATGTGTCAACAAAATCGTAAATGAGTTGGACAATGTATTTGATCGAGGCAACAGCAAGCTAACCTAGACAATGCTAACTGGATACATGATCAATATACCCCATTCATGATTATAGTAAATGTAGGCTATGGATGTATCAAGAATTGACATACGTCTTTATCGCAGTATCACTTGTAAAGGGAGCCATTTCAAGTATATTTGATTATTCAAACTATTTTATGTCGCACTCAACAAATTGTTTACATTGGATGTAAACCCAAACGTTTAATGATATTCTCGTATGGCCTTTTTCAGCTTTAGGCAACGTCTGTTATAAAATGGTTTTATTTCCAAATAACATTTGTTCAAATCAATTCATATTCAACTCATGTGCCTTTATTAGTTGACTTACTGCTGTCATTTCAGGCTTGTTTTATGATATATCTTTAACAGTTATATCAGTTGTATTTTAATAGAATGCAATACTCGTATGTGTCTCCAACGAGTCCAGAGTTAACCCCCTTTCTCGCACATTGATACCGCACAGACCAGATAAAAAAAAAAATAGAATTATAACTTGGATTTATATAGCTTTTTTGGACCCTTATTTACCACTGGTCCAAAAATGAACTTTGGTGCAACGTCCAAGCTCCTCATCTTCGCCTGTTTTAGGGTCCACTATGATATTATTGATGTACACATAAAACTAGAAAAAAAGTTTGTATTCTGACCATGAATCCATATAGCCTTTGTTTATATCTCTCTCTGTCTGTCTCTCGCTCTCTCTCTCTTTCAGCACCATGCCCTTCATAGACGTCCAGTCTCGGCTGGGCATCAACCTGGACCGCTGGCTGCTGCTGCAGAGTGGCGAGCAGCCACACAAGCGGGCCGCCCGCTGCCACGCCTTCGAGAAGGAGTTCCTGGAGTGTGCTCATGGCATCGGCCAGACGCGCGCAAAGACAGAGTGCAAGCTGGAGATGGAGGACTTCTATGAGTGCATGCACAGGAATAAGACGGTAGGTCCCTCTGGAGCCAGGCCCGTCAGTGTCCTGGCATTACCATAAAGAAATCTTGAATTGTCCTTAAAAAACGATATGTTTAAATGTTTGTCTAATGTTTGTCTAAGTATATAATAAATACTATAATATATATGTATGTATATTGTGGGTTAGCCAAGCTTGAAGGTTGTTGGTTTGCTTCCCCAGTCTTAATGGTATTATGTAGTTCTCAACTCAAGTTCAGCAAGCTTTCAGGATATATAGGCCACCAGGTTTAAGGCTATCATGAATCATTTCATTACCTTTATTTGTTCAGGCTAGTAACTTTCCCCATTAGAGTTGGAAATCCTTACTGCACAAAATGTCATATAATTCATAAAACATATTTAACCATGTTCCAGGTTTCCAATATGAATGTGGAAATGATACACATTGCACACATCATTCACTAATCACTAGGGTGCTTAGGACCATTCTTTCAGAAACAATTATTCAGCATTGGCAACTAAGCTGAAGTCTATTGCAGACAGCCATGACATATGGCGTGTTTCCAGGCCTGCATCGCTCTGCTCCGATCCTGTATTGAAGCTCTGCACCCAGGGGTAGAATGTAGTGCTGATAAGGGAAGGTCGACGTCAATAAATAGCTAATGCACCATGGACATAAAACAAATTCTCCTTTTTTTTCCCCCTCTGTTGACACCTCACTATCCTTCCTTTCCTAACCTGTTCAATCCTTATGTTTCCTCCCCTACTCTTGTGTCTCTTCCCTCCTCTGCTTCCCTGCCTCCAGCACAAGAAGCTGTATGACATCCGTCAGCAGCGAATCAAGATGGAGAAGGAGAAGTCGTATGTCACCCCATCACACCACACGGGGCAGCCAGACAACACACCCTAGTAGACCACACCCCTCAGATCTCCCCAACGCTGTGTATTATACTTAAGATATCCCTATTACTGGTCCACCCTGTACACATTTGCAAATAAATGCTATTATTGTCCATGTCCTTCTCTCAATATTTTTTCCCCCAATGGATATATGTTCTGAAGGAATGGTAACAAATAAAAGTGTAACATTTTTTGGTATTATTATTATTATTATTATTATTAGTAGTAGTAGTAGTAGTAGTAGTAGGTTTTCAACCCAGGGTGAATGTACAAAAAGTAGCCTACCTCCCCACACCAACCTCATTTTTTGGGGCTTTTGCCTTAATGCTGAGGTTTGTAGGTTTGGTCTAGCCAGAAGCTTGTCTCTTGCCTTGCTCTACCAGCAGACACTGCTTCTCAGAGTTGTGTTCTATAGATGGCTGACGATCGGGTAAAACAAAGACATTTAGTCACATACATTTAGTTTGTAATTAATCCATGTCTTCACAGTATAAATGCCAGACATTTTTTTTGAATTGCCTGATAAATAAACTATCATCTTATCTCAAGGAGCTTTGAACATAGTGGGTTAATGGTAATATTGCATAATTAATTTCAACACAAATAGTCAAACATTTGTGCTGCAGTTAAAGATTAGATGAAATGACCCAATTAAGTGTTATTATATTATACTACTACTATTTATACTATTGCAAACGTTGTCTGTAGTAATGCCAGCAAGTTGAATGGTTATTTTCATACATCCTGTGGTGCACACACTTTGCTGTGCTGTCGCCCATTGCTTGTTCAAGCTCTTTGCACATGATTGGTCTAGAACGAGCTACCCGACCACAGCTCATTAGAATAAAATAAGAAAAGTGATCCTTGTCACATGGGAAACTTTATCATTATTCAACATTAGTAATGTAACCTAATTCTGAGACATTTGGTAACTCTGGTCTGGCATACCTCAGATGTAACAGTAAACATTGTATTTCTAAGAAAATGCTGATTTAATTATTTTTTTTCCTGGTTCAACTTTAAATTCCTTCTCCGAACCCAATGACCTATATTCTAAGTCACGCAATGGATTAGTGGATAACCGCTCCCTGGAGGCCGTTAGAGCTCCGAGGAGAGACTGATGGATCATCATGGATGCTCTTTGACCTTGCATTCGATTACCAGCATTTAACCAGCTAACCGATGTGATTAACGAGAGCGACATATTTGATTTCACCACAAGATGGCGTTAGAGACTCATCTCCGATTCCTGAAGTGAAATCAATGCCTATACATTTGTAAAGTTCTCAGTAATATATTGCATGCAATGCGTATGAGGACCCAGATCAATGTAGGACCTCGAGTCTACTGCTTATGGGGAAAATAAAGAGACCTAGGCCTATGAAATCGAAATAAGTATCCATTGTGCATTGGGTTGGCAGTGGGCTCATTTAACCAACAACTGAAGAGGTTATGCTGTGTTCACATCATCACGTTCAACATCCAAGCATTCCTTCTCGATTCAGTGATCACGAGTTTCCGAGTAAACGGAACCCTGGCTAACGGCCTTATCGAATTTAGTCGCGTTTAGTCAACAATTCATGGTCACTGATAAGGGGAACCCAGTTTATATGACATGCCCTGCATTTTCTGTTGGTCTGCACTGACCATATCCCTGAAACCCCACAATTCAACACCACCACTCATCGTGCAAACTTTAACTCTTTGGCAACCTTGCAGTATCCATTCCCGTAGCATACTCGAATGGTCTACACATGTCCACCCAGCAGTTAGCAGTGCCGTTACATTTTAATGTATTGTTGGATTACATATGCAGCCTAATGGTCAATCGAGGAAAAATACAGAATAGGTCTACTATTGCTGTTGAGACTTTCGTAAACGCCCATATTGTCAAGACATTTAATGCCGATTTTGAACTTCAGCCGTTTTAACCCTAGTTGTTATCAATTGGATGTAACATTGCTTTCCTCCAGCTCCAGATGTGTGAGGAGGCAACGTGAATCGAGAAAGAGGAGAGGGGGTGTAGATGGGATGTGAAGATTAAATACTGGGATTAATACGATTTCATGCTTTGAAAGCACGCGGGCCGTATCACAGTTTGCGGTCATGCACACATATACTGTGTGTTTTTCTCTCGGTGGTGGTACAAGTGAATGAGTACCCTTTCCAAATATTGTGTGAACGCCCCTTTTCCTTCGTAAAGAGAGTCTTCGACCGGTTGGCGGTGCAGAGCCACGCGGGCGAGGTTATGGTATTATAGCCTACACCCGAAATTCAATTGTCGCGACCATTTACACACTCAATAGAAATGGGTTAAGCGGAATCAGACCCTTGAAAATAGTATACTCAAGAGGAGGTGGCAAAAAGCAGGGCGACGGGATGGTGGGGGTTGTAGGCAAGAAGAAGAAGAAGTGAAAAGCGGAGAAAAGGAGGGAGACGGCAGGGGGCGAGAGGAAGAGGAATATAGACAGCCATTACCGGATTTCCTTCACGGTAATAAAGCTGCGTTTAATCGTCCCGGGCGTGGAGCTAAATCGGTTCTCAGTTCAAGTTGAACTCAGCGCGTTAAACCTTGTAGGCTATCCGTGATTCGGTGCAGCGGGGACGGCCACCGGACAGACAGCATCCCGGGGTCTCAGTCACTCTCACACCAGACGAGGGTTCTAGGACTGCTGGTCCACCACGGTAAGTGTATATATCTCTAGTCCACATTGGAACATTATATATTACTCCACATTAAAATAGGGTGCATATATTCCAATGCCGATGCTATTTCTTTGAGGAACCGGGGTGTGTTGGTCATCTGAATGAGTGGTTTGTTCCCCAGTTTGCGGTGTTACAACCCCTTATCAATAGGCTAACCGATCATATAACGTGTTGATCACTACATTAAATGGATGTAACCCATGGCTTTGCCCTGACCCCTCGTTGATGACATGGTGTGTAACAAATTATATTCAATGTGAGAATAGGCTACACCGATCCCGTTATTTTTTAAATCGTCCAACAGAACAGATGATGCAAATCGTGGACTAGCATGTTTTATTTGGCCCTTCAATGGCCAGCGTGGTAACAAATCAGACTAAAAAAGACATGGGCGTTTTTGTGGACACCGGCATCATAAATTAATGATGTAATTAGTTAGTTATCCAATCGACGGAGTGGACAAAGAGAGCCAGTGCATTGGTGTGGGAGCCAGTCTGACTGACTGACTATCTGTCTGTCTGTCTGACTGACTGTTTCCATTTCTAAACTCAGCCCGACCCCCTGATGTCCACTCATGCATCCTGGGTTTCCGCTTCATATGAATCCACTGACTCCGATTTCTTGCATTCCACGCGTTGCTAGGCCGACTGTGCAAAAACGCGGACGCAGCATTCATCATCTACACATTTATCGAGCGTTCTCTCGCTGCTTTAGGTTTTGTGCGATTCATGTTGGATTTTTCCCATCGCAAAAGACAATTAGCGCGAGTAGACCCGCTCTGCTTATGGTCTCTCCCGTGATCAGTGTCCACACACACTGCCACTGTCTCTAGCTTTTCCACACAGCCACAACTGACTACTGAGTGGGCCTACCAGTTATTATGCAAGGTGTGGTGAGAAAACACCAAATCAGCGACAACGATCCCCCACCGATTTGTACCAGATGGTCAGATGTAGCCCCCCTTCACGCTTTCATGGTCATGACAACCACGTTTGAAGAGGCAATCCATATATTCAAATTCACCCTCACTGCTGTAATTGAGATCGTTCTCAATTTAAACCACCCTCACGCAATTGGTTGGTGTTGCGTCGCTGTGTTTTTCTCTGCAGAAGGCCTAGCTGCTGATCTCCCCACCATATTGTTGTAACTGGGGGTGGGCGGCCATCCAGGGGGGTCTATATGACTGTTCAGAGACATGTGCATGAACAATGTGTTTCAGGCGGCTGCTCTTGTGTTGAGCCTAGCAGTACACTATAATTAGGACATTGTGGATTTGAATCATTGATGAATAAAATCTCAGGCTTCTGACTTGGTGAATCAGTGTACTGTATATTGTAAACAGAGACCAAGAGAAGTAAAAATGTGTCCTCTTTGTGTCTACTTGATGTTCAGCTGACCCAGTAGCCACAGATATGTGTGTGTGTGTGTGTGTGTGTGTGTGTGTGTGTGTGTGTGTGTGAACATGTGTAGAATTGATTCAGTCAGTCCTCAGCTCTTTGGTATGCAGGGAGTTTCTTCAAGGAAGAGACAGAAGACAGAAAGCGACATTAAAAACAGAGTGGAAGATAGGGAGAGACAGCGGGCATGGTAAAAGAGAAGGAAGAACAGAGAGGGAGAGATAAAGAGCGATAGAGGAAGACTAACAGGGAAGAAAAACTAAAGAGAATGAGAAAGATAGCGAGAGATGGAGAGGGAGAAAAGTTAGACGGAGGGCAAAATGACAGAGGGATGGAGATGGAAGGGAAACTGAGAGAGAAGTGAGAACAAGCTTCGGATTCTCATGAAACCTAATGCAGTTTGGCTTCATTATTATGGAGTTGAGAGAGTGCATCGGAAACAACTGAGAGAAGCAATCAGGCTTTTTCCTACATTCTTGTTGATGTACAGTATAGTGTCTTCCGGAATAGTAAATATCTAACGGTGCCTGTGATAACCTGACCTTTTGGGGATATAAATCACATTATGCTTGTTGAAGAGTCGTTATTGATCCATAAATCTCCCTCTCTCTCCCTCTCTCTCTCTCTCTGTCTCTCTCTGTCTCTCTGTCTCTCTCCGTCTCTCTGTCTCTCTCTCTCTCTCTCTCTCTCTCTCTCTCTCTCTCTCTCTCTCTCTCTCTCTCTCTCTCTCTCTC
>JAOPJO010000103.1:8068713-8081738 GCA_027123675.1 Molva macrophthalma
CACACACACACACACACACACACACACACACACACACACACACACACACACACACGTGTGTGTGTGTGTGTGTGTGATGATTGATTTATATATTGATTTATATCTCTGGCTACACAAGGTAGCCAGAGATATAAATCAAGCTACTTATTTTCTGTATCCCTACACAGTTGAATTCTACCGCCAGGAACACCAGCCAAGATGTGTGTGTGTGTGAGTGTAATATACAGAATGAACATAGGATTGTGTGTATCTGTGCGGGAGTGTGTCAGAGTGGATGCTACTAGAAATCAGTTTGTATATCTATTTTCAAAGGCTCTGAATGTTAGGGGAGAGTGTGTGTGTGTGTGTGTGTATTATACCACTCAGGGTGGGGGGGGGAGTCTCATCAGAAAGGATATTATGTCATTATTTCACACATCCCTGGTCCTCAGATACCGCTGGTGGACTTCATCTTCAAAGCCCCTTCATCCTTTATACCAGCACCGCAACCAGCCATAATGACACAGTGGGGCTCCAAAGCCTCCATTCTGGCTCTATTTATAAAACCGCCAGTTGCAGTGCCTCCATGACCCTGCTCGCAAACAGCAGGGAAACAAAGAGATCCACAGACATGTCAAACACATGGATTACACGAAATATTAAACACTGGCTCGAAAACATAAAGAGACACACACACATTCACACGGAACAAACCAAACACAGACACGCTGACCGGGAAACCACAGGGGATTCTGGGAAGGCTTTAACCTCTTCCGAGTGCAGTTGCCTAGGAGACGTGGGGGTTCAGGAAGTGAGGCTTGCCAGCGGTCCAGCCTGAGGCTAGCCCTGTCCAGGAGAAGAGGAGGGGACTTTTTGGGCAGAACCACAGAAAACCTATAAATACAGGATCTTCAGGATCCAGCCCATTCTCTTTCTAGGAAACATCCTCAGCCTCATGGTTAGTATACCTCTCAGCACTTGAGTTGGGAAGGCCATCTTCTGCTTCAAACTATGGCCTCCTGCTCCGGGAGGGACCAGAGCCACTGGGCATGGGGCGTGGCCAGAGGGCTCCGCGGTTGGAGCTCCTCTTCTGCCAGCAGAGCGGCTTGGCAGGTCTTGGCCATGTTTCTTAGTCACAAGGCACACACTGTTTAGTTGCTGTTAGTTACTTGGACGGAGGATTTTTTTTCTCCAATCAATCCAACCAATAGCTTAAGTGGCTGTCGGAAAATGTATTTCAAGTTTTTTTCCCCAAATTCCTGACCGTTTAAAATGCTTAAAGAGAAAAAAATCAATGTATCTCTCAAATTGTTGCATCAGCTAGCAGTCATTGTCTTAACATGCTCTGTATCTAGATTGTTATTATTGATCAAACAATCAATCCAACAATTTAAGAAAGGACAACCTCAGTAGCCTTATACCTCAAACATTTATCCAAATGTTTTAGATGTCTGTGCGTTGTGGCACAGCTCACACCTTAGGATTACAGTGTGTTTGCAAAAGTTGAAATAGATTGTGTCAGTGTTTTCTGTGGCTTCATCTGCCCTTCTCTCCGTCTTTACCGATCGGGTCACAAGACCCAAGGTCAGGATTATTGAGCTCTACTCTGATCGATTGAATCACCACCAGACCCCCCTCCCCCCAATTCAGCTGATCAGACAGACAAGAGGACAGTGAGGAAGGCAGACGGTCAAACAGGCATGCGATCATGAAATAATTCAGACACTATGTGGTTCTCAATATTGTTCCCTGAAGGTTCTCAGGTCTCTGGAGCACATTGAACCAAACTGAATTGGAGTGTATGTAGTAGTAGTAGTAGTAGTAGCATGGTACCCTTGCTATAAATAATGTATATGTGTTAAAGAGAAAGGGTTGGCAGCATTAGATCAGATGTAAGGGTACAGAAAGGAGCTAGGGTATGAGGAGATGGGTAATTAAGGAAAGTTGGGATCAAGTGTGTTATAACGTTTAGTATTTTGGTCCAATACCTTTTAGTTAATTATGTGGTTTATTTATGGTTTATTCATTTATTATTTCACTATAAAACAGTCAACGCAGAAGTGACTTGACATTAATTATTTACTTTGGCTAGAAATTTACAATCAGGTTAAAGGATAAAATGTATGACAATATACCTCAATATGTATAGGCTCATATCACAGTATCAATATTTTATCCCTATATAACTATAGTGTGCATGTGTGTGTGGGGGTGTATGTCTGCCTGTGTATGCGAGATTGTATGTGAATCTGTATATGTATATGCATGTGCGTGTGTGTGTTTTTGTGTGTGTACCAGCAGGGTAGTAGTGGAGACAGTTTCTCTATTCCCCTAGTGTGGTTGTATATAAATAGAAAAACCAAAATAGCTGATTGAGTATTTACTTTGATCGGTCTCCTCTCTTACACTCTCTCTCTCTCGCTGTCTATCTCTTATACACGCTCTCACCTGTCACTCTCTGTTTCAATTGGCTCATTGTGTCTCTTATTACCTGAACTGTTCTATACACCTCTCTGGCTGTCATTTTCTCATATCACAGCATTGTTTCAGGTTCAGATTAAGAGTGACTTCTCCATACATTTGTTTCCGTACAAATGTAAAACTGTTTATTTTTCAGTTTAACATTTAAGACTACAGCAGATTAATTAATAAATGAATGTGAATATTCTGTATTATTGACCAAATATTCTTCATAATAGTTGATAACATTTATAGATAGATAGATATCAAGATGTCATTATCTTGGAAGAAATCATTGTTGGCCAAAATCTTAAACTTAATCTATTTCAGGTAACAGATGATGAAAGTGTTTTTTAAATTATAAATCAGTTCAATGCCCCCTCTGCAGAAACACTAACAATAGTTCCCACAGTTCTATTGACAGAACCATCTCTTCTCTGTGTGTCTCCACCACACGGCTGTTGTCTTAGTAACAGCGTTCTCCCCTGAAGCCCTTGAAGCATCACAGAACTCATTCACTGCCGTCTAGACGTGAGGCAGTGAATTGTTTAGTCCAGTTCTTCCTCATCCTCATCCTTGTTGTATAAATACTACCGGTATTGTGCTGTTACCTAGGTTTTAGTGGCCTTTAGCGGCGACATCATTCTTGTGTATTATTCAGAGCCCCTGCGTGATTACACCCTTTTCCCGGGATGAATTATGGAGTGTTTCCACTTAAACTCGCTCTTCTCTCCCCCATCTTTCCTCTCCTCCTCTTCTTCTCTTTCCATTCTTGTCTTTTCACTCCTCTTATTTACCTCTCTCCCTCGCCTCTCTCCCTTTCTACCTTCTTTACCTCCTCACTCTCTCTCCATCTCTCCCACATCTCCATCTCCCTCTCCTCTGCCTTCCTCTTACTCACTCCCCCTTTCTCCGACACACGCATCATCTCTTACCTCCTCCTCCTGCACTTCCTCCTCATTCTCCTTCTCCTTCTCCTCCTCCTGCTCCTCCTCCTCCTGCACTTCCTCCTCCTCATTCTCCTTATCCTCCGCCTCCGCCTACTCCTCCTGCTCCTCCTCCTCCTGCACTTCCTCATCCTCCTGCACATCCTCCTCCTCATCCTCCTGATCTTCCTCCTCCTGCACTTCCTCCTCCTCATCCTCCTTCTGCTCCTCCTCCTCCAGCTCCTCCATCATGGAGTCATCAGACGAGGAGACGCTGAGCGAGCGCTCCTACATCAGCGAGCGCTCCATCCGCAGCGAGCGGTCGGGGGGCTCCTTATCTCCATGCCCCTCGGGCCCAGCCGGGGACACCCTGCCCTGGAACCTTTCCAAACACGAGAGGAGGAAGAGGAAGAGCCAGGACTCCGTGCTGGACCCGGCGGAGCGGGCGGTGGTGCGCGTGGCAGGTGAGAGAGCGAGAGAGAGAGCGAGAGAGCGAGAGAGAGAGCGAGAGAGAGAGCGAGAGAGAGAGAGAGAGAGAGAGCCTGACATGGGATAGATACTCTGAGTTTCTTGCTGTGTTGCTCTTCCAAGCTAATGTGTGTGTGTTTGTGTGTGTGTGTGTGTGTGTGTCTGTCTGGGGGGGAGTGGATATGTGTCATTAGGCAAAATAACTTCTCAAATCTTCTCAGAAAGGAAATTGTGTTAAATATTGTTTTTCTTTTCATTTGTTTAGCAGAGGATTATCCAAACAGTCTCATCTTGAACATGTTTTAAATCCACTAGATTCTCTTAGTTGAGAAGAGATTCCCTCTCTTGTTCTGTTTATTTTGCATCCATATTGAAGGTCCTTGTGGCTTGTGATTTGGGTCGTAGGCCTACAGTACAGGTTTATTGTGATGGTTGGCATTCAATTACTTATTGATTTTTAGGCCCATGGGAGTCTTCAGGCACATGGGCCTGCAGCCTGCAATCAATAAACGTGACTGTTCTCTGGATGAGAAGCACGTGGTCCCTTATTATCATTTCAAACGCATAACTGATAAATATCTCAAATAAATATCTCAAATTACTTTTGTCCATCGCACCATTACATTTTTATTTCATAAGTGACTTTCATTTCATTACCATCTCAAAGGCCAGAATTGATAAATGTCAGTAGGCTGGTAAATGTCATCTGCCTTATATAATTCATGGTCCAAGGTCATATAACGTCATTATTTAGCGTGACTGCTGCCATGCAAATGTAGTACCGACATTATAGTGTACAGCATTTCTATTGTCCTCCATCTAATCTCTCGTGATGGTAATCCCTGGGATATCGCCCCGTAGACCCCTCCTCACGCACCCATAAAGAGGGGCAGAGGTCAAAGTTCATGGTTCCCCCTATTGGTAGTTTTTCCATTGCTCAAAGGCCCATCATTGGTAATCTTTCCCATTTTCCATGTTCCATCCGTACATCTGATGAGCATGTTCGTCCGCCCCGCCCTGTCAATAAGTGACCCTTCCTTCAAGTCTCCTTCTTGTCCTCTTTCTGCTGTTCATTCCTTCCTCCTCCACAGTAACATGAGTATGGGCGGTGTGAGGAGAAATGTAGGTTAGACCCCTCTCTAGAGGGACCGGTGCTCTCCTGCTCGCGTAACGAGAGCCTGGTAGCATTAGCATGGCAGCCTTGTCTCTCTTGAAGTGGGCTTGTGTAAAAATAGGTTGAGCTGGTTCACTTTTGGATTGTTCTTTGAGTGGTTTCCCAGCTACATGGACACATTGTTTTGTCTCATCCAGTTTTTTTTAATGATATACAAGCAGTTGATACTTTGCTCCATTGCTGTGAAGAACACACACACACACACACACACGCACACACATACACACACACACACACACACACACACAGGGAATTACGGGATTTGAGTCCTAATACATCCTACAATGAGATGTTTAGCATTGACCTTAGTCCATTGGGATTACTGGAATGTGACTGGAGGCTGGAGCTGGTAGAGGATGGAAGTGAGGATAGAGTGAGCGAGTAGTGGTGGTGGAGGTGGTGGTTGAGGATAGATTGAGGGGGGGTGGTGGAGGATAGAGTGAGGTGGGGTGGAGGTGATGGTGTTGAGGTGGTTGATGTGAAGGTAAGGTCTACTTTAGAGATGGGGATGGAGGATGTAGGTAAGCAAGGGGTCAGGGGAATGTCAGTTACTGCTCTCATGGTCAGCAGGAGGATGGGGAGATTCTACTAGGTGTGTGTGTGTGTGTGTGTGTGTGTGTGTGTCTGTGTGTGTGTGTGTGTGTTTTACCGTGTGTGTGTCTGTGCTGTCTGCTGTATTGGAGTGTGAGTGTGAATCCTCATTGATAAGAGTGTTTTTGTTTTGTTTGTGCGTGTGTAAGTATGTAGAAATATTGTTTGTGATACATTCGTATGTTTGTGATGATGTCTCTCGTGGCTGGAATCAGTGTCTCCATCTGTTCTAGGGAAGTCACATGACACACGTGGCATCCTAGTCACAGAAGGAACTTGCTTTATTATGTGAAGCGTGTTACATTTGACAAAAGTGAAACGTCTAACGGCGCGTAGATCATCATTTGTTTCTGCAGTGTAACATGTAAGCCAGGTGAAACAGGGTATTAGGGTGATTGTGATTATCGATGGGTATGTTCATGCATGTTCTCAGTTCATGTTGTCTTCATGTCAGTTATTATGTATTTATGTCCCCAAAGGATTTATGTATTTACTATAAAATCTGAGGAATGTGTTTATGAAAAAGGCCCTGACTGAATGTTCTTAAAGCGTCTATATTCTCTGAATCATTCAGCAATGAACAACAAAACGAGTTTGGCTCAGTTTAGTTATGCTGATTAATTAATTTAGTCAAAACAACTTTTATAGTCGCAGGGCTACACTAGGACGGTAGTTCATGCATAACTGCGGTCACTCTGTGTGTTTGTGTCTGTCTCCAGGCATGCATGTTGCACACCCAAATCCACACCCAGTCACAGTTGCATAAGTACACAAACACACACACACACACACACACACACACACACAGACTCACTGATTTGTTTGAGTCCCCCTGGTGGTTGTGCTTGAGGTGTCATGGCTGCCGGTGTTAATTAGCGATGAAGTAACAGCACAACAATGTTTTTTTAATGATGACTTGAGGTTTTCCACTCCTCTGGGTCGGACATGTGGCTCTCTGGCTTTTGTGTAGCCGAAATTTACAGCTGTGCTACTGTGTTCATGCCAAGGTTTACATGTGTGCGTGTGTGTGTGTTTGTGGGTGCATGCGCACGTACGTGTGTGTGCGTGTGCGTTTATGTTTGTGTGTGTGTGGGTGTTTGCAGGTGTGTGAGTGTGTTTGGTGGTGATGGATAGAGATGGAGATAGAGAGATAGTTTGGTTGGTAAGAGTGAGGAGAGCAAGTGAGAGATAAAGAGGGTAGAATCAAACCTGAATGAGAGCTAATTAAAGTAAATAATGGATTAAAAGGAGAGAGAGCACGAGAGAGAGAGAGAGAGAGAGAGAGAGAGAGAGAGAAAGAGAGAGAGAGAGAAATATGGACTGAAAGGCTTACAGAGAGGAGAAAGGCTTCTGTCAATGGGACGTGATTCTGGCAGACGGGCAACACCTCTTGGCTGAACCAATGATATCAGACTTGACTGCCGGGTGGAAAATAATGTTACATTTTAATTCCCCGAACAATATGTGCCAGCTAGCTTCTTCTTAGAGCAGCTTCTCTCAACATCCTTTAATGCTGCGTGGTCATCTTTAACGTGAAAGCAATCAGTGAACACTATCCAAGGCAGTTCATAACTAACAGGATAGATATTAGCCATTTACTACTATTTCCCATTTGTCACAGATCATGAAGACTGAAATTGGAAAGAGCTCAAATTTGCTTTAACAGATAACTTCATTTTCTAGCAGAAGTGACTCAAATCCCTGCTTAATCAAATGATTATACAAAAGCCGATATAAATATAAAAGCCGATCTCATTGGAATCATAATTAGAGATAAATTAAATAACGTGAATTAAGTGTGAATTTCAGTTTCTAAGCATAGTTTTATTCTTAAGATTTCACCAATTGTTGTAAATAGTCATCAGAACCAATGCTTGAATACTGTTTTTGTACAGTGGCATCTAATACCAACTCTGTACAAAACCAAACAAGTACAACAGCACGTGATGTCAGTACTCTATCACTGTGTGTTATTGACATAATGCTTCCCTTTGTCACAGCTGAACGTTGTGCATTATGTCTCCTGTTTTGTTTTATCAGTTTGACCTCGATTCCATTGAGACGACAATGGAATCTTGGAGAAGGAAGAGTTTACAGGGGAGTATGGAAATAAAAGGAGCTCTTAGATTGATACTGATAAGGAGTTGGGCAAACTTCGGAACTGATAGGCTTCATTCAACTATTATAATGAATACTAGATTCATAGAGCCAACCAATGTGCTAAAAGGTTTTCCAAATATCCATTGTTGATTAATGTCTAAAGAAAACCTAACATTTGGATTAGCTTAATATGATCTTTTAGTATTTTAGTTTTGAAATACAAAAAAACTGAAATACAAAAATATCATCTATCAATATAAAATATCATCATCATGAATAACGATGATGTGACACAATCCAGAAATGCAGAGTATGTGTGTGTATGTGTGTGTGTGTGTGAAGGAAGTGGTGACGGTGGCAAGTAAGTAATGCAGGAGCACATGAGGACCTCAAGACGCCGTTGGCTGCCATGTTGAGGTCTCCGCTACACTGCCTGCTCAAATATATTTCCCCCAGGCAGCTGAAAGGACTCCCCAGGGAGGCCGTGCACTGTCTGCTTTATGGTTGTCATGGTTACACCCCCCCTCCTCCCCCTGAACCTGTTCCCATGGTTATATAAAGAGCAGGACAAGAAATGGTGGGGAACCAAACTGTAGAAATAAAGGGAGAAAAAAAAAACCAAATAGACAAAGAATAGGAGAAGACATGGAGGATTAATATGGAGAAGAAGAAAGGAAAAGAGCAAGTGTTTATAAGGGAATAGAGAGATTGAAGAGGTGAAGAGGAGGATAAGATATAGTCAGACATAGGAGCTGGGAGGGCTGAAATGAGGGCAAGGTGACTGATGGGGAAAACGTTGAATGGGAAAATGATCCTCATCAAGACAAGACCAGGAGACATTAAGTTTTAAGTTCAGTGGAGCGAGGTTAGTCTGAGTTATCAAATAGATCAAGTTTATGTTGAAATAGAGGACGGTTGCTGAGGGAGTTTGATTTTCGGGATATGAAAAGCAGACAACATTGCAGCATTCACACACATCGATTTGGATTGCTGCCTCATTTCTCACGGATTTCTTTTTAGCAGCTCAGAGTGACGTGGATTGTAATGCACTGTGACACAAATGTCATGAGAGCTTACATCTGCTTGCTAATATGCAGGGAACTATGCAGAACTATTACATCAGAACTGTGTTTATGTTTTCCTGGTAATACAAACATGAATATTTAATTTAGACTTGTGGGTTCTGCTGTGTCAGGTTTGGCACAGAAAGAGGCACATTTCCTGTAAAGTAAAATAGTGCAAAGTGGTGGATGGGATCATCGCAGACAGCACTCAAACCTCTTTGATGATTCATGTGTTCATTGGAGTGCATATGCTTGAGCTGTATATGCCACACAATTGAGAATAGCATTAGGTCCAGGACCAAATTTAATGTGTAGTATCTATTTTCGTCCAGTAGGTGGAAGTGTAGCGTCTCTCAGACGGGCAGTCCCCACATTGCGTATCTCACACAGATGAAACATCTTGGTTCTGAAGATATAGTTAGATTTGTGTGTATTCATTCACTATACTACATTTTGCTGTAATGGGGTATTTTGTCAACCCATTGGTTTTCTCATTGCAGTGAGATGTCATTGTTTACAACATCAGTATTATGAGATTGTAATGTGAATGAGTGGCGGTAGTGTTGTTAGTCAGCTCTTTAAACCAGAGGTTAAAGAGCTGACCATCTCCTCTCCTCTCTTTTTTTAGCTTGGTCTTATGACATTCATGAAGTCTTTATTTACATATAAACATAACAATGACAATGCAAACAAAGGTCAAAATGAATGGAACAAGGAATACGAACAAATAGAAACAAGAAAAGTAATTCATGCGAGCATGAACAAGGAAGAAAAATGCATAACAGGGAATAGATGGGAAAATAAAACATCTTATTAGGGGTGAGACAGGGTTAGACAGAATGAAGCCGGTGGAGGGGGATTTGAGACACATACATACATTTGTGATCTGTATTGTGTGTAGCTTGGTATTGTGTGTTCTTTTAGTATATCTCTGTATCTCAGTACTGTGGCCTGTATTGTTTGATATTGTGCTTTCTATGTTTTGTCCTGCCAAGGGTCTACAGATGCAAATTAGCTTAAAGCTATAATCTGGTACGGGGCATCAAATAGTTTGTTTTTGTTTTAAACTATACCATCCCTTACAAACGGAAGGGCAAAGAAGGCAGCATGGAAACAGGGAGTGAGAACACTGAGAGGGGGTGGAGCTGTAAATAATTTAACTGTAAAGTACTGAATTCTCTCTCCATTTCTCTTTCTCTCTGCCACACTCCTTTTTAAGTTCTTCTTTAAATAAGTTACGTTTATTTTTTGTTTTAAGATTGTATCAGTATGTGTATTGGTCTTTGTCTGCAAGGGAAGAGACTGGTGGAAAGTGGAAAGGCAGACGTAGAGGGGCTCTAGTGACTTGAAGGAATACATAACTCCACTGAGAACAATGTTGTTCTCTGATGATAGGATAGGATCTGTTTCAGATTCAGATTCACATGACTAATTTTGTTACCGGAGGAAATTATTTTTTACAGTTGCTCAGCTCAAGCCAGAAACATCAAAGTAAATAGAAAATAAGAAATGCAACTAGCAATAACAGAACATTCAGCATAAATAGAATCTCTATTTAGATCTCCATTAAACTGTAAAAAGAACTAACGTTTTCATATCATCATATTATATCCTCAATTACCTTGTGTGTGTGTGTGTGTGTGTGTGTGTTGTTTTTGTCCATCCCTATTGGCCTCCACCAGTTTGTGTGTGTGCCTGTGTGTGTGTGTGTGTGTTTGTGTGTGTGTGTGTCTGGACGCTTATATAACCATGCCATATTACTGTCCCAAATGATTGGGTCACTGCCCCTCATTTGATTAAGCAAATATGACACACGCTTCCAATGATCCCCAGCAAACACAGAGGCCTGCTAGATATGAGTGTAGTACTCTGAAGTCGTCCAATATCTTCATAGACACAACAAAGCCCCATCAGAGACACTCTCCCCTGGGTTGTGGACAGTTGCCCTCTGAAAGGATATCTCCCCTGATGGCTTTATCTGCCTATGAGCCGAGGCTCCAACGTACGCCAGGAGGACAGTGATACACAACCAGGGGAGAGGCCGTTCCACTAGCCTGGTGATGACATCAGGGGGATCAAAGTTTGAATAACGTATTGATTGTGATGAAATCTCACACCAGGATCCAATTTTGGTTGTAAATATCAATGAAACTGGATCCATCTGTTGCCAATAAATGTTAAATACGTGTGCAGGGCGGGTGAGGTGACTCTGATAACACAACACACAACACAATGACTTAAAATCGAACACTTCTGGCCATGTCTACACCAGTAAAACATGTTGCTGGTCGAGCCCTGGTTGTGTTTGAGTCGACCGGTTCTGATGTGTCTGTGCTAAAGGTTATAAACTATATTGTGTGTTTTGGGTATTTTCTTTGTGCTATTGTGCTGCTCTATGGGTAAGGTTTAAATTATAGTCATCATATTGTCAGATTGTCCTCTGGCTTTCTGTTCCTGGTTTAATCTGCCCAATAGTTAATTTGTCCAAATTGTTTCCTTTGTATTCTGCCAGAGAAACTGTCTCAGGAAATGTGCATTTTAGGTAATCTAGGTTGTTGTCGTTGAATATAGAGCAGTGTATTTTATTTACTTTTTGATCATCATATATTTTCATTGTGAGACCTGATTCCGTTAGGTCAGAAAACACTAAATAAATGGTTGCACAGGCGTATACAAGGACTACATGTATACATGCGTGGCAAACTTGTGCCACCGGGGGGCGCTACCGTTCTACTTTTTACGCGAGGCACCACAGTAGCATTTACTGTGCTGTTCGCATGAAGCCTGGCTGCTGGTATCGGTCTCTGGCGTAGCTTGCGAAGAGGGATGGACAGACACTGCAGAAAGAGAGGAGAAAGCTGAGCACAGGAGAGCGAGAGAGAGAGAGAGGGGCAGAGAGGCTGTCGGGAGAGAATCGGACAGGCAGCCACAAGTCGAGCTTTGAATAGAAGCGGCCATTACGCCCGGGAAGCATGCAAGAAGCTCAAGCGGCTTGCATGAAATCCACAAGAGAGGTGGCTGAGGACGGGTTGGGCCAGTGTCTGGATACTATTCCGCTTGGAGCCCCACAGATAATCGGAAGGGACTGACCCACTAGCTGCTACCGTGCGGACGTAGACTGGTCGGGGGGCGCGCTATTGCTCCCTCTTCCACCGAAAAACACCATTCGCCGGTTGGAAACCGACAGGGATTGCTTTGAGAGAACGGACTAATTATCTATTTATACACGAACGTGGCAATAATAAAAAGGTAGCCTTGACCTTTTTTGTTAAAATATATTTTTACGACACACACGTTCTACATTTTCAAACTTAGTCGTTGGAACAGGACATATTTTGTATCCCTTTTCTCTAAATATCAACTCGGATTTACGTTATCTAACCTACTTGTCAAGTCAGCTGCATGACTTCTGCGCCAATGCAACAAACCAACTAATCGCCGGGGATTCGTTGAATTTGTCGCCGGGTAGGGGAAGACTCCGCAGCCGCCGTGGCTTTAATCGTGAGGCGGATCTGACAGCTGCTCCGGCTAGGAGGACCGCGCTGCCCTATACCTACTGGATTACTACTGCGGTAGCTAGCTGGCGGACCACTCGGTGCTCCGACGCCCGGCTACAGAGCAGTCATGGCCGGCTTCGTACCGGGTCTGCTGCCGACGAACCACTCTCAGGAAAAGGAGTTCGCCCAGGCCTACGAGGATGTCCTGGAGCGATATAAAGGTAAAGTAGCAACATGGAAGGAGGAGAGATGTTGTGTGTATGTGCGAATTGTCTTCGTTCGAGACAAGAGCCGGGGTAACGCCATATACCTGGGTTGTTTTTATTGTTTACATTTTGGGCTAGGCTAGGCTACCCGGCGTTATCACCATCTGCTTGGCGTTCACACCGAATTAACGGCTTACTCTCTGAACGCAATTGTCCCATGTCGTCTTGAGGCTCACAGACGTCAAAGGGAGTTGGGTTTTTAATGAAGTCTCCGGCGCGCCAACGTCAGGGAATTTCCCCCATAGCCTCTGGTCTCGCGCTATGCTCCCTGTTGGTCCCATAAACATTTGAACGCTGCTCGGGTAGCCAGTGCGTAACAAAGTTTGAAGCTCCGCAGCCCCTTTTCCGCTTGTTTGGAGGAAATAAAGGGACTGCTGTAAAACACTGCGCTCCTTGTTGTGCTACTGCAGACCCCCCCCCCCCACTCACACACACGCACACACACACACACACACACACACACACCCACACACACCCACACCCACACACACCCACACACA
>JAOPJO010000103.1:8161669-8198960 GCA_027123675.1 Molva macrophthalma
CCTACACCTGTCTCCCCCTTCCTCCCCCCTTGTCTCCCCGTCTCCCCCTGCTGGTCCAGATGCGCTCCCAGAGTCCACCGGAGCGGGACCAGGCCCTGGATGAGCTGGAGTCCCACCTGGCGGACTTCCTGTCGGACAGCAAGGAGAGCTCTCTGTTCTCGCCCTCCGAGAGGTGGGACCTGGAGAGGGAAGCCCAGCAGGCCCAGCAACACTGCCAGGACCTGCTGCTCAACATGGAGACAGGTAGGGAAAACACATATACATGGAAAGACATACACACGCAAACACACGCGGACTCACTCACACACACACACATGTATCATGGATAGTGTGATTACTGCATCTGTAA
The DNA here is from genome assembly GCA_027123675.1 of Molva macrophthalma. Classification (NCBI taxonomy): domain Eukaryota; kingdom Metazoa; phylum Chordata; class Actinopteri; order Gadiformes; family Lotidae; genus Molva; species Molva macrophthalma. Next base: position 8,162,019 of record JAOPJO010000103.1, read on the forward strand.
CTTTTCTCTCTCTCTCTCTCTCTCTCTGTCTCTCTCTCTGTCTCTGTCTCTCTGTCTCTCTCTCTGTTTATTTATCCATCCATCCATCCTCTCCCACGCCCTACTCCCGCTGCAGTGGAGAAGGACGAGTCTGTCTCCAGGTCCTACCTGTCAGAACTGCACGACATCAGTCTCCACTTGGAGGACGTGGAGCGCAGGCTGACCCGGGCCATCCAGACCCCGCACCTCAGCCTCCTGTCAGGTGAAAGCACGGACGCCGCCGCGGCCAGGATCACAGAGCAAGAGGTGGGTGTTGCCGGGGCGATAGATCATTTATTTGATTTCTTTGTCAGGTACAAATAGGTATTGGTCTCAATGAGAAGAGATGCATTATATGGGATTATAGCATTTATAGCATGTCAGGGGCTTCCCCTGCTGGTTGTAAATGGGAATAACAGGCTGCGTCATGTGACGTACATGTATATAAAGACAATTCTAACTTTCAAATAAGTGAATGACAATATTAAACATAAGCAGAAACAATCCTACTTGACAAATGTCAAATTTGTATTTCATTTTGAGGAAAGAGTCCTAAATACAAACAGTCTGAATATACAAATTTCAAAAATTAAGATAAATAGTTGATACCAGTAATTATAAATGTTCATTAGTTACATTTATATTAAAGAAAAAAACCCCAGAAAACTACATTTAGAACTGGTTGAGTGTCCCGATAGCCTCATGGATAACCACTGTGGCCTTCCTCCGTCTCCTCGTTTCCCCCCCACCCAGAAGATGCAGGCGGAGCTGGAGGCTCTGCAGTCCAGCATGGGGGAGGTGTCCCGCCGCTGCGTGGGCTACTTCCAGGAGAAGCCCACCTCCTCTAGTGTCCCGGGCCTGCGCTCCGAGCTCCACCAGGCCGTGGAGAAGATGGACAAGCTGTACAACCTCTCCCACGTCTTCCTGCAAAAGTCAGTGCACTGCTGTCGGGATAGCACACACAGTTATGAGTGCTGGAGGTTGTGTTATAGTTAGTGCTGTCTTGATTGTTTGATTCATTTGGAAGCAGAATAGAGCGACATAAATGACAATAATAATAAAATTGAAAAAATACAGTAGAGACGGAAATCGGCAGGGACCTCATGATTTGATACAACATGGATGGAATTTAGTTTTTTTTATGCAATTTTATCTTTTGTGTGGTTTAACCTATGGGTATAACGTTGGGTTTGGTTTCTTCAGGCCCGTTGGTGTCCTCCATTGTCTTTTATAAGAAAGTGGCTGCATTGAACAGAACCTAGTTCATGGGAATCAGCTATAAGCGAATCCACTACAGCGCACTCTGTAGGAATAGGACTAGAAACGACAACAGCATTTTGCTTTTTTCTTTGTACTTGGACAGTCTAGAGCACCGAGGTTAAGGAATCAGTTGTCGCTAGACCGCTTATTTTAACAGTAGAAAAACATTAGGTGTTTTATTATGGTTATTCAGGATGCTGACAATAAGAAAAGCCTTGATGTCACATGATGTCACGTTTGCCCACTCTTTCTCTCCCGCCAACGCTCACACTCTGGCTGACCTTTGACCTCCAGGCTGAAGACGGTGGACGTTCTGATGAGTCGGCTGGAGGACACGGAGGAGGTGGTCAGGAAGTACGAGAGCAGACTGAGCGACGAGGACACCGTCCCCGCCGACACCGCAGCCATACATGACCTGCAGGAGCAGCTAGCGGTGAGAGAGAGACGCACATACACCCACACAGAACAAATTGCTAGCTTACAGAATGTTTCAAACTGTTAACACTAATGCACAAACTCACAAACTCAACGTAGCCAAAGAACAAGAACTATTCAGAACAAGACAAAAGCAATCAAACCAAATTGGCCACCACCTCAAACTCTCTCTCTACCTCATTCCTCTCCACCCCCGTCTCTAAAATCTTCTAAACTAAGAGGCAGAGCATATTTAATAATCGAATCTAAACCTAAAATGTGTTTTCATCCTTTACTGGGCTCCTCCTAGCCTAGGAATCAGACAACTCTTGCGAGCTCATGTTTCATTTGCTCTGCAGATAAGGTCTGGCTCCCCTCCCATACAAAACGATTTCTGCCTGGTACGAGATAGACCAATCAATCACAGCCGTCTATCTAATATGAGGCGGTATAAATTACGTTGACATTTTCAACAACAACAAAGATGGCTGCCGCTGATGTAGAACGGTCTGTTGATTCCGACAGTATTAAATGAACTGGACTGTATATTTTCACTAAAATAAGAACAAACGACTGTCTGTTCTTTACCATGGACAAAAAGACTGTACCATGCTGACCGGTCAGAGCTCTCTGCCGAGTGATGGCTGGGATAACCTGTGTGCCCTGATTAGTGAATGCACCACAGGTGTGCAGCCCCACCCTGCCCCAGGGTCCAATCCACCTGACCTGGGCCAGGTGAGGCTGCTTAAACCAGCCATCCACCCCACACACTCCGCAATCCACTAACCCTCCTTCCCTCTCTGTGTAGTCGTGGCAGGGGGAGCTGAGCCTGCAGGACGGCGTTCTCCGCTCGCTGCGGGCGGAGGTGGAGCGGGCGAGGGAGGCGGGTTCCCAGCTGGCCCGGCTCCACCCGGAGCGCAGCCCAGAGCTGGAGCGCTACCAGGAGAGGGCCAATCAGGTGGAAGAGAGGTGGAGCAACGTGGAGAGGCAGATGGAGACACGGTGAGCAAGGGGAGGGAAGGCAGGAAGGAAGGGAGGGGACACCTGGTCAAATAGAGGGACGCTATAAGCCAGGATAGTCTGAGTGCCAAGGGTTTTTTGACTCTAGGCCGAAAGCTTCTGGGTTTGATCCCCGATGATCCATACCTATAGGCATCCATGAGCAAATTTCCCAACCTCTACCTGCTACTTAATGACCTGTATCTGAATCAAATATGTATCTGTATTCATTTTCTACCCCTCCCTGCTCCTTAATGACCCTGTCTCTGCATTCACTTTCTAACCCCTACCTGCTCCTTAAAGCCTTCTCTCTTTAGTGACTGCCTAACCCTTACCTGCTCCTTAAAGCCCTCTATCTGTATTGACTTTTCAACCCCTACCTGCTCCTTAAAGCCTTCTCTCTGTAGTGACTGCCTAACCCTTACCTGCTCATTAATTCCCTCTATCTGTATTGACTGCGTAACCCCCATCTGCTCATGAATGCCTTCTTCTCTGTGTCTGTAAGTGTCTTTGTATAAGCATCTCCTAACTGGTGGGCCGGTGTATGTTGTTCCAGGCGTGCTGACCTGGAGGGCCTGGGCTCGTCCCTGCAGCAGTACAGAGACGGACACTCAGGCCTCATCCGCTGGATCGAGGAGACCACGGAGAGACAGGAGAACACCCAGCCGGGCCAGATGGACAGCAAGGCCCTGTCGGAGCAGCTGGCTCAACAGACGGTCTGTATAATGGTGGACACTGAGCCACATGAACGAATGGGATATGGACCAACTGTTTACAAGAATTGATTTTTCAGAAGGAAAATGTTGTGCTTTGTTGGAATCAATGTTTGTTATGCTTCGATTCCTTCCCCAGGCCTTGGTAGTTGAGATCGAGGCGAACCAGACCAAACTAGATGAGTGCCAAATTAACGCCAAACAGTACTGTACCTCAGTCAAGGTGTGTATCTGTTTCATAAAACAAAAACATTTCTACTTGCTCATAGTGAACTATGATGACATACAAATGGTTCTAACTGTCTCTCCATTCCGTGTGTTTTTGTAGGATTATGAGCTTCAGTTGATGACCTACCGAGCCTTCGTGGAATCCACCCACAAGTCTTCCCTTAAGAGGAGGAGGATGCACTCCTCCTCAGACACCATTTCTCAAGAGGTAAGGAGAGTGATGAGGGACAAAAGGCCAATGCAAACTTGCCTCTAAACATTCCTTTCATTGTTTTTTTCTTGTGTACATTTTCATTGTTTTATGATAAAAAATGTGCCTTAATTCAACTGTCCCTCTATCTCTCTCTTTCTACCTATTTGTCTAGGCCGATATGTATGTCTGAATGTATTAATCATTTAAGTTAATGAATGCCTGAATGAATGTCTGCTTGTGTCTGTAGTTCATGGACTTGCGGACACGCTACACCGCCTTGGTTACCCTGACAACGCAACACGTCAAGTACATCAGCGATGCTCTGAGGAGACTAGAGGAAGAAGAGGTTTGAACTTTTAGTTATTTAATATTTCCACATCTGTGGTTTCTACATGCATCTATACTTATGAAAGTGTTTGTACATACATTTCTTCTCTTTGCTGAGTTCCCTGTATCGCCCTCTCTCATTGTACTGTGCCGTCTCTGTCTGTCTGTGTGTGTGCAGAAAGAGGTGGAGGAGGAGATGCAGGCCAGGGTGGGCCCGGTCTCAGATCTTCTGGGCTGGGTGAAAGGTCTCCAGGGGCGGAGCCTGGGCCCCAACGCTGAGTCCTCATTGGCTGCTCAGCAGGTACTGTTAAATGTGCTCTATAAATGTGCTCAGTTGATATGATACATTGCTAACTTATTACAGAAAAATATTCAGTGATGTCATTGAGAGATGTTTGACAAATATGTATTTTCCATTCCACTACATGATATTCCATTCACATTTTACCAAAATAAATGTAAACAATTTAGTATGCACCTGAAATGAGAGTTTTATATTTTCTGTTTTCAGGCCATCACAGAACAACTCTCTGCTAGGAAGGAGGAGGTCGCCGAAGCCATCAGGAGCACCCAGGTGTTCCTACAGTCCAAACAAGCCAGCAAGTAAGACACACATACACACACACACACACACACACACACACACACACACACACACACACATTAAACAGACCACACACACACATGCACACGCACACAAAATAATACAGACCTCCCGGGCCCTTAAGTCCTCATATTAACCCCGGGGGCCCCCTGTGGTTCCCGTCCAGGTTGTCCCCAGAGGAGAGTGCCCGGGTCAGGGCCCAGCTGGAGGAGCTTACCTCCACCTACAGCCAGCTGTGTGACAGCTCCAGCCAGCAGCTCCGACAGATGGAACACCAACTGGCCAAGGAGGAGGAGAAAAAGGTAAAAAAGACGGAGAGAACCCGATACTACAAAAAACGAGTCGGAGGGAATCGCGCAGGGCAAGGTGGAGGAAGGGGTGGGGGTCGGATACAGGGAGACGGGTTGGGTGGATGAACAGAACACACGGATGCGAAGGTTTGGAGGTAAAGAAGGTGTCTCGGCTGTCCAGAAGGACGAGATCTTCAGAACTGCGTTTTTATTTTCATGCAAGCTTTCGAAAAAACCTGCAGTCACGCTGATGTTTGTCTGCACAACAACGACGCCACTTCAAGCGTGAGGCTTCTCTGAAGTGTGCTCGCAATCTGAGAGCGAGAGGGTGTATGTATGTGTGTGTGTGAGGACCGTGTGAATATTGTATATAACGAATTGCATGATGTGTTTGTATTGCTCGAGCGTTGTGTGTAATGACATCAGCATCAAACCGGTAATTGTGGAGTTGGTTTGATTTAGCTCCTCCGACCCTTTTCAGACACTAGCTAGTCCACTAAACCATCCAAAAAATCGGATCAGTAATTCACTTTATTTATCATATACTAAGCGGAGGTAACCAGGCGGAGCAATTGTTTGCATGTATTTATTTTATATATTTAAATGTTCGTTGTGGTGACAATATTTGATCAAAATCACTTTTGCAAAAATATAGCTTTTAGCTTATTTTACTTGAAAAAATAAGCTCATTGCACGTGGGTGCAGAATGCATTGGACTGCTCTGTCTGAACTGGGTCTTAGCATGGAGTGTTGTTGTATCACAGCTCCAGAATGTCTGCATCTCTCATCTTCTCATGTCACAAAACCCTTCACACTTCACACGGCTACCGTCATCTTCATCACCTCACTGTCATCGTCATCGTCATCATCATCATCGTCATGAAACACATCTGCTTAACTGCTAACATGGCTAATCTGTGGTCTTTGTGGTGCGTCAGTAGAGTAGCGCTGCCATGCTAGCAGTTATAGCCGTAGAACCGTAATTTGGTTAGAAGACATTTCTGCTGTGTCGTTCGCTAAAGGATGCACTAAAATGTTATTGGTTAACCGTTTAACATTTTGAAACCATAGAATGAATGGAGTAGTAGTAGTAGTAATAACATCATACATGTTCCATTGGTTTCCCTTTTTTGTGTGTAAACATTGTAGATCTCATACAATCACTGTTGTGATGTTCCATAACTTTTTGATGTTTGGCATGAGATGATTAGAGCATTATAAATGAAGGTAATAGATATTTAATAGTTGTTTGCTTGTGTGTAAGAACACGTGCAGGCTGTGTGCTTGTGCAGATGTCTATGTTTAGCTCGATGAGTTGGACTTAATAGGCCAAACAGTGCTGTGGATGTCAGGGTAACTTTCTGCAGTTTAAATGCTTGTAAACATGCATACGTCCAAACGGCCCGGCGTGTGAAGGGCGGGTCCTTTCAAAAGTGTTTGTTTCCCCGGGAAACAAAAAAGGTTTAGATTTTCAAGGTGTGTTTAGGGTGGAAGTGCACCAGAGGCCAGCTGTGCAACGTACTCACATCACCGTTTTGAGCATGATGTGTCCAGATCACGTGTGTGTGTGTGTGTGTGTGTGTGTGTGTGTGTATGAGCGTATATGTCTGTGTTTTGTTTGTGCTAATGCTCTAATGCAAATTATTTATGTGTGAAACTTTAAACCAGCATTTTGCTTGAAAACCACTAACAGCTGCCATTGGAGATTCCCAGAGGACATCTGAGTTCAAACCAGAGATGGACTAAACGCTGTAGCCATCTAAGAATGAGTCCTTAGGCAGTTTAGTAGTATTGGGTTATGAGTTATAAGGTTCAGGTCAAAGGTAAAATACCGCATGCAGACAGCTTACTTCTCACCTGTTGCGCCTCGCTCTGCCAAGCACAGGGCTGCCCACCGTAAGGTAAGTGTCGCTCGCCCTCTCTCTCTCTCTCTCTCTCTCTCTCTCTCTCTCTCTCTCTCTCTCTCTCTCTCCCACTCTCTCTCTTACCGTATCAAACCACATTTTCTTTCCCTCACCTTCTGAGGGTTTTTCTTTTGTTTATCTTTCTTGCTTACGTTTTGTATTTGTGTTTGTTGTTGCATAGCTGTGCATGCTTAGTGCTTATTTGGGGCGGAGTTGTTTGTATGATTTAATAAACGTGAAGAAATTGTAGCTCTATGTTAACAAGTGTGTGTTCATGCATTATTTTCTTGTAATTCAAAACATATGGTGGTGGGCTTACAACTTTTTTAGTTTTACTCTTCTCTGCTAATCAGAAATTATTATTACACAAGAATTAGTTCTAGATGCACTTTCAAATATTTTACACATTTATTATAGACCGAGATTTTAGTATTCATGTATTGATAGCAGTTTTTTCCATTTTTACAGAAACAAACTGTTATTGCTGGAGTCATCGACATGGGATCCATGGAAACCTTCTCAGTGTTCCATGCAGCCCAGTGCGGGCTCATTGACCAGGAAACCTGCCACTTCCTACTGGAAGCCCAACTCATCTCTGGTGGGCTTCTCCAGCCTCCCTCCCCTCTCAGCCTATCATTGGAGCATGCCTTGGCCCAAGGACTGATAGACAACCACACCAGCCAATCACTATCTTACTTGGAAAGGGCCTTGCATCTGGTGAATCAGACAAAATCAAAAGAGGGAGAGAAGCAATGTCTCCTGCCAGTGGTTTTAGCCTTACAGGAAGGGGTTATCAGTGAGCAGATGGGGCTCCATATTCTAGAGGTCCACATGAATACAGGAGGCCTTAGATATCCCAGTGGAGAATTGGTGGATTTGGACATTGCCTTAGACCAGGGTCTTTTGCCTCCAAGAATCTACAATAAGCTCCAATCTCAGCTTCAATGTAGGGAGCTTATTGACCCAAATACAGCAGAAAGGTTAAGCCTGTCTGAGCTACAGCAACGCTGTGTAATTCATGAAGAGTCTGGCCTTCATCTCCTGCCTGTCAAACAGCAATCTGAAGGAACTGTCTCCTTACGTTCTGGAAGAAAAGTGGGCATCTTCCGCGCCATCCAAGAAGGACTTGTTGACCAAAATGTTACTGTGAGGCTTCTTGAAGCTCAGCTATTTGCTGGCGGTATCGTTGACCCACGTTCTGGACATCGTCTAACCCTTGATGAAGCTGTTAGCCATGGATTGATGCATCGGGATCAGGCATGCACTATACTGGCACAGCAGCTCCGAGCTGGAGGAATATTGGACCCTCGCAGTGGTGAGCGTCTAGGCTTGGAAGAATTTCTCCGCAGGGATCTTCTGTCTCCTTCTTTGGCTCTCTTGGTACTTGAGTCCCTGCGGTCCTTCATGGGAATGCTATGGCCAGAATCTGGAGAACTACTGCCCATTGCCGAGGCCCTACAGCAGGGAGTCATCTCAGAAGATCTGGCGAAAAATGTCCTGGGGCAACGTCATGTTGTTGGAGCCTTGTATGATGCAGAAGCACTTCACTTGGTACCTCTCAGCCAAACATCTGATAAAGCCTTGGATCTCAGTGTAGCCAAAGTCCTAAGCAAGATCCATATCCCTGATGTTCTCCCCTGTATGACCCCATTGAGTACTCCATCTACGAATCGCATCAGCTGGGGTTCCACCAGCTCATCTCCTCCTTCATCCTCCCCACCCCCTGGATCCCTAACTACAGCACATGTCTGGGACTCTACTCCCATGGATTCTATAGATACACAAGAACAAGCAAAGCATATGTTACTTTTCCACCTGATGACTCATAGCTATGTTGATGCCCATTCTGGGAAACGCCTTGTGCTTCTAGATGCTGAGCTGGTGGAGTTGGTCAAGGCAACTGGGCTGTCATGTGCAGACACCTCTCCTGGATATCAAGTTCAGGAAGGAAGTAGTTTGATCCCTGGTTCAAAGCAGACCATAGAGATTATCAAAACAGTAGGATTGAGTGCCGAGGGAGAGAAAGAGGAAACAATGGAACTTGTACAGACAAGCTGTCAACCAATCACAAAGGATGTCTCCTCCAGTAAAATCATTGAACGAAATGGCAGAACTAGTCAAGAATGTAAAAAGGGTGTAGGTAGAGCATTGCAGCAAACATCTACGCAGAAAATAGAGCCAGCAATCAGGGAGAAAGGTAAGAAAAAAATAGAAAATGTCACCGCAAAAGGTGATACAGAAATTGCTCCTCTGAAACGTTCAGAGAACTCTGCAAGAAAACCTCTAAGTGAGCATGTAAAAAAGTCAGGTGAACACAAAGAGGTGCGTAATCAAGAAGGTAGCTCACCTTCAAAACAAGCGGACACTCCACAATCCATAAACCAAGACAATGTAACTTCTTCTGTAGTAAATACAGAAAAAGACTATGCTGAGTTAGAACAGGATCTATCTGTCTTAGAAAGTTCTAAAACTAAAGATTCAGCATGCTCCCAAGATGAAAGAACTATGGGATATGCTGAAATTGTCCAAAAGTCAGAAGACGTGGATTATAAATCACAGTTTAGTAACCTTAACACAGAGACAAATACAACTGAGGAGGAAGCTGAGATGGAGAGGTTAACCATAGAACTTAAACAGGGTGGCCTTCTGACAGAGGAAGGAGACAGGTTGCTCCCAGATGAGGCTGTAGCCCAGGGAATCCTCCCAGGCCACACGGCAGTTAAACTCATGTCCCAAGCTGGTCTTTTTGGTGGATTCCTAGATGCCACTAGTGGTGAGTTACTCAGTTTAGAAGACGTAATGCAGGAAGATCTTCTTGATGAAGACCTAATGTGGAGTGTTCTTAAGTCTGATAAAAGCCTATCTGGTGTAGTGGACATTGAAAAAGGAAAGATCTGTGGGTTGAGGGAGGCAGCTCAGAAAGGCTTGATCGACTCCAACACTGCTTTTCGTCTTCTGGAAGCCCAGGTGGTCTCTGGGGGAATTGTTGATTTAAATAGCGATGAAAAAGTGTCAGTAGCCCTCGCAGCTAATCTTGGGCTGATCGAGGAGGATCAAATAGACTCACTTGAGGCATTAGAAAATGCTTACAAGGGAAAGGCAACAGAACCACAAATGGCCATTACCAAAGCCACATTACAACTACAGATGGAAGGCATTGTTGACCCTGAATCTCGGTCTCCTGTTCCACTGGAATGCGCCATTCAGAAGGGATTGATTGGTTCAGAGGAGGCTTATCAGGCACTGTCAAAGCAGGTTGCTGAAGGGGGTATTTTACACCATGCTTCAGGAACAAGGCTGTCCGTTTCTGATGCTTTGGAGAGAGGACTGGTGGACCGCTCCCTTGCCCCTGGACTTGAAGAACTGCAGTGTGTCTACAAGGGAAACATCAGCCTTTTATCACACCCGGAGGCTGCTCTTTTCCAAGCTTCAACAGGAGCTATTTTCAGCCCAGAATCTGGACGTAAACTGACATTGACAGAGGCGGTTTCTAAGGGTCTGCTTGAGGAAAAAGTGGCCAAGGACGCTATGGCTTCTGCTATTGTAACTCAAGGAGTAATTGATCCCCAATCCTGTCGTATTGTCCCTTATTCTGACCTAGTACACCAGGGTAAGATAGATCTTAACACAGGAAAACGATTCCTGGAGGTAAAAAAATTCAGCGGTATTCAGGATGAGCAAACAGGGGACAAGTTAACATTAAAACAGGCCATTGCAATTGGCAGAGTTGACCCAGTGCCAGCTTTGAGGCTGCTCCAAAGCCAGGCTGACAGTGGTGGGATCATTGATGTCACCAGTGGAGATAGGCTTCCTCTGCCTGAAGCCTCTGATAAAGGTTTGATTGAGGAAGATATGGCCAGAGTAATAGCCATCAACCAGATCACCAAAGGAGGCCTGATCCATCCTGCAACTGGTCAAAGAGTTGCAAGTCTTGATGATGCTATCATAGCAGGGCTAATCTCAAGTGATATGGCCTTTGATATCCAGGACAGCAGAACTTCAGTAGAAATAGATGAAGGTGAGGGTAGTTCTACACCAGTGGTTTCCTCAAACAGTACATACAGCCCTGGTGCAGGTTCATCAGTAGCCAGCAACCAGGCAAAATGGTCAGCTGAAAGCTCTGTGTCAACATCTCCACTCTTAGAACGGTCAGAGAGAGGTTTGGTGATTAAAGAGGTGGATCACAAGCAATTGGATTATTTTACATCAAATCAATTGAACTTGTGTGATGCAACTATAGAAGAAGATACTGTAGAGCAGCCACTCACTGAGTCTGACTCATCCATTGACCTGCTGGCTAAATTTGCCAGCAATGTTGGGAAAAGGATTCAGCAAGCAATCAATGAGATCAAACCTCAGAAAGCTGAGCTAAAACAGGGGCCAGGTGAGGCATCATCAATCAGGGAAAGCCATGCTGTCGGATCACAAAAAGAGAGCAACTATTCTGATATCACCGCAGTACCACCCTACCAGGAATCAGGCCCTGAAACATTCAACACAACTTCTCAAGTACAAGTTGCAGAACAGGTGACTATCACAAGATCAGTGGACCTACCTGCAAGAGCTGAAAAGAAAAAGACAAGGCCAGTAGATAGCAGGGTTTTATCTGTGCATCATGTAGATGATAATGATGAAAGAATGAATGACACAACAGCAGATGATGTCAGGGAGGAGGGAGAACTTAAGCAAAGCATAGGTGTAGATGTACTTTCTCTAAAACAACTAAAACATGATTACACCGAACAATGTGATGAAGCATGGAAAAGAGAGATGGGAGGAGACCTGCAAGAGGACACAGCTGAAAAAAGTGAAACCGGAGAGGCAACTGGTGTGAAGCATTCAGACCAGAGTTTGACTGCTTCAGATAAAGAGGCCGAAGCCAAAAGCAAGAAAAAGAAGAAGAGTAAGAAGAAAGGAAGGGGAAAGGAAAGTGAAAGTAAGCCACTACCTTTAGAGAAAAACGATAATGTATCAGACATTAAGCAAATTGATGCAGAAATTGATGGGCAGTCTCAAGTCACTAAGTCAATCACTGGTGTTGCCCCATCACCAGTGAAGGGTAAGATATTAGAATCTGCACCCGAAAGAAACCTCCATGCCAAAGATAGAGAACTTAAGATTGATGGGAAGATTGAGGCAGCTGAAGTATCTCTGGTACCCGAAGATAGTCAGCAAGCAAATGAAAACGTAGGGCAACCAGACATGACAAGAGCTCAAATAGTAAGGGAGCAGATGGAAGAATGCGTAGACAAACAACAGGATGGCAAGAAAGAGATTGGCGTTAGTGTGCAGAAGGGTGCACAGAGACCTGAGAAATCCAACTTACCAGAGAATGAGAAGGCAGCCCTGATACTGAAGGCAAAGGAGAGCATATTGAAGAAGGTGTTTGAGAAGGGAGTGACAGAAAAGCAAGCAGCTGAAGAGCTGGAGGCACTACGCAAGGAGGTGCACAAGAAGGACTTCCAGGCAGGGAATACCAGAGATGGAAAGATGCAAACTCCCGTGATTAAGATGGAAACTCCCTCGAGAAAGATGGCAATTCCCTTGACTAAGATGGTTGATGTTGAGGGTAGTACTGATGAGGATGACCACAGCAAACAGCCTGATGCTAAGCCAAAGGTGGAATGGATGGGAAAGACCAGTGGCCGAAAGGAGGAGAATTTGAAAGTGGATGTCAAGCAAGTTGTGGTTGTGGATGAGCCAAATGTCACAGATGAGTCAAGTTTAGCCCTTAAAGAAGCTAAGACCTTATCAAAAAATAAAGATGATCATGTCAGTGGTGTTAAGGAGGGGAAAGATAAAGAGACAGTTTCACCAGACCAGCATAAAGAGACTAGGCAAGGGAAGCGGAATAAGAAAAACAAAAAGTCAAAAATATCAAATGTTGCAGACCATGCTGATCCTGCTGCAGAAAAGCCATTAACTGTTGATGCAGTTGAGACGGCATCAATCTGTACCAAGACAACAGGAGTGAATATAGAAAGAAAAGCTGATGACCAGAAAAGGGAAAGTTGGAAAAATGGGAAGTCAGACAGTGATGTTGATAGGCCCTCGAGCAGCGATGACACTTGCAAGATGGCTACTTCTACAGTTAATGCCAAAACGACAGAGCCCATGGAAAAGGCAAAGGCTGACAAGTCTGTCAGAAAACAAGTGAAGGAACTTTTACAAATAGCTGGAAGTAAGTCTGTTGTTGAAGAAATTAAGGAACCTTTACAATTAACTGGGAATCAGTCTGCTGGAGATGAGTTTAAGAAACCCTTAAACATTTCTTTCATTAAGTCTGTTGGGGAAGAAGTTAAGGAACATGTACAAAAAGATGGAACTGACTCTGTAGGGGAGGAAATTAAGGAACCTTTAAAAATAGCTGGGATTAATTCTGCAGAGGAAGAATTTAAAGAAGATTTACAGATGACTGGACTGAAGACTGTTGTCAAAGAAATCAAAGAACCTGTACAAATAGCTGGAATTAAGTCTGTTATAGAAGAAATTAAGGAACCTTTACAATTAACTGGGAATCAGTCTGCTGGAGAAGAGTTTAAGAAATCCTTACACATTTCTGTCATTCATTCTGGTGAGCATGTACAAAAAGATGGAACTGACTCTGTAGGGGAGGAAATGAAGGAACCTTTACTATTAGCTGGGATTACGTCGGTTGGGGAAGAACTGAAAGAGCATCAACTCAACATTAAAGAGCACCAACACCCTGTAGTTCTCACTGCTGAGGAGTCTCTTGATTCAATACCCAGGAGTGCTGCTGATGTTGTTGGCACCTCTTATGAGGCTGTAAAACACAAATCACACTTACAACCTGATTCTATATCAGTTGATCCCAGGAAACAGGATCAAAACCTACATTTGAAGGGGGAAAATGGGCAAACGCAGAGACTTCAAGTTGAAAGTCCTCTTCCAAGTCCAACAGGCCTCAAGACACATCCAGAGTCTCTTTTACCATTGGGGGACATTCCCACAGAATCTGAGTTAGCTGAGGTACCACAGTTTGATACAGTTACAGAGAGCAGTGGGGAGGAGGAGGAGAACAATGAAGAAATAAAGATGAAGAAAAAGAAGGGTTCCGCTAAGGTTAGATAATTTTTGGTTAGCATTTCTTGATGTCTTACCACATAAAGGATCTCTTTATATCTGCACAATTTTGCTTCTGTTGTCCTACATTTCAGTTTTTAACTTTTATCTTTTCCCTGCAGTCATCACTGATCCGGCAGGAATGCCTGGAACACGACCAGCGAATCGTGGCTCTGGTCTCCATGGTGAGGCACATAGAGGTCTGCCTCAAACAGCAGCAGCAGCAGTCTATTGGCCGCAGCCTCATCTCTCTGGAAGACATCATCAGACAGACAGAGGTAAACACATGTGCACACGGTCTTCGTCTACTGATGTTACACAGCGTACTTTTACCCATTGTCCAGTCTTGGAATTATGATGTTAGGGACTTAGGACTCTAATTCTTAGGTTTGTAGTTTATGTGCACTCTGCGAGCATGTGAGACCATAGACAAAGCTGATTTAACAATGAATATGCTGTTGTTCTGTTCTGCTTTAATTAATCCGTCTCTTAGGCGCTGAGCCTCGAGCTCCAGGACCTGGAACCAGAGGTCAACAAGGAAGTGGAGGCCGCTGCCCAACTGCTTGAGCCACGCCCTTCCAATGTCCCACCTCAGCTCCTATTGGCTCTGGAGAAGGATGGGCGGAGCTTGGCCAGAGGGTACGAGTCCGCCAGGGGAGTCTCTGAGACCATTCTACGGGGTCTACGAGAACACAGAGACTCTTACAAGGTAAAGGAGGGTCATCGAAGCAGAATGGTCTCTTTAATGTTATTATTTCTCACTGTTTTATTCAAATGACCTAGTTGTATTTATTCCGGTCTCATATATATTTTTTTCGAAGCAGGATTAGGAATGGTACCAAGATTAGTTGCATTAGTTGCATGCTAACAAGAACGGTTGGCTCTCCGTCTCTCGCTTGTTTCAGGAGGCTGTGACAACGGAGCAGAAGAACCTTGGAGGTCAAGTGGAGATCCTCCTGTCCTGGTTGAGGGAGACGGAGGCCAGGAGCGACGGAGCGATGGCAGGGAAGGAGGACAAAGATAGCGCTGTTGATCAGATTACGCAGCAATTGGAGTACTGCAAGGTAAATAACACAAATGGTAGTCAAGTCCAATGGTCAATAACGATAATATGGTGTTTATTAGTTTTTTTCTCCCAGGAACTACTGGGAGAAGTTAGCTATCTATCTGCCATAGCTAACCTTTTAGAATGAGGTTCAATCTCAGATTTAATTTGCCCACACAAGATTTTAACTTGGTATATTATTGCATGAAAGTTAGTTGAATACTGGCTTTAAGCCTACTTCTACAACTACAACTACGTCTTCTTTATTCACTGTCCCTTCTCATCTCCATCAGGAGTTCCAGGCAGCCCTGACAGCCCGCTCCAATGAGGTCATCGACGCGGCCTTTGACATTCAGGTGTTCATCTCGGAGCGCGCCCAGGACCTCGCCCCGGAGCAGAGCAGGCAACTGCTGGGGCAGCTCCAGAGGCTGCAGGGGGCCTTCCACCAGGCCAGTGGGCAGGCCAAAGCCCGCGCTGAGGCCCTGTCCAATCAGAGGGCCAGGGAGGAGGAGCTCCAGCAGAAAGAGAGCGCTAAAGTGGAGGAGGAGGAAAAGGAGAGGGAGATAGAAAGACAGATGGCTCGGAAGATTGAGGTTTGGATGCACACGGACGAGTTCATTGATATGAACAAGTGTTTGGAGTGTGTTTTCTCTCACCACTCTGCTTTACTCACCGAAAGAATGTCTGCATTTTGCTTCACAATTCACAATTTTCTTCTCGTAACTGTAATGTTCATTGTTTAGCTCTACCATGTTATGGTCACCTAAACACAGATCCATACTTGCTGTTTTAATAACTACAACCTGCAATCATACTCATATATCATTGCCTCATACCTAGGAGAAATTCTCCATCCTTACAATAATAATAATTGAATATCATCTAATAATACAATCTTTGAATTGTGTATCACTGCTGCTCATGCTGCATATGCTATGCCACTAGACAGTTCATGTAGAAAGCTACCATGACAGTCACAGGCTTCTTCACCAGTATGTGTGCTACTCTCTTGCATGTCTCTTGCGTGTTAATATTAACATGTCTGCCTTGCTCTTCCAGATTGCCACGGAAAGGAAAAGGCTTTCACGCCTGTGGAAAAACTCTAGAGAATTGATAGCAACCAAACGTTACTGGCTACAATGCTTTCACTTTTCACCCCTCGACTCTACTGTTGTGTGAGAGAAACGGGGGAGGAAAAGAGCATATGTGTATACGTGTGATTTTGTATTTTTTTTCCTCTTGCTGTCTGATTTTACCTTGACTGAACTGTTGCTGACTTATTGATGAGACGATCCTGTGTATGTCTGTGTCTGCTTGTTTGTCTGCCTGTTTGTGTGCGTTGACGTGAACTCTGGACACAATATGCTCAAAGCTTTGCTCAAAGTGTGTGCACTGCACAGAAAAAGGGTAATACAGACAAGTGTGCACTCCAAGTTGATGAAGGCATGGTCGGTTTTTGGCTATTTTGGTCTGAGAGGTCTGATTTAATTAAAAGTAAAATAGGATGTCACCATCGATAAACAATGGTTCAGCTATGATTCTTACTTTTATATTTCTGTGGGCCATCCTTCTTTCCTTCCTCCACCTTTTCTGTCTCTCAGGTGGTCAAGCAGCAGAAAGCAGAGTGCTCTCAGAAACTAGAAGGCCTCAATGTGTGGTTGGCTGGAGCCGCCAGCATGTTGGCCAATCAGAAAGCCGGTGCAGAATCGGGGGATGTGGATGTCTTGCAAGAGAAGCAGAAGGAACTCAAGGTACTGAAAACTTTACATAGACAATTTGAATAGAAGAATGATCATTTTATACAATGTAAGCTTTATTATTGAATCTCTCTATGCGTCATAGTATTCACTGTATTCACAATCAATCATGTCTTCAGCCTCTATATCTAACTGTCTCAACCAAAACATTTCTACGTACCACCCTGTTGGGTAGCATGTGGCCAGACACACATAAATGTAAATTTTCTTTATATTAGCATCAATCTCTCTCCCTCTCCCTCTCCCTCTCCCTCCCTCGTCCAGGAGGTGCAGAAGGAGCTTCAGAGCAAAGCAGAGGGAGTGGCTGGGACCATCCGCTCGGTGGAGGACTTCCTGTCGGAGCGAGGGGACTGCCTGAGCCCCGAGGAGAGGGAGAGCCTGCAGGGGGCGCTACGCAAGATGAAAGAGCAGTACGGTGCCCTGACGGACTCTGCCAATGCCTCGGTCACCCAGCTGGACACGGCCATCAGCACCACGCTCCAGCAGAACACACAGAGGGTAAGGGGAGCAGAGGGGGTTCATGGGAAATGGAGTCATAAATAAATAAGAGTATTATTTATATAGTAGATAGTGTTGTTCGCATATTCATTGTAAAGTAATTTCTTGAAATATTTTGTTGATGGAACTTAACAGGTTTCTCTTTGTTTTCTTGACCCCACAATGTTGAGATGCACATTTTAAGTTTGAATTTAATATTGGCTAATAAAACTATTGGTGTTGATAAAGTTGAAGTTGAACTCCCCACTCTGCTCCTCTCCACTTTTGTCCTTTCCTCATCCTCTCGCCCTCTCCTCCTCCTCCTCCTCCTCCTCCTCTCCAGGCTAAGGCAGAGGAGGACCTCCAGGAGACTCGGGGACAGATCGATGCCATGCTGGAAGGCCTGTCCTCCCTCAGCCAGCCTGCTGTGAAGGCAGCCGCCACCAGGTGCAGCGCGTCTGCTGAAGATGTCATAGACGGGCGGTTCTCTTCCACACAGCCAGAGGGCGCTCTACAGTCACACACAGACATGCTACAGGTCAGACACGCAGGGTTTTTGGCAGGGTTTTTTTTTTGGATGGCAGGGTTTTTTGTTTGCGTTATTTATGATAACTGTGGAATTCTTTGACAAAATGTATGCTTTTTTAAAATGATATATCTAAGAATATATCTAAATAATAATGACAAATAATATCTGTGTTATATATTTTCATAGTTTAATCATAAAAATAGTATAATACAAAGATGCTGATCTTGCAGATCTGTAGCTTTATGAGTTTATAGTTTATTTCACACATTGTTTTACATTTCCATACATCTCTGAGCCCTGCTGTAACTTGACCTCCACCTTTAAGCCCCTAATGTTTCTCAACCCGATCCCCCTTCGCCCCCATCAGGCGGAGATGCAGCAGCTCCAGGCCCAGCAGGCCCAGTTGCTGCAAGTGGCCCAGTCCACGCGCTCCCTGCTGGAGCAGCCCGACTCGGCGGTGCCCCCCGAGGAGAAGCGCCGCCTCCGGGCCTCTCTGGACCAGCTGCAGGCTCAGCACCAGAGCAAGCTGCAGAACTGCCAGGTATAGTGCACGGCCGCATCACTGCTCTCTCTCTCTCTGCAGTCTCTACTGTTGGCTCTTCATCCAAACGGAGAGTCAGCAGACTGAAGTACAGGATGCAGATGGGACGGTGGGTAATGGAAATCCACTGCGCAGGATTTCCGTTGGCAAACACCAACTATAGCAGGGCATAAATTGAAACAATTCAATACAACGCAACAAAATCATATTTCAAATACACTTTATTTATATATTATTTTAATATATAAATATTAAAATAAAGCCAATATTACATTTTCTATAATTGTATCCCGAAAAAAAGCTGTATGAATTGAAGAAACTCCTGCACTCAGTAGCTTACAATGCAGCACATTTATTAATAGTAACGTCAGACTGATCATGTATTGCATCCTTAATATTCTGCCTGAGATTAATACAGTTGTATACATTACAGTACATTGTATCTTAAAAGACTGATCTGGCGAGAGCTTGCGTCACTGCTCTCTGTGTCCCCCTCTAGGATCGCCTGAGGAAATCGGAGGTTCTGCGGGACGAGCTGTCCAAGTTCCTCCTGGAGCACGGCAGTCTGGGCACCTGGCTGGAACAGAGCGAGCAGGAGCTGCGTTCCCTGGGGGAAGGAGAGACCGACGCGCAGGGGCTGAAGGGACGGCTGGAGGAACACAAGAAGGTAGACGCGCTCGCTGCTCAAGACGAGAGTGACGTTCTCTCACACACATCGATCGCCCTTCTGTGCACATGCTGAGCGATAACCTGGTTCTTCTAACGTGGTTCCTCTAACCTGGTTCCTTTTTAATCTGGTTCCCCTACCCACCCCCCTCCAGCTGGCTGAGGAGGTGATCTGCCACAAGGCGGACCTCCGCTTCGTGTCCATCTCGGGTCAGAAGGTCCTGGACTCGGTGCAGGGGGCGCTGGAGCAGGCGGGGGGTTCGGACCCGGCGCTGGACAGTACCAAGCAGCTAGTGACGGACAAACTGCACGACGCCAACCACAGATACACTGGCCTACACACCAAGGTAGGCCTCCACAGATACACTGGCCTACACACCAAGGTAGGCCTCCACAGATACACTGGCTTACACCCTCCTTCCTATGTCTCTCTTTCCCTCCCTATGTCTCTCTCTCTCCCTCCCTATGTCTCTCTCTCTCTCCCTCCCTATGTCTCTCTTTCTCTCCCTCCCTATGTCTCTCTCTCTCTCCCTCCCTATGTCTCTCTCTCTCTCTCTCTCTCTCTCTCTCTGCAGTCCTCTGATCTGGGCGGCCGTCTGTCCGGGCTGCTGGAGCGCTACCAGCAGTACCAGGACGAGGCGGTGTCGCTCCACTCCTGGCTCAGCAGCCAGGAGCAGGACCAGGACACGGCCCGGCCCAGCGGGGACACCAACCCCCAGAACCTGCAGAACACACTCCGACAAGTACAGGTGGGATGCACGCAGACGCACACGCACACACGCACACACATCTTCCCTTGTTCTCGTGAAATTGAATTATGTTTATTCTCACAAAAATGATTAGAATTGCAGAGAATCCAAGATGTCCTTGTCATGTTTTCTCAACAAATTTTATTTAATTAACTGTGGATATTTGGCTGATACTTTGCTGATATATGCATTTTCTTATGTGCACATTCTTTTGTATATCTTTGTTTCCCCCCCCCTCCCCAGCTGTTGCAGGATGAGCTGGCAGCCCGTTCAGTGCAGCTGGAGAGGGTGAAGAGAGCGGGCAGGGAGCTGGTCAGCACAGAGGAATCCCCCTCCCTCAAGGCTGTGGACATCCTCTGCACCGCAGGTAGGGGCTGGGCCCATCGGGCGCACAACAGCGCCATCTAGTGGCTCACAAAAAAGCTGTTGGTTCTCAACTGATTTACAGTCATGCAAAGAATACGTTGGTCTTGAATTTAAGCCTAATTTATGTTTTTTTATTATATCTATATTATATCTAAATCTATGGCGTTAAGGTTTCAGAAAAAATGATTGATTATTTTCTGCTGCATTCTAAAAAAATTTAATTTTGACTACAACCAGCAATTATTTTTCTCTGCTCAATTTCTCTTTCAGATGGCCTGGAGAGAAGGTTTGATACGCTGTCTGCGTCGGTGTCGGAGAGGGCCGAGCAGCTGCAGACAGCGGTGGCCCAGTCGGTCAGCGTTCAGGAGGGGCTGAAGGGTCTGTTGTCCTGGCTGGACCAGCTGGTTCTGAACCCAGGACCGGTCCAGCCCACCACTCAGGCTGTTCAGGATGCCATGACCCAAAACCAGGTAGGTAGGCCAATGGCCGTGGTGAAGATAGCTGCCGACATGTTTCTCGTGTTTGAAAAATCGATATGCTTTTGATATCACTATACTTACACGCACTTATGAAGAAATGTAAATGGCAGAAATTGACTTGGAGGTAGACTAGGAACAAACATGAAGTCTCTCTGTAATCATTTTTGGCTTTAAATACTTAAAGCCAAAAACCCTTTGGCTTTAATCGACACACTACTCAACTCAAGTACATAAGTGGCGCACATAATGGCTTGGCATTTAAAATGGAAGAAGCCAAGGCATAATTCTATTTGGGTCTTAACTTTGACTTGTGGGTAAAACAAAGCAAAATCCATATCTCTGGTATACCCCCATAAACCGCCTCACGTACCGCCTAGCTTACCCCTACCCCCCCCCCCGCCAACTGTGAACCACTGTTATGTGAACCCCACCCCACCTAACTTACTCACGACCCCCCCCCTCCTCTACAGAAGCTTCGCCAGGAGCTGCTGACCCGGCAGGGCAGCGTGGAAGCCACGCACGACTCTCTCTCCAAGCTCCTGCAGAGCGCCGACGCAGCCACGGCCTCCGACCTCCGGGGGGCGCTGGCCAAGCTGAACGGATGCTACTCCGCCGCCCAGGCCAGCCAGGCGGAGAGAGAGGCCGAGCTGAAGGACCTGCTGCCCAGGCTGGAGAGCTACGAGCGCCTTGGGACCGACCTGCAGGGCTTCACCCAGAGCAGGCTGAAGGCCCTGGGGCCGGTAGGCCAGCCTGAGCACAGCGTGGACGACTACAGGCAGACCCTGGAGGTTAGCAGGAGAAGATGTTAACCGTTTTATAGTCGTACGCCCTCATCGTAGTCCATGTTAGCATGAGTTTTATGAAACGTACTGAAATAATATTGAATCAACCAAGCCTGAATGTTGAGTGGTTTTATTCACCAACCAATGTATTCGTTGGTCAATTCCATCATGGTTTTAATGTCAAAAGGCTTTCCATTTTACCGTAGCTTTACCATAGGACACAGAATGATGGACAGTGAAGTGTTGATTGTTATCACGGTTAATTATAAGAGTTTAAAGATATATTGTAGCAGCTCAGTGACTAATATTGGCAGCAGTTCATCTAATAACACATTGCGTACATCTGTTTTGTCCTTTCACAGGAGGTGAAGTCAGATCTGGAGCAGGAGGCGGGACAACTGAAGTCCTTCTGTGATCTGGGTACAGACCTCAGCCAATCACAAGCCATTTCCAACTCTCAAAGCCTATTGGATAATGTCAAGGAGGTGTCAGATGAGTTCAGCCGACTGGAAGCCAATGTGAATGACAGGTAATATTGCAAATAGAAGCCTTGACAATTGCAAATATGAGCATGTACATTTATTAAGAGCTTTACTGTGAATTTACAATGAAGGCGTTAAGGTTTAAACATCAACACATAGGAACTAAACACATTTACACATAGTAAAGCTAAAGTACTGTACAGTAATGTCTGGTTGGTGTAAATGTTGCCCCCTTGATAATCACACTTTTCTATCAGAAGGTGACTAATTAGGCCCATTATGACCAGTAGTGCTTCTCAGAGACATGGAGTACACTGAGGTAAACAGTATGGTCAGGTCAGGGTGTATTAGTGCTAGCCTGATGCTGTTCAGACAGGGCCAGATCAGGCCACCAGGCCTCTGTCCCTGGATGCCTGCATGAATGGTGCTGGTCCAAAGAAGAAAATAAAACACATTCTTTCTTTCTTTTTTTCTCATTTCATTTTTTCTTTCTCTTTCTTTCTCGCTCTCCCTCCCTCCCTCTCCCAGGTTTTCAGCCATCCAGGGCTGTGAGCAGCGGCTGGGTCAATTCCGTGGGCTCTCTGGCTCCCTCCTCAGGTGGCTCCAGGCATCTCAGGAGCAGCTGCCTGCCAAGGAGCCCAGCCTGGACACCGAGGGCATGCAGCGCAGAGTCCAGCAACTCCAGGTGTGTGTGTGGGTCTGTGGCGGTGGCTGGGAGTAAGTGTGGGAGGGTCAACTATATTGCTGCTTTTGTCATTATGCCAGAGCTTCCTAGAAGATACAATTCATATACTTAAGCATATTAAAAATGATAGAGCTGAGGAGTCAATGGGACTAAAGTCAATGGGAATAAGTACAGACTCAGTATATATTTAAAAGCTTCAAAGTGAGCGTGAACTAACCCCAGTGAAACGGATGTGTGCAGGAGTTGTGTAACGACTGGGAGTCCCAGGGTGCCCGGGTCCAGGAGCTGAACAAGACCGGCTCAGAGCTGGAGTCCACCATCATCGGCATCACGGCACCACAGACCAAGACCGGTAAACAACAGATACCAGACACTGAACACTCGACATAAGCCATACATAAGCCACACGTAAATGGCCATACACATGAAGGTAAAAGTCTTGTGACGTAGGCCTACATTCCTACCGCTCTTATGAAGTTTGTGTGTGTCTCTCAGGTGCTCCTCAGGTCAACGGTTCAGCCAACCCAGGCAGCGTTAATGGCATCCATACCTGCAAAGGTGAGCGCTCACTTGTGTCTATATCTCTTATCTTCATCTCTCTCTCTCTTTTTCTCATTCACTCAGTCACTCACCCTCCTACACTGCTGCAGACAGCACCTAGTGGTAGTCCCTTCTTTCTGTTAAGGTCAAGGTTATTCACTGTTTTTGTGTCGGTGCCTCCACCAGACCTGACGGAGCTGCAGGTGGCGGTGGCGGACGTGAACGGCCGCTACGAGACGCTGGGCTCGGAGCTGAAGGAGCGCCACGCCCGGCAGCAGGCGTCCCTGGAGCTCAGGCAGCAGGCCAGCCAGGGGGCCCAGGAGCTCAGCAGCTGGCTGAGGGACCGCGAGCACAGCCTGGAGCAGGGCCAGACCGCCACCCCCTCCAAACCCGAGGTGGTACGCGCCAAGGCTCAGGAGAACAAGGTGCGCGCCGGGCTCCTCCAAGTCTCAAATAGGGGGGAAAATGTAGTTATTAAATACGGTTCTTCACATTAAATAAAGTCTGACATTATATAAACATAAACATGCACTTTTAGAGTATGTGTAATACGATAATGTTACTTATTATTCTTGTTGAAAAACATACACAGCTACCAAGTTATGTCATTTTCCATTCACTCAGAAATAATTGTTTCAACCGATTCCCTGTTGTTTTTTTTTAAGACCTCCAATGCCTTCATCTCGCCCCTTAAATCGCCCCAGAACCAGTACCGCTACTGTACGCTCAGTCGGTTCGTTCTGTTTGTAAACCTCCTCCTCCTCTGCTCCTCCAGGCGCTCCTCAGGGAGCTGACGGAGCACTCGGGGAAGGTGGAGGAGCTGAAGGCCACGCTGAGGAAGCTGATCGCCGACAACCCGGACTCCCCTGAAGCAGCCGCCTGGAGAGAGCAGCTGCAGGCGTTAGGTCAGTGGAGCAACCCCAACCCTGTGGCTCCACAGGTCGACAAGGAGACGCCCCACGCCATTTGTATTCAAAAACCGACATTATTACCAACGTTAAACCTGCAACTTTACTACTGCAGCTATTTGCTGTGTTCAAAAAAAAAGTGTAGAAGTAGAACGTCTTCAGGAATAAAGTACACCCATCAAGTCAATCCATCCAGGGAATTTTACCTTTGCGCCTCCCATCGTGGGAAAATCGTGGACGTGTCGGAAAATGATATAGCTATAACTGTAGCTACACCTCATACCACTAGAGGCTGCTAATGGGAAAACAAAGCATTTTTATATACTTGGTGAAGCTGAGAACAATCAAGACCAAGTTTCTCAAAAGCAGCTGGACAGAGACTTTATTATTGGTAGTTGAATGCAAAATGATTAGATCTCAAAGTGTGTTCTAAATTCAAGTGCTAAAAACAACTAACTGCACACCTCAGCTCAATTCTGTCTCGGTTCAATTCACTAGATACTGTGACATGATGTTACACATCTAGAAACCGTTTATTAATGTAATGTTTCCGCATTTCCTCGTTTGACACTTTTTGAATCGGTCCCTTTCTCCTCTCAGACTCCCGCTGGCAGCAGGCCAATCAGACCGCAGCACAGCGGCAGACCGAGCTGGAGACCTGTGCTGATAGGCTGGGCAGTTTTGCCACGGCGGCCAGTCAGCTGGGGCCGTGGCTGCGGGAGAAGGAGCTGATGATGAGCGTGCTCGGACCGCTGAGCATCGACCCCAACATGCTCAACACGCAGAAACAACAAGTACAGGTAGGGGGTGCTAGACACACTACAGACATACAGGCAGCTCACCACACCTGGACACTTTCAGAGAAATATAGCGTTTTGGTTTGTACTCTTGGGGTAAGACAAACACACATTTATGAATAGTTGGATGTGTGCGCACGGCACGCTTGACTCTGGACATTGACAGACACACAGAGAGACGCAGAGACTCTGTAAGTCAAGTACATTTTTTTCTGTTGAGCCCTTTATCACAGTTTCGGTCGAAGGCCACACGAGTCATTTGATGGAAAAGGAAGAACTCCCCAAATCCAAGGGAAGATACTTTATGAAGGAACACAGAAGAGGGCTCCATCCTTCCTGTAGTTTTAGGGTTTTGTTGTCCTGTTTTTAACTATGGTTCTCCAAACCTTTAACCCCACCCCTCCCTCTTTCTCTTCTCCCCCTCAATCTCTCTCTCTCTCCCAGTTCATGCTGCGCGAGTTCGATACCCGCCGGCCCCAGTACGACCAGCTGACCCAGTCTGCGGAGGGCATCCTCTCTCAGACCGGCGACGCCCCCCAGGACCCCAAGGACCTGCAGGAGGTTCGGGCCGAGCTGGGCTCCATCTCGCAGCAGTGGGAGGACCTGACGTCCCGACTGGACCTCAGGTCGGGGCGCATCGACCGGGCCCAGGGCACCAGCGAACGCTACCAGGTAAGCAGCGCCCATGGGGTGCTGGACGGTTGCCCCTGGCGACGGTGATGTTCCTGTTCTAATACTGCGGGCCGTATCAAAATGTGGCATTAATACTTCTGGTGTTTAGTTTGACATGGTTATTACTATTTGGTCATAAGCAGACACTAGGAGTGGTTAGTGTTTTTAACTCCCTGCAAAAAGGTTCGAATCCCGATTTCCGCAGTCCACCTCTAGGCAGCCTTGAGCAACAAGCCTTACCCCTACCTGCTCCTTCATTATATTAATCTGAAAATTACTACTAAACTACTATATTACTATACGACTACTATTTAGTAATATAGCAGACGCTTTTATCCAAAGCGACTTCCAAAGCATTTATTATAATTTTTTTTAAGTAGCTAGGGTTTAATGGCTTAGGAAATAGGGGATTGAACCTAGGACCTTTCGGTTCCATTGGCCCTGACCACCGCGTGATCCTGCAGGATCAACACCCCACTGCTTTAAGCCTGCCGAAGTCAAAAGTAAGGCGAACACGTATTTAACAAGCAAGCACTTCACCCCGCCCACCTCCACCCTCCCAGGCCCTGCTGAAGGAGCTGGCGGACAGCGTGAGCGACCTGGGCGAGCGGCTGGACGGCCAGGCGTCGCTCAGCGCCCAGCCCGAGGCCCTGAGGAGCCGGCTGCAGGAGACGGGCGAGGTGCGCTCGGAGCTGGAGAGGCGGCGCGCGGAGCTGGGCGAGGCGGAGAGGCTGTGCGAGGAGCTGAGCGCCATCGTGGCCGAGCCCTACCTGCGGGAGGAGCTCAGCAAGCGGCTGGAGGCCGTCGGAGCGCCGCTGCGGAGCCTGGAGGAGCGCGCCGGTAGGTGGAGGTGGTGGTGGTGGTGGTGATGAGGGTGGTGGTGGTGGTGGTGGTGGTGATGATGATGATAGGGACCAGTTTGTTTGTTTGTTCAAGATAGGCACCAGCTTTCGGTTTAAACCTGATTCTTAAAGTTAGCATAGTTTACAGCATAATAGATAGCATAATAGTTTAGCATTAAAATGGGCAAGATGACATCAATGGATAACATGGTATTAATGCAGGATAGTTTTTTGTCAATGTGCTTCAGTGAGATACAGGAAAAGTATAAAAGGAATCAAATGAAATACAGTAATTTACAAAAAACAACAAAGAAGAACATGAAAAACGATCTAAACCAAACATTCTCAGAATTGCAGACTACATGATTAAGCCTTTGACCGATTTCAACCCTTAGAGCAGCAAGGCACTTATCTTGTGGATAACCAGCATGGGTCGATCGCACTACCAGTATTCAAATTCAGGTCAAACCGAGTCCCAAAGTACAGAGAGCGCACAACGAAAGAGGAAAGGGAATTTTTGATATTTTCTTTCTATTCATTTCTATTCATTTGTTCAATGTTTCAAGTTCCTGAAGCTTGAGTCAGAGATGAAAAGTTAGTTTTTGATAGCAAACACAATGGAACTGCATATGATTCAACACCCTGCTGCCCCAGGCTTGAAAGTCATGCTGCTGTCATATGATTTCAATCTCTGGCTGGAGACACCCAGTTGATCACACACACACTCCACTCACTGATAAATCATTAATCAAATTTCTTTGTTTGGCAGATGTAATCATGTTTGAGAGCAAACAGATGCAACTGTTTTTTTCGAAGTGTTATTTCTCTGAATGTTATTAACGTATCTACTTCTTCTACAGTTTTGACAGTAGATTGTTTTTATTACCCAGCAAAGTAAATAGACCAGTTGGATATACTAACAGATGTATTTCCCAAGCATCTACAATTCCCATCTAATTATTTTTGTAAATCTGTCATACAAATTGTTTTGACAAAATCAAAAAGCTCTCCTAACAAACTCTCACTTACACTCTCTCAATCTCTCTCTGTTTATCTCTCTCTTTGTCTGTCGCTCTCTCTCTCCCCCATCCATCTGTCTCTCTCCTCCTATTCCTCCTCCTCTCTCTATCTGTCTTTCGCTCTTTATCTCTCCTTATCTTATCCCCTTACCGATCTGCTTCGTTCTCTCTCTCTCTGTCTCTGTCTTGGTCTCTCTCTGTCTCTCTCTCTCTGTCTCTCCTTGGCTTTCTCTCTCTGTCTCTCTCTCCTGGGCTCTCTCTGTCTCTCTCTC
The DNA here is from genome assembly GCA_027123675.1 of Molva macrophthalma. Lineage (NCBI taxonomy): Eukaryota > Metazoa > Chordata > Actinopteri > Gadiformes > Lotidae > Molva > Molva macrophthalma. The sequence goes on from JAOPJO010000103.1 coordinate 8,189,660, forward strand.
CTGGGCTCTCTCTGTCTCTGTCTCTGTCTCTGTCTCTCTCTCTCTCTCTCTCTCTCTCTCTCTCTCTTTCTGTCTCTGTCTCTCCTGGGCTCTCCCTCTGCGTCTCTCCCTCTCTCCAGCTGACGGTCTGTCCCAGCTGCAGGCCGCCCTCTCCTCCACCCAGCAGTTCCAGCAGATGTTCGACGAACTGCGCTGCTGGCTGGACAACCAGGCGGACACCAGGGACTCCTCGGCCGACTCCCTCCCCTGCCAGCCGGGGGCTCTGCGCTCCCTGCTGGCCCACACCGAGGAGCTCCAGCGGGGCATCGCCGCCCAGCGCGGCTCCTACGAGCTCCTCCAGGCCGAGGGCGCCTCGCTCCTCGCCGCCCTCCCCGCCGGAGGTGACGAGCGCTCGGCCCTGCAGTCGCGCCTGTCCGGCCTGCGCCAGGACTGGGACGGGCAGAACCAGAGGGTCACCGACCGGCAGAACCGCCTGAAGTCCACCCTGGCAAAGGCCGAGACGTACCAGCAGCACCGGGCGGAGATGGTGCCCTGGCTGGAGGAGTGCGAGGGGAAGGACGCGGAGATACAGCCATCGCTGGACCCCGCGGCCGTGGACGAGGCCCTGCAGAAGGCCAGGACGCTCTCAATGGACCTGGAGAGGAGGCGACCCCTGGTGGATGCCCTCAACACCGCAGCGGACCAGTTGCTGGAGCAGTGCCGTGTCGGAGAGGAAGAGGTATGTTGCGTTATTGAAGGGGTGTCATTTTTTAAGATTTGGTTTGCTTCCTGATTGAGCCAAAGCTGCTCTATGTTTGCTTTGTAATGATCTATGTTTGCTTTGTTTTATTTATATAGAGATATATATATATATATTGCGTTCGGGATGTAAAGAGGATTACAACAAATATAAAAATTCTAAAACAAATTGCCACCCTAGTTTTAATGACTCTTGTCTCCAGTGTCAACAGGTGAAAAATTCACATTTTCTTTAAGACATGCTTGACTCCCATCGATCTGTTTATATTGTCCAAAACAAAACCCAAGCAATGCTAACATGTCCACCCGTTGACAACAGGTGCGTGATGAGAAGGCCCAGCTGAACCGCAGGGTGGACGGCCTGGGGGAGAGGGTCCACGACCACGCCTCCCAGCTGGAGGAGCTGGCCGGCCGCCTCAAGGAATTCCAGGAGGGGAGACAGGGTGTGGAGAGGAGGCTGGATGCGGCCAAACACCAGATAGAAGTACAGGAAGCTCTGGGGCCACAGGTAATCTGAATGAAGGTTGAGTCTGAATTACTGTGGAGTTTGATCTGAATTGCAGTTGAGTTTAGTCTGAATTAATGTTGAGTTTAGTCTGATTACTGTGGAGTTGAATCTGAATACTTAGTAAATCATAGGGCTGTTGTTAATCTGCTCATCAGATTATAAGAAATCAGTCAAAAAATGTAGTTGATGATTTAGAAATGTACATCTGACAATATTGCAAAGTGCTCATCCACCTCTATTACCATTTAGTCGTTCTAGCAGATGCGTTTATCCAAAGTGATGCATGTCATTAACAAGCAGGTTGGGTTTAGGCATCTGGATGTCTACAGGTACTGTAGGACTGCAGACATCGGGGATCGATCCCAGAACCTTTTGGCTCGGAGTCAAACTCCCTTACCACAAATAGACCATCCTGCTTTTTATTGTATTTTAAACCCTTTCTCTCTGCGGCCCACAGGCGTGCAGCGCAAAGAGCCTGGAGCGTCTGAGGAGCCAGCAGGAGGCCCTCAGGTCCCTGCAGCCCCAGGTGGTCTACCTCAGGGACCTAGCCCAGGGTCTGGTGCAGGACGCACCCCAGACACCAGGGGGCGGCAGAGAGGGAGCAGAGAAGCTGCAGCAGCAGGCGACCGACACTGAGAAGGAGTATGAAGACGTTACGGAGAAGGTGAGCAGAGAAGGGATGGGGTTGTTTTTTGAAGGTTGTACAGATGAAACCGTTTTAATAGAAAACAAATGTAATTCACTATAATTATGAAGGCCGAGAAAGGGGAACAGTGCCTATTGGCGATACATGAAAACTGTTTTTTCCCAGCACGGCACAGGGGAAAAAAGTAATATGCAATGAGTGAGATCATAGATTATTACTCCCGAGTAGAAAATGACCTTTCAATGAGAACAACTCAAGTGTGTGTGTCGTGTTTGTCTGCGTGTGTGTTTGTGTGAGTGCTGTGTGTTGATGTGTGTGTGTGTGTGTGTGTGTGAATTTAGGTCAAGGCTGTGTATTAGGCTGCGTGGATCAGTGTCCAGGCGGTTGAGAAAGCGCAGAGTGCTGGGCTGTCAGAAGACTAGCGCTATTTGAGTTACAGCTAGTCTTATATGGTCATTGTGGACGTTGTGGCTCTTTTAGTCATCGTACAAAATGTAAACCACATGTACTGGAACACAAGGTACTATAACCATAACTATTATAACCATATTTCTCTTTTCCCGTCTCCAAACTTCCCATACAAGGTCATTCCAATCCAAACGGTTGGATTGGATTATTGTATTGTGTCAAATATGTTTTTGTTTCACGTTTATACGTTGGTCTGTTGCTGCTATTGCACAACCTAGTTTAGCACAGATAACTGGACAGAGTGCAGAGTAGCTATTCAAATCAGAAACATACAAGGTGAATCATTTTTTATTTTTTTTTTATTTTTCTAGTGAACCGCTACCACATATGGCATATCAAAGTGCTTTCTAGATTATTATTTATTGTATAATTTATTTAAAGTTATTTCAAAATAAAACGTAATAAAAAATATATATTCACACCTAGATAATAATAATACATGCATAATAATACATGCCTAAACCCCTTGTCTCTCTCCCGCTAAGATCGAGCAGTATTAACCCTATTCTCTCTCTCTCTCTCTCTCTCTCTCTCTCCCTCTCTCTCTCTCTCTCTCTCGCGCTCTTTCTGTGTGACTCTCTGTGTCTCTTTGTTCGTGTGTCTAGCTCGTTCTCTGACTTTCTCTGACTCTCTGTCTCTCGCACCTCCAAATGTATTTATTCCTTCATCTCCATGAGACTTGACACATTTTTCCAACGCGTGTGTGTGTGTGTGTGTGTGTGTGTTTGTGTGTGTATGTGTGGTTGTGTGTGTCACCTTTAATATCCATACCCTCTATTGTGGGAACATATTCTGTATTCCAGTACCGAACACACACACACACACACACGCCAGACACAGGTATTTGTGTAGTATTGTTGCATTGTTTGACTGTGTGTGTGTGCGCGTGTGTGCGTTTCAAACTACACTCAGGCCTTTGGATAATTACTACGGCGCAGGGAAAATCGCTTCTCGATGCAAAAATAAAAAAAGAGATAAATCAAACCTAATCCCTCTGTTTCTCCCTCCTCACGCATAAACACACACTTCCTCACTCTCCACCTCTGACACGCACGCGCGCACACACACGCAAACACACACACACACACACACCAACGCACTCCCTCTCTCTCCCTCTCTCCTCCCTCTCTCTCTCACACTCTCTATGTCTCCTTTGTTTTCTCCAAGGTACACAGGCTAACACGAGCGTTTGCCCGTTGCGGGCGTTACCACGGTTACCAGGACACAAACACACAGGGAAGCCGGTGTGGCGGCGGCGGCGTCCACGGCGTCCGCAGACACCGGTGGCGTTCTGCTGGGGGATGCACCGCCTCGCCCCGGGGACCCTGGACGCCTCTGCCATAAACTGTGTTTCCATGGTTAGCTTGTGATGAATGGGACTCGGTGGAAGTCAATGAGATAGTGCAGTGCTATAAGTCAACGCTGCTCAGCACCCCTCCCTCCCTCACGCCCACACACACACACACACACACACACACACACAGGGACGCACACACACACAGGGACGCACACACACACACACACACAGGGACGCACACACACGCAGGGACGCACACAGGCACACACGCAGGGATGCACACAGACACACACGCAGGGACACACACACACGCAGGGACGCACACACACACACACACACACACACACAGGGACGCACAAACATGCAGGGATACACTCACAAACACACACACACACACAAACACACACACACACACACACACAGGGATGCATACACACACACACACAGGGAAGCACACACGGACACGCATAGGGACACACACACACGCAGGGACACACACATTCACACAGATGTAGGATGCACAAACGCCCACGGAGAAGCACAGAGACGCACACACACACACACACACACACACACACACACACACACGGAGGACCGTAGGGGTGAGCATACACACAGAAGCATATAGAAACGTGCATACACACACACACACACACAAAGACACACACATACACAGAAACGCGTAGAAGCACATATACACACACACCCACGCACACCAAACACACACACACACAGAAGTGCACACATGCAGATGCACACACCCTCCCACACAAACACACATACTCAAGTGCATACACACACACAACTGCTGACACACACACAAACACACACACCCCAAACACACTTACTCGCACACACACACACACACACACACACACACACACACATATACACACAAAAAGTCGATGGGGGTGTAGCGTCCCATAATTCAAGAGGCAAGAAGATACATCCACTTTCACAGGGGGGCAATTGTATTAGCACATTCTCCAACAGAAACACGCACCTGCACACACACACACACACACACACACACACAGAAACACACACACGCAGAAATAGTCAAGTCCAACTGGGCTGGAAATGAGGTGGAACGAAAGGACACACCACATGAAGGCTTATATGCCTGTGAAACCTGTGTGTGTGTGTGTGTGTTTGTTTCCATGTGTGTTTTTTATGTAAACATGATTTTAACATCCTTTTTTATTTAGTTTTTTCGATTTTAATATCCAGCACCTCCATTTTATGTTCATAGAAACAAGTCTTGTCTGGTAATATATTTTACATGATTATTATTTTGAGTGTTATTCATTTTGTTTTATTTTTTAACAAAAATCCTTAATTAATTAAGGCACCCTCCCTTCTCATTAGGGTGACTCTGGTAATTACGGACGGCCCCTAGAGGCATAAGTGATCCCTCAACAAGCCTCTTCAGGTTCAATCTGTCATGAAGACGTTACGTTTCAGGGGCCGTTGATTTTGTTTGGCAGTGGAGAGGAAGAAAATGCCAACAAGATGTAGAACGCCTTTTTCTTTTGGTTGGAAAACTGTTACCAGAGCTACCACACTCACCGCCGTGGACGTCATCTCTGTGCTGTGCTGTACGGTTGAGGGGCTTTGAATGGTGCTGGCTGGATCCTCTCCTTCTCGAAACACCTACAGGCCTATCTGTTGCAAAGTACAGGCGAACCCGACTCTAGTGCATGATCACAACGCAGGATAGTTATCGGACTTATTAGTGATGACTATGAATTTGAGTGATTGATGCATTTTTAATCAATGCACTTTTAAAGGCACTGTGTGGATAGGTGGCAGATCGGCAAGAAGATAGATAAATATATATATAGATAGATATATAGATAGATAGATAGAGAGAGAGAGAGAGAGAGGGAGCTACAGACAGACTGACACAATAAGAAGCGGTCGATCATCACATCAAAAGATCATTAGCGTATAGCCAAGCATTATACTGATTTCAAGCCATTCAAAAACACCTGGCCATGAAACGTATCCTAATCCACAGTGGCAGGGTCAGCTAGTATGAGGGACTCCCAGGCTGTGTCTCTGAGCATACTCGCCCATTCACCTCCACCAGGACCTGCTGCCTCTCCGCGAGCTCCAGACCCGCCTGCTTCAGCCCTGACAACTCCCCTCCTTGTTCTCCCCCCCACAGGCCGCCCTGCGCCAGATGTGGAAATTGCAGGTCTTGCCAGAGGTTTTCATTGGCAAGGTACTCGCGCTCCTAGATACACCTAAGTGGGATTTTCCTCCCCAAAAATTTATTTTTGTGTGTTTTTTAGTTTTTTTCCCCTAAAGTGTGATTACTGAGCCAGACCAGATTCCCGAACGGTCCGTTGGGCTTCAGGAGCCGGGAATACACTCCGGTGTGTCTGGACGGAGTCGTGATTGGTCGGTGTGACTGATGATGTCAGAGGGAGAGAACCAGAGGTACAGGTCGGTTTGTTGTTTCAGTTCATGTGTGTGTGAAATGACAGACAGACACACACGCACACACACACACACGCACACACACACACACACACACACACACAGACTGTGTCTGTTTTAAGGCCCAACATGAGGAGCAGAGATCGAATCTTAACCTTCATCCTTATATTATGACGGATTATGAAAAATACTTTCAATTAATAATAATAATTATTATTATTATTATTATAAATTACCCCTGCATTTTTCATATACAAAGGTAATGGATGGTATATCAAAACACAATACCACACAATAACAATCATAAACAATATTAGAAATGAATAAACTCTGTACAAGCCTATGTGGGTCATCACAATTCAAAAAGTGCTGGGTTAAAGAATAACCCAACTTTAACCCCACCACTGGGTAACTATGGGACAGAACATGCGCTGGGTTGGTTTGACCCAATTGCTGGGTTTACCCATTTAACCCAGAATGCAGGGTTGTTCATTTGACCCTAGCTAGTGAGTGACATTAACTCTGTTGCTGGGTTGATTATTACTCATACACTGAGTTATTTACTGTCTCATTGCCTTGCTACTTTCATATTAAATGATAATAATAATAAAATATAGGTATACCATATATCAATTATTATTGTTGTGTAATTTATAATAATTTCCCATAATCATACAAACACACACTATACAAAAAGAGGCCACTATAAATGTGCAGTTAATGACATTTTGAGTTAATGAACTATAGAACTATAGAAAAGTTTTTTACAGCTCAAAATCATTTTTCAATTCATTACAAAACCATACAAATGTACCACCCCACACACACGCCTGTCGAAACCATTTTTTCGAAGCTCCTTTTCATGAACACGTATGAAATCCCTGGCGCAAATTAGAGAGGCTGTTGATAAAAACACCAGTTTATAATGAAGCTTCTTAAAGCACCAAAATCACAAACATTATATTATCATTCTATTAAAAAAAGAACAAAGAATCCTTCAAGATATGTCCCAAAAATATTTACACCCACCCTAAGTTTGGGCCAACAAAACTGTCCTCAAAAAGTTCAGAGATGAGGACTCATGTCCATCAATATGATACACTGCCTCCCAGGTGGGGAGGAACTGCCTGGTGTAATGGATGTCAAACACAAAGGAAGCCTTGAAACAAACATCCTCAGCCTCCAGCAAAGAGTCGATGGCATGGCCTGAAATGATGGAGAACATAATAAATATATAAATACCTATCCACTTAAATAATGACAACAGGAAAATATAAATAAAAAAGGAATACGGTACATAACTTCTCATAAACTCACCCAACCCATACAATGAAATGGTGTAGCTCCCTATGCAATTATTCTTTAATTAACTAGCCAATTTGAAATTTGGGGAAAATGATGGTATCAATGGATAAGGCTTACTCTTTTATGTTTAAACCCCCAGACCTGTGGCTACAACACAGTTCATTTTGCATGTTAAATGTATCTAGATAAATAGTCCATTTTACTTCCTGTCCCTTAATATTACAACATCTAACAGCTCAACATTATGTCTCAATAAAAATTAACTTGCCTTTAAAGATGTCTACCAGGGTGTCAAGCTGCCATTCAGTTAACTTTTCTCTCACAAAACTGTACATCAGGGTCAGCCGCAAACTCAGTCGTATAGCTAGAATGAAAATCACGTTTGATCGTGTTTGTTGGGTAGCTCGCCTTGCTGCTAAAAACGTGAAGCTAAGTTGCCATTGCCCTTCATGCTAGCTAGTCAACTCAACACCCGATTGTGGTTATGTCCATCTAATAGTTTTCTCAAATAGTCTCCAAACTGAAGGGCAGAATCGCTACTGTTAACAAAAGGAAAACGGACAGCGTGTAAGCATTTTCCCTCCCGAGTCAATGCCAAGCTAGTTTCAGAGGAAGGTCCATGGCACTGGCATCTGCCAAGTTAGCTAGTTAACTTTAAACCCTGTGATGCTCACTGCGGTTAACAGTTACTCAACTCTGCCACACCACAATTTTTACTTTGTAAATGCCGATATTCATGTACTGTGAAGATCGAACTGTGTGTGCTCGAAAACCCCAGCCAGTCCGATCGCTCGAAAACCCCAGCCAGTCCGATCGCTTGAAAACCCCAGCCAATCAGATCGCCCGAAAACCCCAGCCAATAAGATCTCTCGAAAACCCCAGGCAATCAGATCACTCAAAAAAAAATAATCGTGTAAGTGCTGTTACATAAATGCTCTATGTTAAAATGTCATGTTCTAAATAAATAAATAATGTATTGAATGTAAAGCTAAAAATGTTACATTTGATGTTAAACTGTTTTGGTCCATACAGTATAGGAATATATGAATGTCTAACTAACACGTTAATATGTTTCTAATCCGGAACTAATGTTCCCTGTCAAGCAAGTCGGCGAGAGCTTATGGGGACATTTTTACGGAGAATATAACACGTTAAAATGTTGATTAGAAAGACATTAAAGACCAGCTGCTGCGACAGAAGATATAATCCCCTCTTCGATCACATCCTTATTTCCAAAAGCTCACAAATGTCGTTCAGTTTGGCGACTCCAGCCCGTGCAACTTAATCAACGGTAGCTTATACTTTTCATTCATCAATGGGATTGGGATTTATTTAAGGAGTTCTGCACACATTGATGTTACATCATCGCTTTTTTTGTGTGCACTATTTTATTTTGAACACTAATAGTTCTTATTACCTCAAAGAGGATAAAAACTTGTTGGACCGGGAAGGGAGAAGGTGTACATGCAGACCCAGACAGGTGGATGGACAGATAGATGGACAGAAAGACCAACCCATGATTGGATGGATGGAGGGTGAAGGGATTGACACAGATCAGAGGAGGCAATCTCACACACACCCACAGTCGCACGCACGCACGCGCACACGTGCAAATACACACACACACATTCACATAAAGCAAACAGCTTTTCCATCACCCCCCTTATCCACCATGTAGATGAATGCCCTTCTCCACCTATCCATCCCTCTGGCTCTAATCCCACCATCTTTGGTTCCATCTTCACCTCTCTCTCTCTTTCTCTCTCTCTGCAGCTGACTCTTCTAGTTGAACCTCTGTCCAAGTTCAGTTTCGCAAAGCACGCACGCACGCACACACACACACACACGCACACACACACACACACACACACACACACACACACACACACACACA
>JAOPJO010000103.1:8209927-8222283 GCA_027123675.1 Molva macrophthalma
CTCTCTCTCTCTCTCTCTCTCTCTCTCTCTCTCTCTCTCTCTCTCTCTCTCTCTCTCTCTCTTGCTCTCTCTTGCTCCCTCCCTCCCTCTCTCTTTTCTCCCTTCCCTCTTTCTCTTACTGCGATTGGTTATTCATGCTGGGTTTTTTCCGGGTGAAAGGAAACCGGCATGATAAGAGCACTTCCTGTGTTTTAATACGAGAACAGGAAACAGAACAAGTGGAGCAGAATTCAAACAAAAACACTGTGTGAGCAAGCGTCTGAGGAAGAGAGAGAGAGGGAGAGAGAGAGAGGCAAGGGAAAAAGGGAGGGGGGAGCAAGCGAGAGGGACGGGCGGGCGAGCGAGCGAGCGAGTCAGAGAGAGAGAGAGGAAAAGTGGGAGATTTTTTTAGCAGCTGCAAACCATTTCAGCTGTGCAGCGGCCTGAGAACAGAGACTGGGAGAGAAAAACAAGTGAGACCACAAGCCAGAGAAGGCGAGAAAGTACAGGACAAAGAACCCGGGGAAGACTCAAAGGATTAAAAACGGAGTTCAGAGAAGAGGAACTGTGTCAGTGGGGAGTTTTGGTACGATTTCTCTGGAAGGCGTCCACAAGAAGGGGGGAGATTGTCTCAAAGAGGAAACAGAATACAGAAGTGGGAAGCGTGTCCGCAGACGTTTGTTGTTCAAAAGGGAAAAAGAAACGGAGGAAGGAAGAAAAGCAAAGGTTGGCCTGGAGCATGAAGGCTTGTCTGGGTCTCTGCCCCCAGGATACAGTCCCACAGCTCACTGCCTAACTCCCAGCCTGCCTGCCTGCCTGCCTGCCCTGGCTGGTTGGCTGGTCCAGCCCTCCAGCCCACTCTATCAAGCCCCAGACACACCTCTCTTTGATATACATCTCTCCACCACCACCACCACCACCCCCGGAGCTGTGGCCGGCCCGATGGGAGAAGAGAGAAGAGGGATGGAATAATGTGAATACGTCCATGGGGATTCTGAAACTATGACTGGAGGACTTTGGACTGGGCGTAACTTGTTTCATGCTCCATCTTTTGTTGTGGTCAAGTGTTTCTTTTTGCGTTGAGAAATGCTTGATGGATAGTTGTGGTTGTTGCAGAGTGACTTGCCTGAACCGGGGGGGAATTGTATCTGGGATAACGATGACAGCGCTGTCAGTAGGCGGGACAGGGAGACCTCTCAGACAAAGATTTGAGTCCTTCCTGCAGGCGAGCGAGCGAGACTCTTTGTGATGGAAGCAGAAGAAAAAAAAGAAAGGAATAGAATAGCAGTAGACTGCAAGAACGCTCACTGGGACTTTGCCGGGAGAAGGAGTTGCTACTATTTGTCTTCATAAAAGTTGAATCTTTCACATTTCTCCATCTCTCTATGCATGTGCATTGATTTTCCCATTTTCCTTTTTTCTTTTTTTTTTTTTTTTTAACCTTGGCTTGGTACCTTAAGTTTCGCCTGGATCATTACCCCTGGATCTTTTTATTTCTCTGGATATCAGATCTCCAACAGTTAAGTTTTATTGTTGTTTGCTCGACTTTCATCCAACAAACATTCCCCCTCCCCCCCCTACTAAACAAAAGGGAAGATGAAAGCGAGAGAAAACGGTGGGTGATTTGTACTTACCTATCACCACGCAAGCCTTTTTCTTTTATATAACACCGAGTGGGATTTCTCACCTTAAAAGGAGCCTCTAACACTGCCATGCTGGCTCCTCGCTGAGCATGTCAAACTCTCTGCCGGTTTCCTGTTGTGCCGCGGAGAATAGAGTGGGCCAGCGAGGCAGGATCTCCGGGACACCGAGAGGAGGCTCACAGAGGGGGGTTCAAGTGCGCGCACGTGGGGTAGATGGAAGTTGACGGATGAATGTCAAGAGCAAAACAAAGGGATGATATCGGACCGGCGCTCTCCTTATCCTGGACTTAAGCTTCTTTGGATAAAGAGGTGTTAACTGTTTATCTTGTCCGTGATACCCGTTTCAGCCCGTACCCTCATGCCTCGTGCGTCGTTCCAAAGAATCCTGGAAATAGACAGAGTTGGTGATTAATATGTTGCCATGGGGGAGGGCTGTCTCCCCCTCTCCCTCGATGATGCCTCACGGCAGCATGAGTGACATGCCAAATGAAACGCTTGGTTGTTGAGATGACATAGCCCCGTACCGTATTAAGAACCCTTGGATATATACTGTGGATTATAAAACTAAAACAGAAAACATTGAAGGATTATCTCGGAATGCAGCCTCATGGACTGATTTAATGTTTTGTTGACGTTAACATTTTTGGTGGATTTTGTAAACGGGGAGGAGAGCGGAGTATAAATATTTTCTACTTTTTTTTTTTGTTGGGTTTATCCATGTGACCTGTCCCTGTGTAGCACCACTGCAGAGTTTCCTCAATTAGGCCCATAGCTGAGAAATACTGGTTCCTCTCGTGATAATACCTGGGCAACAAGGGACAACATGGGGAAGCCCCTGAGCCGCCCGGACTGTCTGAGGCAGAACCCTCGCTGCCTGGGTAAGGGGGATGAGGATGAGGCGTACATAGAGGACTGCTACGTGCCACAGCGGTCAATATACGACACTATGCGTATTAATGAGCAGATCGACCAGGGGACCAAACTGAACCAGCCTTCCAGGGGCACCTTAGGTTCTGGAGGGGAAGGGAGGGGAGAGGGCAGCACGCTCTCCAGCAATGGCACCATTGGCACGGACATAGGCAGTGTTTTTCTCCCCCGACACCCAGACAACACGGGAGTGAAAAGACTGGACGAAAGGGTGATCTTTGATGCACTAAAGCTAACGGGGGATCCACAGACCATGTCACCGCTGGTCGGCTTAGTGAGTTCTGGTTTGTCCATCACGCCCTCCACCTCTGCGTCCAGCGGGGTGGCAGTGGTGGCCAAAAGGCGTCATCAGGGCGGTGACAAGAAGGACAACCCCAACCGTCGCTCTTGGAAGGCCTTCATGCCTCCAAGTTATCCAGAGTTTGCGGAGAGACTTGAGTTCTCCCCCGCGGAAAGTGCAGAGAAGCGTCTGTCTGGGGCAGGGATCCCCCTATCTCCTCTGCAGCCTTTCCCTCCTTTGCAACAAGCCCCACTAACCTCCTCGGTTCCTCCTGTACCTCCTCACAGAGCTTCCCCACTTTCCTCCGCTTCACACACTCCCCCGGTCTCCTCACCCTCTTCGACACCGACAGCTAGTCCCATTCCTCCTCCCCAGCACCACACTCCTAGTCGGCAAAAGCAGCTTCACCCTCTGCTACAAAAGCATCACAAGCATCACGCTCTGCCTTCACCCTCCAAAGAACATCCAGCTGCCTGCAGCCTAGTCCCCACAGCCCAAGCCTCTGGAAGTACTTCACCGCCGAACACACCTACCTCCAGACAAGCCGGAAGGAGAAAAGAGAATCCCAGAAGGCCCGCAGCTTCCCCCAAAGCAGTACCGAGACGCATACTGGAGGAACCCGCTGAGGTACCTAAAACTTCAGACTCTGAGAGTGACTCCGCTCCTTTAGAGCAGGACCAAGGGGACAATGCTCCTCTCCTGCCACCTAGGCCAGTCTTCTGTCCCCCTACCAAGGCACGCACCTGGCCCCGCAGTTTGACAGGCGGTAGGAAGAACCAGTTAGGCCTGAGGCATAACTTCTCCGTCCTCCCACCTTTGCCGCCCCTAATTGGTGAGGATAGCGATATGGATGATGAGTCAGTTTACCTCCTGGAACCTCCATCGCCATTCCTCCAGGAAGAGGTAGGGATGGCATATGGTGGACTACCCCTTACTCCCTGTGTGAGTCAGGAAGGAAGTGGAGAGGGCCTCCTGAGCTGGGGCAGTGAGCTCAGAGAGCGTACTGCATCTGAGCTCAAATTCGAGGAGGATGAACTTCGGATCCTTGCAGAGCTTGAGGAGGACCGAAATCCGCGGCAGGATGTGGATGAGCTGCGGAAAATGATTGAGATGGAGGAGGCAGAGAGAACAGAAGAAGAGAAAAGAGTGCAGAGAGAGGAGCGCGAGTGGGAGGCGGTTCTCAAGATAGAGAATAGGGAGGTTATCGACCTCTCTTGGGATAAAGAAACACTGGAGTCTGAAAGCTGGGACATTACTGGCTCCTCAGGACACTGGCCCTTACTCACGCCCCCAATAGGCTTTGGAGGCTCTGAGGTACCCAGTACTTCGCCCTGCCCAAGCTCAGGGTCTGAGTCTGATGACCTCTTCCTAGAGCTGGAAAGACAATGCCTAGAGGACCTAGGGGCCGAAGGAGAGGAGATGAACGTAGACTCTGAGCCCCTTGATCCCTACGCCCTTCCTCGTTGGGAGGAAGAGGCCAAGCAAAGTGAAGGAATAGTTCAGACTGACTTTATAGACTTGGAGGGAACTCTTCCTCTTGATTCAGTTCACAGGGAAACACCTGATGTATATGAGCCACAACTAAAAGATTCCAGAACTGATTCAGAGGCAGATCCCTCAGAATCCATAGAGAAAATGTTTCTTAAGTTTCAGCACTTTGACTCAATGCGAGCACGAGACCATGAGAATGAACATGGCTTCATCGATGACTCGTACGATATTGAGTATGCAGAAGAAGAGGTGTTGGAGGAAGACTGCAGCTACCCAACAGACTCTTTTCTTAGACAAATCCCAGAGTCAGACTCCAGCGGGTTCCCCGTGTCGTCCCAGCTGGAGGGAACCACAACAAGCGACCGCACACAGCAGCAGCAACCTGCCGAGGCAGAGACCGACCTGGATAGTGGGGCTTTGTCTGGCAGATATGGCGACGACGTAGGGAGCGATGGGGAGGAGGATGAGCCTGTCCAGAGAACCTCTCTCTCATCCTGCAGCCCATATGCAGAGGTGGGGGAGGAAGGAGAGGAAGAGGAGGAGGAGGAGAATAAGGCTGGGGAGCTAGACGAGGAAGCAGAGATGGAGACTGAGTGGGATGCTTATGACCAATCTGAGCCGAGTTTGGACAGTACTGATGAGCCTCCAGAGAAACAGTCCCTCGAGAACCTGCACATGAAGGAAAATGAAGGGCAAATCGACCAAGAATGTACACAGGATGTTGATGTAGAAACTTCCTGTCAAGAACAGCAAATCTCTTCTGAAATGATCCACGTTGCCGTGGAAATGACCTGTGAACCAGAAGGCCCCCTGTTGTCATCAGAGAGCCTTGGAGCCTTGGACCCAACAGACGTAGCATGGGGTCTGGTTGTGTCAGAGGAGGGCTCAGAGGAGAAAGACACAGAATCACCAACAGTTACCGTAGTAACCAGCACCCCAAAATCAGACAATACCCCAAACTTAGACCTTGACACTGCACACTCAGTCCCACCCTCTCCTTCATTAGGGTCATCCTTTAAAGAAGACCCTGATGGTGCGGGGCTAGCTAGTAAGGACTCAGAGGCCTTTGTGGTATCTGACAGTTTTGTTTACCTGGCTGTGTCCGCACCTCCCCAGTCCGCCGTTGATGGGGCCCCCTCTCCTATGGAGGCCGCCTCAACTCCTCCCAGCCCCGTCTCCAAACAAATCACCTGTCCACAACCGGAGGATGACGAGGAGGAGAGGGCCTTCCTCTGCAGCGATAGTTTCATTTACCTGGCGGCCCCTGAACGCCCGCAACCAGGGCCGTCGGACGGCAGCTCCGCGTGTGAGGAAGCCCAGGAACTGGATTTGGACTCGTACTCCGAGGGGACCCAGTCTGGGATGGACGGAGTTGACTTTGCTATCGGCTCTATGACAGGAGACAGCGATTGGGAGTCGGACGATCCGGCCCCGGAGCCCCCTCCTCGACCCCTCTCTTTCATGGCTGGAGACCAGGCCTGGGAGCTATTGGAAGTGGGTTTGCTGCAGGAGTTCTTCAGTCTGGATGAGGACCACCAGGACCAGACTTACAGCCTCCATGGAGATGGATCTGGGTCGGGAAGTAATACCTGTGACACAAACCCCCTCCCTGAATCAGATGGGGAATTGGATGAATCCGCTACACCCTTGCCATGCTCAGATATCGACGCCCAAGTAGAGGTACAACCGTTGCTCTTGTTTCCTATTGCAGTGTTCCTACAGTTTTATAGTGTGGTTTAATGTGGTAATTGGTTGCAGCAGGAGTGTAGTATTGGTATTTGCTCGTAAACAGCATGTTCTGATTCGATAGTACTTCAACACTTCAGTGATTCATAATGTGTTGAGATCAACCTAGTAAATCGGGTCTAGGGTCTAAGACCTGCTTGAGAGAATAGAAATTGTATCCTTTCTTCCAAAACCATATATGGTATTGGGCCGTTTAGTCTTGTGTTACAATTCATGCTCTGCCAGAGATGGTGTAGCTTGAGAAATGCCTTCTAGTGTGGAAGTGGAAATGAAATGGACTGAAATGTATGTACAAATACTGTAACATGGAGGGGGGGGGGGGAAAGGATTGCTTTAGAAAATGCATTAGGGACGTGGCATTCTTGACATTTCTTCGTCTAAAAACGTCTAAAAATGTCTAGCCACTGCTTCTGTGCTCTAAATTAAGAGTGACTGATTTTACAACTGCTCAGGCGATGGCCAATTGTTCTCAACTCCTACAAAATCCTGTGAGCCAGAGCTTGGCCCAAGTGATTTAATCACAAAGCGCTTCTTAAGTAGTTAAAAAAGTAAAATCTGAGCTTTCATGCCGTTTGAATGCATTGGACGTGGACATGCATGGTGTAGGATGTAGCTGACGTGAACATGCCTAGCCTGAGAGCCGGCTAGCCTAAAGAATCAGGCCAAGTGGCTATAGACTAGCTGTGAATGTAATGCATGCAGACATAGCATGGAAAATTCATCTCTAGGAGGGGCCGAGCTATGCAGCCGCCACAATTAGCTAGCGGTGTTTCAGTAGTAGAGCTTTAACTTATTGCAATATGATACGTTGAGGGGGTCCTGCTACTTATAGGAAACTAGCCCCAGGGTCATTAACGGAGTGTGTGTGTGTGTGTGTGTGTGTGTGTGTGTGTGTGTGTGTGTCTGTACATGTGTACATGTGTAATCAAGATGAATCCACACATTCACACTATTACAAGTGCATTCAGGTTTTGTTTATTTATATAAGCCATTTGAGCTTAAACATTTGTGTGTAAATGTGTGTGCTTGCGGCCCATAAAGTTTGCTATGTTCAGGATATCTAAACAGTTGTTCTGTTAGTTCCGATAGTGTGTTTGGGCTGCAATTCAACTTTTCATTTAATTATTTAATTTATTTATTGAGTCCCTCAATATAATTCATGATCGCACAGTGCGTCATTACAGATTGTTCATTGTGATTGTTGGTCTTGGACGGCAGTCTTGTTTGTTAATGTCACTACGTCTTTAGCTGCTCATTTGTTTGACTTTATCCAGATGAGTGTGCGTGTGTGCGTCTCAACATATTTGACAGGATCCTGGTATATCTCAAAGTCTGTTCAGGGTGGTCAAGAATTTGCCTGATACGGACTGTTTGTTTGCCTTGTTGTTTGACTGCTGCACTTCTTTTAGGAATGTGTTGGGTTTTTTTACATTCAAAACGGCAGGACGCACGGACACACAGGCAGCATTCTTCACGTGGGTTTTAAGTACGTTTCTGTTTTATCTGATCATTATTTGACAGTTGATTTCTACACTTCTGCAAGTGTGTAAGTTTGTATCAGTGAATGTGTTTATTTATATCTGTGCCCTCTTAGGGAGAGTGTTTAATTAGTGTGTGTGTGATTTTTCCGTCTTAGCCTATCGCTCCCGATTACAATGTATTGGGAAGCTGTGAATGCCCTGGCTTCTGGTTACTCACAACACAGAGTGTACAGAAGTAAACAACACCTGTGCTTTGACATCTGTACTCACAACGTTGGGCTGGATCATCAAGGCCACAGGGTCTTAAACGTTAAAAAGAAGGAAGCTATATATATATATTTGTAGTTAAGTATAAATCAATAATAATTAAATAGAGAGAAACAACAAAAGGGTAAATATAATAAGTGTTATTATTACAAATCTTTATACACAATGTTTATTTTCAAAAGTTTTCATTCATTTTATTATAAATGTTTAAGACCAGACCGGATTTTTGAGTTGTATTATATAATTTGTTAAGGGAGCTGTGGGCTGTGGCCATCTTTACCCTGTCCTGTCCCCAAACATCCCTCTCCCTTACTCCTCCTCCTCTCCCTTACTCCTCCTCCCTCTCAACACGGTTGAACGGTTTTGTTGAAGAGATAAGAAGGTGAGAAGTAAACTCAACAGGGCTGTGTTGTGTATCTGTGTGTGTTTTCCTGTGTGTGTGTGTGTGTGTGTGTGTGTGTGTGTGTGTGTCTGTGTCTGTGTCTGTGTGTGTTTTCCTGTGTGTGTGTGTGTGTGTGTGTGTGTGTGTTTTCCTCTACGTGTGTGTGTGTGCTCTTCCCTCCATGCATATGTGTGTGTATGTGTGCTTCACCTCCTGCGTGTGTGTGTACGTGTATGTGTACGTGCGTGCGTGCGTGCGTGCGTGTGTGTGCGCATGCGTGCCAGTGTTTGTGTGCAGTAGATGCCAGTGCCTATATGGCCAAACAAAGCCATCAAGGCTGTTTTGGGAATATAAATATAGACGGAGGATAAGTATGTGCCTGAGTATAAACTGTTCACTCTGGACCGGAGCACAACTCCTGCCCTCGGTTAACAGCACATAACTCTCCTTCACCATTTGTTTGCAGCTGTGACTTTTCTTCCTCCGTGTCTAACTTTTACTCTTCCTTCTACTGTTTTTTTATAAATATCTTACTCTGCCATCGTTTCCGTCTGTCAGTCTCGATCTATCTGTCTGTCTCCACCTCCTCCCACTCAGGCCACAGTTGTCAAATGTGTGTCTATGTCCGTCCTTGTGTCTGATGCCTGCCTGGTTTCCTTGTCTTGTTTGTCTTGTCTAGCTGTCTGTCCCCCTTCAGCCCCCCGCCTCCTATCTCTCTCCCAATATCTCTCACCCCATCTCCCTCTTTCTTCTGCTCCAGTGCCCCGCCAGAAATCACGAGTGTTTATTTACTGTCACCCCTCGGGGAAACAAACCCAAGCTGAACTTGGTCCGTTGTTTTTGTAAGGGGGGTTTTTAGAGATAGTATATAGAGAGAGAGCGGTGGAGAGCGACTTGCAGAGAGGGAGCGAGATAGAGAGAGACTGACTGAGAGTGAGTGGGACAGGGAGGGAGAGGGAAACAATAAGGTAGAGGAACAGACAAGACGTTGGGAAAGCTTTGGGTGGAGACCAGCAGGCTATTGTTTGCATGGAGGAGCACCTGCCAGCCAGGCAGATAAGACCTAGCAACAATGATAAGAGAGCTGAGCTGGCAGGCAAATACACAAGCAGACGGCCCTTTGGATTAATACACACCGTGTGTGTGTGTCTGTCTAGTGTCTGTCTAGTGTCTGTCTAGTGTCTGTCTAGTGTGTGTGTGTGTGTGTGTGTGTTTTTCTTCTGCATATGTGCATTTGTTTGCTGGCAGAAGAATAAGAGATTTACAGACAGACAAAAGGACAGATGGAGTACAGTATCATGCTGTTTAAGGGCCCGGGGAGAGAGCCGTATGACCCACTGTCTGCCTGGAGACCATGCGGTTATTTCACTATTCCAACATTTCCTGGATCTAGGTTTCATGTGCTGTTGATGAAAATGTTGAAGGTTTTCGAAAAGGCTCTGAAATATTCAAGTGTATGGCTATGATGACGGTGATATGGGCAGGATTATTTAGTGTCATGGTATTAAATACGTTGTGTGTAGATACTCAGGTGTTTTAGATAGAACCAGAATGTGTGTTTCCATGATGTTTTGAAGAATTGGTAGTGTGATGGTTTTAACAGTGGTTTCTTTGGCAAACCCCGTGATTCCTATTGGATCTAGCGTGTTTCTGTTGCTGCCTTTTCAACCATAATACACCAGCCCATAATAGTCCACAGCCAGAACATAATGATGTCCAGTATCCGATGAAAGGACGTTGGGAAAAAAAAAGAAAAAAGCAACAGACTGTTGAGAGATGGAACAGGTTGCCGAAAAACAGAGAGGGGCTGAAATGGCACCATAGAAAGAGAGCGAAAAACGGGGTAGGAAAACAGCGGTTGAATAATTAAATATCTGATGTGTGAAAGGTGCAGGTGGGCACGGGTGCTCTGGCATGGGTGAGTGGGCTTTGATTGATATGATAATGAGGGTTCGGAGAGATGGCCTCGCAGAAACACCTGCAGGAGAGGAAAGGGAGAGCGAGCGAGAGAGAGAGAATGAGAAGGAGAGAGATTGTGATGTGTGGAGAGACACACAAGTTGCAACCTGACACCACGGTGATGACACGAGCAAAGGGCCGAGTATGTAAATCGACCCCTGTGCACGTACTTGACCGTGACCGTATGAATCGCCTCTCACATATTTGAGACATTCAGTCTCTCTGCCTTTGAGTCCGGAAGACGTGACTCGGACAAGTTTTAAGTTGTCCTTTTTGAGACAAAAAACATTTGTGTTATGTGGTTTGGATTTTGGCTGATTCATAGTTCAAAAATGTCAAGAAGTCCAATACATTACACGTTATAATCGTCTCTCTCTCTTTTTCTGGTTCACTTGACCTTATAGTTCCAAAACATAATCCTCACTCACTCACTCACACACACACACACACACACACACACACACACACACAATTGCTCTATGGAGTTTAGCCAGGTACTGCAGTGAACAATAAGAAATATAGTTTCCATTTCTTCCCCCTCCCTCCCTCATTCTTCTCTCTAGGTCCTGGTGCTATTGCCGGGCCCTGGGAGGGGAGACACGAGGTCTGAGACAGGAAAAGACCATCTAGGGCAAGGTGACGCGAGGGAGGAATAGAGAGAGAGAGGGGGGAGAGATGCAGTCAGAATGAACTGGATGCTTGTTGCAGGCGTGTCATTGGTTGCAGGGAGGGAGAGAAGATGCCTGCCATGCTTCTGTGAGGATGCACTCGGTTCATAGTAGAACATTTTAATTTGAATTCTGTTCCTTCTATTTCAATATAATTTGATATAATTTGATATCAATATAATTTTTTTTCCCCCGTTAAACTTTCGTAACCCAAAAGCGAGATGTGGCAACTAGGTCAGTGAGTATTAGGCGTTCACTCCCACCCCAAGTCCACCAGATGGTTTCACAAATAAGCAGACAGTGAAAAGGAGGCGCTGTTCAGCTCTATTTGTTCTTAGCTTGCGGCTTCCATCAGGACACCCTTTGATTACCGCCTTTGCCTTGTGTTCTCATGTTGTTGTTAGCATGTAGCGGGATACTACGTTGACGTTAGCTGCTCACTGCATGCGGCCACGTTTTGTATATATATCCATATGGAAAACCAGAGTGTGTGTGTGTGTGTGCAAACAGGATTATCTTCGTCCATCCTGATTAGGTTGTTGATTATCTCAGAACAATGTTTTACTAGGTGCTCGACCAAAACATCTGTTTCCAAAGTGTTTCTGAGAATATGGCAGCTATTTTAAGTTTGCATGCAAATGTGCAGTTTATATATACACATACATATCACTGCTTCCTTCCAAAGCACTTAACCTCTTAACAGTCCCTAATCATTATAATTTTGATGTGGCCATTCTGTCGTTAACCGCTCATTTATTTGCATGAATTATAGTAAGCACAGCGTCTAAATGAACTATGTCTGCTTCCATACAATATCAAAAGGTTTCCTCTGTAAAGTGATGGTTACTCAACAAACAATCCCACACAAACAAACACACACACACACACACACACACACACACACAAACACACATCAAAAATGTTAGCCACGCCTTGTGAATGAATAAGTGAGAGGAACCCTGTGTCTTCCCCAGGGATCTCTGTAAAGTCCACTAGCACGCATGTGTAGATATGACAGCCCTGTGTCGGTATTCAGGAGGGGTTTGTGGTCGGCATTAGAAACCAGGGGGGAGGGGGTGTTTATGATAGAGAGACATAGAGAGGTAGAAGTGAGAGAGAGTGAAAAAGAGATAGGCAGAGTATTATTTAGCTGCAGTGTATATAGTAATTAAGGCTTGTTTTTTCATGCATTGGAATCTATTTATTTCCACGGGTTGGTTTTATTGTTGTATAAACACTTTTAAGAGGGATATATAAAGAGAGAGAGAGAGAGCAAGAGAGAAGAACGATTCAGGGAAAAATAACAAATGGTTTGAGTTAATGAATAAAGGAACACAGGATTAATGGAGATAAATGAACAGCATAAGCAACATCCATCATTAAAGAAAGGGGCATTACAAAGATTAATCATTAACCAATGAGTGTATCCAATAGTTTTCAAGTCATTGAGTCCGTCCGCACACGCACGCACACACACACACACACACACACACACACACACACACACACACACACACACACACACACACACAC
>JAOPJO010000103.1:8237904-8255143 GCA_027123675.1 Molva macrophthalma
CCCCTACCCTCCTCTTCCTCCTCTTCCACCCCCTTCCTCCTGCCCCATCTCACTGCCTTATCTCAATCCTCTCCCCCCCCCCCCCTTAGTTCCACGACAAGATGGACCCTCTGCTGGAGACCCTGGAGGGGGCGGTCCAGCGGCTGCGCCAGCCGCCCCCGGTGGCCGCCGAGGTGGACAAGATCCGGGAGCAGCTGGGCGACCACCGGGCCCAGGGCCTGGAGCTGGACAAGCTGCTGCCCTCCTTCTCTGCCCTGTGCACCCGGGGGGAGGAGCTCATCGGACGGGCCGCGCACGACGACCCCGCCGCCCAGGGTGAGTCGCCGCGGAGACGGATGATGCGTAGATTGATGGATACGTGCACACGCATAAGAGTACACACATCCGAGTATACCTCCGCAGTCTACCTTTAAGCATCCCTTCACAAGATGGCTGACCCCTACCTGCTCTTTAATGCCATGTATTCAAAATGTGTTTACTGCAATAATATCTTCTGAATGACAGTAGTGTGATAAATTCACACATCTACTACTCTTTTTCATGAAAACAAAAGTGAATGTTCTCTCTTAATACACACACACACACCAAAATAAGTTTGTCTTAATCAGTAACACAAGTCCGTCTACCAAGTCATGCACGTGGTCAGACACATAAAGACACACACACACACGCTCCTTTGTGTGTCTGCCAGCCTGAATAGACTCCGCCCCCACTATAACGGAGTGTATCTCTATGCTGATCAATGGTTCCTCTGTTTAGCCTTGAAGCTAACACACTGAAATTCAGATCAAAGAGGTTACTGTTTACTGCACATGGCCTTTTGCTATGGCGATTTGGATACTAAATAATCCAAATATTTGTATCCTCTTAATGTAAACTGTGGGTGATGGATATATGAGGGAAACATGATAGCTGGGTCGGTGACTGGATGTGACAGCTGAGTAGGATTGTAAAATCCTAAAATCATGCTGTATAATGAAACTGTTAATATGAATAATATTGTGAATCATTTAACCAACACACTGAACAAACAACTAACCTCCACTAGACAGATTCCACCCACCCATTTATCAGTATTGATTCCTCACCCTCTCAATTACAACAATTAACCGCCGTATGCAGCCAGTACCCAGTTCTAGTTGTTTCAGGTGCTATGCACCCCCTTATGTTGCCTGCTCTGAGATCAGTGCGGCCACTCTCATAACCTTCTCCCAACTGTCCTTGTGGTCGATGTCTGGTTCCCCATACAGGGACTAATAAAGTTGATTGTACTGTACCCCCCCCCAGCCGTGCGCTCCCGTCTCCTGCGCCTGCGCTCCTTGTGGGAGGAGATCCGGCAGCGGGCGGAGGAGCGCGAGGCCAAGCTTAGCGACGTGCTGGACCTGGCAGAGAAGTTCTGGGCCGACATGGCGGCGCTGCTGAGCACGCTGCGGGACTCCCAGGACATCGTCCGGGAGCTGGAGGACCCCGGGGTGGACCCCTCCCTCATCAAGCAGCAGATCGAGGCGGCCGAGGTGAGGGAGGGCGCGGTTGAAGGAGGAGTTGTAGAGTCATGACCTGCCAGCAGGGGGCGGTGCAGTTAAAACAAGGTTACGAACCTAACAACGGTTCTATGAATTCTGAATAAAGGAATCAAACGGTAGATATGTATGGATATCAATTAAAAAAACATAAAAAAATAAAAATATATATTAAAAAAAATATATATATATATATATGAAGGGAGCCATATTTTATGTAGATGGATTTAGAACAGTTTTCTGTGGAAAATAATACATATTTGAGAGGAAGAGTGTAAAGTACAACTTTATCTAAATGAAGTCTTTGGTGCTTCTCCAGGCCATCAAGGGCGAGACGGACGGCCTGAGAGAAGAACTGGAGTTCGTCAGGACCCTCGGGGCTGACCTCATCTTTGCCTGCGGTGAAACCGAGAAGCCAGAGGTTAAGAAAACCATCGACGAGGTGAGACTAACAATTTATAAATCAATCATTAAAACGCACATCTTACAAAGCACATTTCTGTAAAATTTAAGTCCAATTTTTGACATATGACAAGTTTCAAAGAGCAAAAAGCATACAGTCATTACATATCCATTTCTCTTTCCCTCTCCTCCAGATGAACGGAGCGTGGGAGGGGCTGAACCGGACGTGGAGGGAGAGGATGGAGAGACTGGAGGAGGCCATGACCGCTTCTGTTCAGTACCAGGACGCACTGCAGGTCTGTAACACCATCAGTCCACAAGCAGGCCTTTCAACCTCCTCCTAAAGGCTAGAGGATGAGTGATGACTGACGATCGATCATTTAATTTAGTAGTCAAACTCCCTTGAATGTAATCAGTACAGTTTGTAGATGTACAGGGTTTGTGTAAATTAAATGGAGTCTGACAAGGAGAAGAAAATGGACTAATGAATAGATAGATGATGGGTGGGTGGGTGGGGGGGTATGTATTGGGTGAATGGATGGATATAAGAATAGATAGATAGGATGGATGGATGAATGACATCATTCCGTATTGTTTCCAGGGCATGTTTGACTATCTGGACAACGCAGTGATCAAACTGTGTGAAATGCCGACTGTGGGAACGGACCTGGGAACAGTCAAACAACAGATTGAAGAACTCAAGGTTAGAAATGCAAACCTTTTTATTATGTGCATAAACATTACATTTGCAAAAATGTGTTTAATCTTTATTTAAATAATTATGTTGACCTAACACAGACCTAACAAACCTTTTCTTATTCTCCCATGCATCCTTATTTCCTTCCCTCCTACCTATCTTCCCTCCTTCCTGCCTTGCCGTGAGCAGCAGTACAAGGTGGAGGTGTACCAGCAGCAGATTGACATGGAGAAGCTGTGCCACCAGGGGGAGCTGTTGCTGAAGAAAGTCAGTGATCAGACAGACCGGGACATGATCCAGGAGCCGCTCACCGAGCTCAGACATCTCTGGGAAAACCTGGGAGAGAAGATCACACACAGACAGGTGATAGGACATTTAAGTGCCACTAAAAACTAGAATCAAATCAAACTAAAATAACCAACAGCAGAAAACACATCAACGTTACCATGAAATAGGTTAATTGACATATTAGATATCTTATTCATCACATTTGTTCTACCCTATAATGTCATTCTTGCCATTATCAAAAGAACAACACAAAGATATATAAAGAAGCTTTATATATCTATAACCTCACCCCTCTTGTATTTTCTTCCTTCACAGCACAAACTGGAGGGGGCGCTGTTGGCCCTGGGTCAGTTCCAGCACGCCCTGTCTGAGCTGCAGGCCTGGCTGAACCACACGCACGCCACCCTGGATACGCAGCGGCCCGTCAATTCCGACCCCAAGGCCATCGAGATCGAGCTGGCCAAACACCACGTGAGTCACATGTTTAGGTTGAAATGATTGGTTCTAGCCAATCCATCCGTGCCATTCCCCCCACCTCTTAAACGGTGATAATAAAATAATCTATATTTTAATATTGATTACATTTTGTGACATTTTTTTTGTGACATTTTAATTTAGTGTAATTAGTATTTTCTGGCAAGCTCTGGTCATATTTTCAGTTGAAAACAAGATTAGCATTAATTATTAGAACTGTCAAGGGTTTCTATATGCATACTTTTTTTCATCATACTGTGTTTTGGCTCTCAAAGCCACATCATTCTACCCTTTAGCTGTAGTTTTTAAGGTCACTATATCAACTACAACCCTTTAGTTATAGTTTTTAAAGTCACTGTATCAACTACAACCCTTTAGCTGTAGTTTTTAAGGTCACCGTATCAACTACAACCCTTTAGCTGTAGTTTTTAAGGTCACTGTATCAACTACAACCCTTTAGCTGTAGTTTTTAAGGTCACCGTATCAACTACAACCCTTTAGCTGTAGTTTTTAAGGTCTCTATATCAACCCTACCCAGGTGCTGCGTAACGACGTGCTGTCCCACCACTCCACGGTGAAGACGGTGAACGGAGCCGGGGACGAGCTGCTGGAGTCCACCCCCGGAGATGAGGTCAGCCACCTGAGAGACCAGCTGGACACGCTCAACAACGGCTGGGAGAGTCTCCTACTCAAGACCCAGGAGCGCCAGAAGCTCCTGGAGGCCGCACTGCACCAGGTACAGTAGCAGCAACACGCTCGGGAACTACAGCTGGGAACAACTGTCTGTGAGAAAAATTCCAGGAGTTAACTTTGCTTTTTTTGGGGTTCATTTTTTAAATAAATTCCAGTTACAACATAATATAATTTGTTCTTATTAATGGCATACAATATATTTGGGTTAGAACAGACAATATAACTGCCCCATGGCAACAAAGGATATGAATTATTAATAATACTAAATAAATACAATAATATTTCTATACAATATTCATGACATTATTACATACATACGTACATCCGTACTCGTCTAAAACTTGAATAAATCTGATTGGTGCAGGCGGAGGGTTTCCACGGCGACCTAGAGGAGTTCCTGCAGTGGCTGCGGAGGACAGAGAGCCAGCTGTCCGCCGCCAAGCCCACCGGGGGTCTACCTGAGACGGCCCGGGAGCAGCTTCAGCAGCACATGGTAACGCACACATCCCCCATCAGCACCATGTCACCATGGCAACCCACCCTCTTATCTGTCTATATGATTTAGCATTTAGCATATTGCTGTGAATGTTCTAAAACAATTACTTTTTAATTTAGTTAACAGGTTTGTATGTATAATTTACCTGTTCATCATTTCATTTCATTTAATGTACTCGCTCTGGGGATTGGGCGGTCGGGTTCTTGGGTCAAAGTGTCTGTTTACACGCCCCACCCCTTCCTCTTTTACACCTCTTTGTGTTGAGGAGGAATACGTTAATGTTTAATGGATGTCATTTACCTCACCCAGCAGCTACAAAACAATACCACACTTTATTCTTACAGTGTGTACGTGCGTGTGCATTGTTGTTGTTGATCCTTGAATCGGTCTCTCTCTCTCTCTCTCTCTCTCGCCCCTTCTCTCTCTCTCTCTCGCCCCTTCTCTCTCTCTCTCTCTCGCCCCTTCTGTCTGTGGTTCTCTGGTTCTCCCCTTCTCATCGTCCCTCTCTCTTGTTCTCTCTCGGTGTCTCTCACCCTCTCTCTCTCTCTCTCTCTCTCTCTCTCTCTCTCTCTCTCTCTCTCTCTCTTTCTCTCTCTCTCTCTCTCCTCGTCCCTCCCCAGGAGTTGCAGACCACTCTGAGCCAGCGGGCGGAGCACTACCACCACCTGCTGGACCAGGGCGAGGCCATGCTCTTGGCCCGCGGCGGGGAGGAGGGCGGCCCCGGCACCACCCAGACCCAGCAGAACCTGGCCATGCTGCAGAACAAGTGGGCCAGCCTCAGCGCCAAGATCGATGACCGCAGGGTGCGTTTGTTTTCACCTTACCGTGTTATGGTCAGCCGTCGAGAACCGCCTTCTTGTTTTGTATCCTATTATATTTAGATTTTATACTTATATATATATATGAATGATTATTGAATGATTTTGATCAAATATATTAGTATTTAATTGATAAAATTTTAATTTGAATCACAAGCGGAATCACATTTGAGTCATTTAGTGGACAGCTTTTCTCCCAAGCAATCTCTCCTATAAGCTCTCCCTCTCTGCCTCTGTGTCGGTCCCAGGGGAAGCTGGAGGAGGCTCTGTCCTTGGCCACAGGCTTCCAGAGCTCACTGCAGGACACCATCAACTGGCTGACGCAGGCAGAGCAGACCCTCAACATGGCCCAGGCACCCAGCCTCATCCTGGACACCGTGCTGTTCCAGATCGATGAGCACAAGGTACTGGCGCACCCCCTCCCCCTCCATCGGTTGTGGCAGATGGATATGGAGGTGGTAGTGTGTGATTAGTGGATAGAAACTATACATGGGATGTCTGTTCAATTTTGTATATCTTTCTTTGTTTGTCTCTCTGATCTCAATCTCCTCTCCCATTCCCTCCCGTCCCTGCCTCCCTCCTCCTCTCCTCTCTCTTCCCATTGCTCTTCTACCTTTCCCTCCCCATCCCCTCCTCCCTCCCTCTCCCCCCCTCCCTCCGCTCCCCAGGTGTTTGTGAACGAGGTGAACACCCACCGGGAGCAGGTGCTGGCCCTGGAGAAGGCGGGCTCCCAGCTGCGCTTCGCCAGCCTGAAGCAGGACGTGGTGCTGATCAAGAACCTGCTGCTCAGCGTGCAGGCGCGCTGGGACAAGCTGGTGCAGCGCTCCCTGGACCGCGGACGACACCTCGACGAGGCCCGCAAGCGCGCCAAGCAGGTAGCGGCGATGACAATGATCACGATAATGAGTTTTATTTATTATGGTAGCGAATTTCTGGAACCCAATGCACTGGAACAAGAAGTGGTCAAATAAAAACAAAATAAATAGCATTTAAAAAAAATCGTAGGTCATTATCGGCCAATTTCAAAGGATGTGTTTTGAGTAGGGCTTTAAGTTGTATAAGCTATGATGAATACACCGTCATAAGAGAAATGAGGATGATGATTATGGTGATGAGGGTGATGATGATGATGAAGATGATGGTCTAAGAAAATGGATGGGATGGAACTCGTTCACAAAGCCCTTCTGGGGATGGGTGTTGCAAATTAGCATCCGCTGTAAACACTGTGATACTTACATCGGAGAGCTGTTGTCAGTCTATGTAAACTGTATCTGTCCCTGTCAAATAAGTCAACTCTTTGTTCTGTCTGAGTCATCCGACTGTGCGAAGTAGGGCTGAATGGGTTTGTTTGTTGGGAGTACAAATGCTGGCCTGCGGTCAACGTATCGATGCTCCCAAAGGAATCGGGACGCCCCATTCTGTTTGTGAGCGAGTTTGTGGAAAAACTGAACACTTTTACTTCCCGTGGGTTGATTTTTGGAATTCGAGCTCATGAAACCAACTGTAAGGAATGCAAAAAAAAAAAACACACAGGGCGCATGGTGGTTATTCATGTTTGAGGTTTTAAAAAAACACCACCTATATTTAGTTTAGTGGTAGTCCATCGTCTTTTGAGTGCTTCCACACATATGTGATTGTTTGGCCTCGGAGCAAAAGATCCAGACCGCGTCGGTGTTCTCTGTGAACTGTAGAGATGAGTGTGCTCCTGAAGCCTCGAACCGTGTCCCTCTCCTGTGTCTGTAGTTCCACGAGGCGTGGAGGAAGCTGACCGACTGGCTGGAGGAAGCTGAGAGCCGACTGGACTCTGAGCTGGAGATCTCCAACGAACCAGACAAGATCAAACTACAGCTGTCCAAACACAAGGTACGGGGGTAGAAGGCGTTGATGGGTATCTGTGATGTTGTGGTGTGTTTTACACTCAACACGAGGCACATCAATGGCTTTCCTACAAGCATTTGAGAAAGTTGCCTCAGGTCACAAATACCACTTCCACTAAATATGTTCAGAATTTCTGTTTGGTTTCTCACAGGCAGAAGCCAGTGCAACAAAAAACCATTGTTGTGTTCCTCCCTAAATTCTCCTCTCTCTCCATCTCCCTCTGTGTGTGTGTGTGTGTGTGTGTGTGTGTGTGTCTCTCTCTCTCCAGGAGTTCCAGAAGGCGCTAGGCTCCAAGCAGCCAGTGTACGACACCACGGTGCGATCGGGCAAGGCCATGCGGGACAAGACCCAGCTCCCCTCCGACACCCAGAAGCTAGACCACCTGCTGGGGGAGCTCCGAGACAAGTGGGACACCGTCTGTGGCAAGAGTGTGGAGCGGTGAGTCGGGGGACTGGGCTAGCATCACTCAATGTTACTTTACATTAGTTATGCAATATTTAATTATATCCACGAGAGAGGCTGTGTCTAATCAACTCTGTGTTCCTTTCCCAGACAACACAAGCTGGAGGAGGCCCTGCTGTTCTCGGGTCAGTTCGCTGAGGCCTTACAGGCGCTGGTGGACTGGCTGTACCGGGTGGAACCCCAGCTGGCCGAGGACCAGCCTGTCCACGGGGATCTGGACCTGGTGTCCAACCTCATGGACTCACACAAGGTTTGTGTGTTTTCAGGTTTTCTCAATGGTATAATTGGCAGCAGTGTTGTTTTTTTTGTGTTTTATTTCAGTATTTTTGCTACAAGAGCAAATGGAAATTGAAATGTCAAAACTTTAGTTTGCATTTCCAGGGTTATACCTTCATACAAAACAGTTAGAAAGATATCAAAAAGATAATACTAAAGATAATACCAACATGCTAACTAGCATTACGTTTAACTAGCATTAACGTTTTCTCTAACTATTTTACTATTTACTATTTATTTTTATGCCAAATGTCATCACCAATACTAGTTTCACCGCTTCAACGCAACATGCTAAGTGATAATAAGTGTCAATGCTAGTGTTCCTCATCAACCCTCCCAATGTGTGTGTGTGTGTGTCCAGGCGTTCCAGAAGGAGCTGGGCAAGAGGACCAGCAGCATCCAGGCCCTGAAACGCTCGGCCCGCGAGCTGATGGACACCGGCCGCGACGACACGGCCTGGGTCAAGGTTCAACTGCAGGAGCTCAGCAACCGCTGGGATACGGTGTGCGCGCTGTCCGTCAGCAAGCAGACCCGCCTCCAGCAGGCCGTCAAACAGGTCAGAGGTCAACCCGAACGGGATCATCTTGTGAAAAAGAATTCATCCTAACTACTTGGTCCTTAGTAATAATAAATAACAATGCTTAATAATGTAATTTGAGTGATTGAATTATGTTTGAAAAAAATATCACTTTTTGTGGACTTTTTGTTAGATGCTATAGTTTAATAAGACATATACATAGGACACTTAGAGATATATATATATATATATATATCTCTATCAGTCCCCACCCGACGCATTACGCTAGGCGCTAACTCCTCCCTCATCCCCACCCCACCGGCAGGCGGAGGAGTTCCGCACCAACGTGCAGATCCTCCTGGAGTGGCTGTCGGAGGCGGAGCAGACGCTGCGTTTCCGCGGCGTGCTGCCTGAGGAGGCGGACACGCTGCAGAGCCTCCTGCACACGCACCGGGACTTCATGGGCACGGTGGAGGAGAAGCGCACCGACGTGAACTCGGCGGCGGGCATGGGCGAGGCCATCCTCACCCAGTGCCACCCGGACTCCGTCACCACCATCAAGCACTGGATCACCATCATCCGCGCCCGCTTCGAGGAGGTGAGGGGAGGGAGGGAGGGAGGGAGGGGGAGAGGGTGGTCCGAAGTCTCTTGAGGCAGTGTGGTATAGTACTCGTGATGGGTGCTTTGAGGTTGATACGGTAAAAAGACTACAGACGATTACCTTTTATCTTAGCGAAAAATACATTGTCTGTACTGGAAAAAAACAATGATATTATTTATCTCAACAAGTTTGGTTGAAAAGGAGGGAGGAAGAAGTTACACAAGCATATGTGTGGAGAATAGATATGCAGAACACACATGTATGCCAAACATATATTCACAGATCTTGTTATAGTTATATGTAGTTAGACAGCTATAGAGTTTGTAAAACAGTGCAACAGTGTTTTACTTTCTTTGATGCAGACTTCCTGACTTACTTACTATTTATGTTGGGACATCACCTGAGGGGAAATAAGAGAGTAGTTAACCTGTAGCCCAGTTAAATGAATCAATGGGGTGGCTTTCTACAGGTGCTGACGTGGGCCAAACAGCACGAGCAGCGCCTGGAGACGGCTCTGACTGAGCTGCTCAACAACGCCAACCTATTGGAGGAGCTGTTGTCATGGCTACAATACGCTGAGACCGCATTGGTCCAAAGAGACACGGAGCCCCTCCCACAGGACATCACTCAACTGAAGTCGCTCATCACAGAACACCAGGCAAGTCTCTGATTGGCTAACATTCCATTCACTTTGGCAGTTGGTTTGGTTAAGTTTATCCAAATACACTATCTGGAACAGAACAAAGGTTTGACTAAAACGTTTCCCGTGAACTCTCTTGTTTCCCCGCCAGGTGTTCATGGAGGAGATGACCAGGAAGCAGCCAGACGTGGACAAGGTGACGAAGACGTACAAGAGGAAACCAGCCGAGGCCTCAAGCAGCCTGGCTGAGAGGAGAGGAGCACGTACGTCACGACATATCCACCACCTCTATATGCTCCGCCTTATCGATTTTCACTTTCACTTTCAGTTTGATTTTGTTCAGTAAATTTTGGATCGAAATGTGTATTAATCACTTAACAACAACAACAAAAGGACATGTATCAGGTTCGAAACCAGTTGTGCAGTATTGTTTCTTTGGCTCCACTAAATCCAGCAGATAACTTTTCTTCATCCCTCCCTTGAATATTTAGTTGATCTTTTATGAATTAGTTCTCCCACTGTTGCGGTGACAGACTTTGACTGAATCCATCCAGATGTGATCCACACCAAGACTCTGGGAATACAGATCCGTTTAAAACACTTAATCTCCAGGTGTATAAAAAGTTACCAACGAAATCCCTGACCCAGATTTGTCTCCCCTCTTGTGCCCCTTGCAGGTAAGAACCAGCAACAACAGCAGCAGCAGCAGCAACACGCGGCAATGCTGGTCGCCAGCAGTAACCCACGGCTCAACCAACTCTGCGCCAGGTGGCAGCAGGTTTGGCTGCTGGCCCTCGATCGCCAGAGGAAGCTCAATGATGCGCTTGATAGGCTGGAGGAGGTAATTGAACTTCCTGGTTACGTACTGGCCCTGGTAACGATATCACAGGCTCCTATAAAAAACCATTGGCTCCGAAAGAGATTTGGTTGAAAACAAACTTTTTAAAAAATATTTTGTTTATCCTAGATCTAATTATGAGCCTTTGTAACCATATGCCTCAAATATGAAACAAAATACTATATTTGAAGTGAGGATAATTTAAAGGTAATTCAAAACAGTTCTGCTGCGCCACAACAACAGAATAGCCAACCTTTGTTTGTTTTCTCCTTGTTGTCTTGCAGCTGAAGGAGTTTGCCAACTTTGACTTTGATGTGTGGAGGAAGAAGTACATGCGCTGGATGAACCACAAGAAGTCCCGCGTCATGGACTTCTTCAGACGCATCGACAAGGACCAGGACGGAAAGATCACGCGGCAGGAGTTCATAGACGGCATCCTGGCCTCTAGTACGTCAATCATTCGACACACTCCATATATGGGCCAATGGCATTCCTTCTCCCTTTTACCGTGTGAAACCGACTATGCATCCCCCTGTGTTCGAAAGTCACCCAAACTGCTCAGGACCAGCGAGACAAAGCGCATTGTGGAGTCTAAAGCGGCTTGTTTACGTTAACGTGTCTCTGTGGTTGTCTCTCTCCAGAGTTCCCCACCAGTAGGTTGGAGATGACCGCGGTGGCGGACATCTTTGACCGCGACGGCGACGGTTACATCGACTACTACGAGTTTGTGGCAGCGCTTCACCCCAACAAGGACGCCTACCGGCCCACCACGGACGCCGACAAGATAGAGGACGAGGTGTGTTGACTTTGGCAGAACGGCAAACCAACACGTTCACAAACAAACACATAGACATAGAAGCAATGGTGTCCTTTGGTTTGTACCGAAGCATATGCTAGGATGTAGCATTTTTTTTAATGTGCTACTGGATGTTTAATACTAACAACAACAACAACAACTTATAACACAGTCTTAATGAACAAACACAGCCATATATATATATCGTATAATAGGGTGGTAGCTACCGTTGTCCGGTAACACTTTGTCCATTAAACTGCCAAGCAATACAGAAGAGAGAATGTCAGTTAACAGTGAATAAAAGTCTAGCAATAGCACCCATCATAATAACAACGTGCTGATGTGGTTGTTTCCTCTGTGCCCAGGTGACCCGGCAAGTGGCCCAGTGTAAGTGTGCAAAGAGGTTCCAGGTGGAGCAGATAGGGGAGAACAAGTACAGGGTGAGTTGAGATCCTGGTTCAGCACGCTAGAACAGGATGTTTTGGTTCAGGCAGATAGTCATCATGTCTTGTTTTAGAGTTATGTCGAAAAATGAAGGATCCATTAGAGAGCTAAGTTGTTATTTTTTTCGTAAATTGTTGTGAATAAGATAGACTGTGATACAAATACATCCTTTTTTAAATATAATTATATTATTGATATTGTTCAATGCACTTTGTTCAATGTTCAATGTAACATTTTCCATCTACTTCCATGCTGTAGCACTTGCATTTGTTGTATAACTGTAAATGGCTGTCATCAAGGAAACACTGACAGCCTGTTTTGATGGTTGATATTTTAACACACTGACTGCCTGTTGATGGTTGACATCAAGCATAAACGGACTGTCTGTTTATGGTTCATATTTAACACACACTGAATGGCTGTTCATCCACCTTCTCTTTCAGCATCATGTAGCTTCTGACCTTTCTCAAGGCACTGCCATCACACTAATCGTATGTGTCTCCATGTGAATGTGTTCACTCACCGTTTGGCCCCAAACCCTAACATGTTTTCACGTGTGTGTGGTAGTAACGTGTTGTCTAACATCTCACAGGGTTGCCAGCTGTGCTCACCAGCAAAATAATTAAAAGATGAACCTGTAGACATGGATGCTACACAGGGGCCAGCTAGGTAGTTAGCTCACCAAGATGTAGCTGCTAGCATCAGAAAGTTCTTAATTACTATTGTTAAATGCTATTAGTGACAATAAGTGTAGAAAGCATGGAGGTTTGCTTCGTGCAAATTTGATTGATCAAACGACAAATCACCCTTCTGTTTTCAATTCAAAATGGATCAGTTCATCCTATGAAAATTAATGAAATGATAATGAAAACGAAATGAATAAATATCAATATAAAAAGTCCCTAATAGGCTAGCTAGCCAGTGGACCAGCCTCTGTGTGTGCGCGTCTATGTTTAACAGCAGTAACCTTTATAGTGTTCTACAGCTTGATGCAGATACGCCATTACCACCGCTACTGAGCGTGCTCACATCGTCATTACCCTTTGGGTGATGATATCCAGTGTCTGAGGCCGCGGACACTGGAGGTTACTAACAGCATTGCTGTACTTCTATTTTGTGTTCATCTGTCTCCCTCTCTTTTACTGTCTATCCTAATTCTCACCTCAACTCACTCTCACAAATCTTCACCTCTCACACGCCATCCACATTTTGTCCGTTTTTATGAAGCGTTTTCACACCCACACCATTTTCCGCATCCACCCTTTCATCTCGCTTCCTCGACTTTGAGACCGGGCCACGAAACTAACTTAACACATTGTCAAAATAAACCAGTTTATATCGAATATCACAAGCAGGCTGATGAGTTCAGCATGAAATAGTTTGCACAACATGTTATTTCACTCTCTCTTTTTCTCTCTCCTTGTGTCCCTCTCCTCCCTGTGTACCGGATATTTTTTTCTAGTTCTTCCTCGGAAACCAGGTAAAGTGACTGTCGCTGCGACCGTTGTGATTGGACGGCTGGAATCTGCTTCAGCTTTTTTTTTCCAACAATGGAGTCTTAATTACCAATATTATAATGATAAGGATGATAATACAAATTATTATTATGGTGTGAAATGATACCAAAAATATCAAAATGCTTTCCAGAAGATTTGATTTGATTTCCAAATATTGTTAAAGGTATGTTGAGAAGAAACCAAACCCTCCATTGTTGGTCAGGAGCGTGTCAGCAGTGTTCACCGTCCACATGTTTGCTGTGATTTGTCGGGTTTGGACGATGACAAATTGCACCCCGTGAACCGGCTGAACGGGATGTCCAGTTAGGGGAGGTGGGAGGTGGGAGGTGGTGGGGGAGTAATTTGCGGTTGGTTGATGTACTGGGAAAAAATCATGCTGCTCAGGGATTCAAATAAAAATATTTGATGATGATTGTGTGCTGGGAATGATTGGCCTCTTTTGGTGATGGGATGACTGGGATTTTCCTTTTTTTTTCTTTTCTTAACGGGATAAAATTGATTGATTTGATTCTTGATCCGGGGAATGAGCCGTCTGGGAGCAGTAGAGGACTTCTTCTAGATCCTTCAGTGCATGGGGTCGTCTGTCGATGCATGTGTGATGCATACAACCACCTTCACGTGTCAACCCACAGTTGAACCACTGACTGACTCTCCCTCTGTCTCTCTCCTCCGTCTCCGTTACCCCACACACTATTTTCTATACTTTTATTCGTCTTTATCTTTTTTTCCTTCTTTTTTTCTTCCTTCTTCCTATCTATCTCTCTCCGCTCTCGCTCGCTCACTCGCTCTCTCTCTCTCTCTCTCTCTCTCTCTCCTGGTGTCTCTCTCTCTGTCTTGGTCCATCCCTCTCTCTCTCTGTCTCTGTCTCTCTCTCTGTATCTCGGCCTCTCTCTCTGTATCTCGGCCTCTCTCTCTCTCTCTCCTTCTCTCTCTCTGTCTCTGTATCCCGGCCTCTCTCTACCATCAGTTCGGGGACTCCCAGCAGCTGCGTCTGGTGCGGATCCTGCGCAGCACTGTTATGGTGAGGGTTGGGGGGGGCTGGATGGCCCTCGACGAGTTCCTGGTCAAGAACGACCCCTGCCGAGGTGAGTCAGGGACACACACACACACACACACAGACGTACACATACACACAGACGTACACACACACACACACACACACACACACACACACACACACACCAATGGCGATGAGAGACCCACGTCTGCACTGGGTCTGGTACACAACTCAGAAATCCGGCCAGTTGACCACAAACTAAATTGCACAACAGACTCATTCCAAACGACCAAAATCCAACCAATAACACTTTTTTAAAGTTTTCCATCACCATGGTTAAGCCAGTTCCTGTTGCCATGACAGCAGGTGGTGCACGAGATGCCAAGGCTACTGGGTTTTTTGTTTGTGGTTTTTTTTTTTTGTTGCACCACATTTTCTTTCACTTCTCTTCCTTCTCTCTGTTGGGGGTCCGTGCCCCGAGAACTCCAACTCTGTAACCATACGTTTCATGTTTGTAATGTATGGTTATGTATTACATTTCTTTATTCCATTTTTGCCTCTCTGAGTGCTTTCCACCTCTTTCACCTTTCTTTAAATGTTTTTCTTTTTCCTTCTGTATATGATTGTCTTTCATCTCTTTCCCATTTTCTCCCGTTTTTATTGTCTTATAAAGACGGTAGGATGGCATTTTGCATTAGTCCTCAGTTCTGTTCCTCTCCCTTCCTTGGTCTCCCACCCTCTATCTCTTCCTCCTTTCCTTCCTCCCTCCCTCCCTCCCCTCTCTTCCTACTTCTCTTTCCTCAGTGCAACACCCTGGACTTAAGATACTCCGCTCCGATTCCAGTAGCTCCATCTCGTCTCGTATAGGTTGGACTCTCTCTCTCCCCTGCTCCTTCCAAACTTCCTCTCCTCACCCGCTTTGAGGGGTTTTTTTACGCTTGAAAGACATTTGCGTTTTACTCTCACCTCTAGTCTGATATTTTTGATCTTTCTCTCTCTTTTCTCTCTCTCTCTCTCTCTCTCTCTCTCTCTCTCTCTCTCTGCCATCTCATTCCTGTCCTCTTCTCATCTGCTGAGAGTTTTGCATTTTTGTGCAGTCAAATACACTGCTTTAAATATATATACTGCTTTATTTTGTTATTTTTCATATCTCTCTCTCGTGTTCTGGTCTTGGATTGGTCAGTTTCAAGCTCGTCTCTTGTCTTGCGGACTCTAACTGTGTGTACTAACCTAATGTCTTCCTCCTCACCCCCGACTGTCTGAAGCCTCCCACACACCTCCACCTCCAGGCCTCACCTGGTGGCTGTTTGCGTGTGTGTGTGTGTGTGTGTGTGTGTGTGTGTGTGTGTGTGTGTGTGTGTCTATGTGCATGCACACTCCTTACAACCTTCCTGTGTATGTGATTCTTCATTCCACACACGTTATTTCACATTGTCTTCTGTGTCTCTTAGTGGCGGTCACTCCTGGCTATTTCTGCTGCCGAGGTACCTACCCCCTCTCCCTTCCTCTTCCCCTCTCTTTCTCTCTCTCTCTCTTCATCTCCCCTCTGCTGGTGTTCCAACCCATCCCTCCATCCCTTTCTCTCCCTCTCTCTCCCTCCCTCTCTCTCTCTCTCCGTCCATCTGTCCATGCTTCAGCCCATCGGTTCAGGCGTCTAAAACCACTGATGTCCTGTGTGTGTGTGTGTGTGTGTGTGTGTGTGTGTGTGTGTGTGTGTGTGTGTGTGTGTGTAAACATTGTTTCTGTGTTGTATGGGCATATGAAAGGGCCTAGTCTCGGTGTCTGTGTATCTATGTTATGCTTTCCTCTCTCACACGCACATACACACACACACGAAGTAGCAGGGCTTGGCCAACCCTGGTCTCGGTAGAATCTGATTTATGGGCAGCAAATTCAACATGGACGCCCATGAAACAGGGCAAATAAGAGGCTGAAGGGGAGTTTTAAGGACGAGGCTGCGGTGTAATTCTATGTTGTTGTTTTTTCTCCAGACGTCCCCAATGAAAAGACCAAAAGTAGCTCTGTTTTTTTCATTTTTCATGCTATTCAAGTATTGAAGCTTTTGGTTGTTTTATTGGGTATGTCGTCGGAAAAAAAAGAATCACGCACTTGTCTTGTTATTGAAATACAATAAATAAATAAAACAACGAGGGAGAACAGCTAGCAGAAAATGAACAAAGAAGTTCCTCATGTCTGATGAAAAACAGAAACAGAACCGTTCTTTTAGTATTGATTTCTCCGCACCAGACTCAATAACAAATACTAGCAATACTGTGTAATCAGTAGCGGGAGAGAGAGCGGGACCATGTGAGACCGGGACTCGGCCAGCCTGTGGTTCAGAGAGCTCTGGCTTCCAGTGCGGCTCCTGTTTAAATGCGATGGCTGGTTGGTGGAGGACCCAATTACAGGGTGCACCTGGGCTGGCGCGGGGGAAGTAATTGCAGGGTGCACCCATTTAATTGACCGGGCCTTTGCTGGTCCCGTTGCTAGGGGTGATGAGCGCGGCCGGTCACGCGCAACACCGTCACTGCTGCTGCTGCTGCTGCTGCTGCTGCTGCCACTAGCTTCAGCCCCCTCCTCCTCCTCCTCCTCCTCCCCTCTCTTCTTCTTCTCTCCCTCATTGACTAGATGATTTGACTCCCCCATCCCTCCTCCCACTCTTCTACCATGTTGTTTGTTACCCTCCACCAGCAGTGAGGGTTGAGATTACCTTTTAATCTCTTCTTCCTCCACCCTGCCGGCCTTAAAAGCTTTCTGTGGCAGGAAACTTGTGTCGATATCATTTATTTTAGTTTGTTTATTTTCATTTCTGTTTCTCTTTTCTCTCGTTCTCATTATCCTTAACTATTATACGATTCTTATTATAACCATTTGTTTCTCCCTCC
>JAOPJO010000103.1:8267361-8277693 GCA_027123675.1 Molva macrophthalma
TGTCACTAGAGGTGCTGCTCACCTGCATGATGTCACTAGAGGTGCTGCTCACCTGAATGATGTCACTAGAGGTGCTGCTCACCTGAATGATGTCACTAGAGGTGCTGCTCATCTGCACCTACTTTTTTGGTATAATATCACAACACATCTAATCACTACATTAATATTAAAATGTGTTCATCTTCCTTATCATCTAATCCTCGCCAATACGGGTTGAACTTCTGCTTATTCGATTCAATATTTAGAAGAAATTGTGCATGTTGTTTAGGAATAAACATTTACAGGAACACCATATTATACTTCACAATAGACGATTATACGACAATCGCAACAGCACACAAATTTATTTTGTGTAAAGATCCAATTTCAGATTAAATAGATAGATTCTGAATGATTTACTAGGTTGTGGGGTGATATTTGAATTTGTAAACAAGAAAGTGTTTGCTTCTATGAACATCTAACTGCGGTGCAGGACCAAACATCTGGATTTGATTATTGAAGTAACATGTTTTTAATTAAAAGCTGGTTAAAAATCCTGGTAAAACTTGAGGGGCCTAGAAATCAGATGTCTCCGATGGTTGTGCAATAAACATGACAGGACTTTTACTTTCCAAATGTGGAACAGCCACCCTCTACTCTAATAACCACCCGTACCATACCACTGAGACTTTATGAGCACCAGGCGCAGGGGTCAGAGCCCTGCAGCAGTGACACGTTACCACCAACTAATCCCATTAGAGTAATATTACAACACAAACACAGGGGGATGATAGAGCTGAGCTTTTGTCTAATTGCTTAAAAAAGAGATTAAACACATTCATCACTCAAGTGAAAGTGTCATGATAACATACAGTATTCAAATATTTATTACTAAATCTGCAGCTATACTAAGGAATTCAAATTCCTTAATATTCATCAGATTTCTAAATATAGTTAAATCTAAATATAGCAGAAATAAACTGCAATAATCACAATACTTTGTAATTATGTTTTTTTTATAGAATAAAAGTAGAATCTAATTTAATTCAGTAAGTACACACTTGAAGCAAACTCCTTCAGAGTAATAACCAGTTTAAGACCATGGAAGCAGTGTGTGTTTCAGCAGGCTAACAATTTGTTCATGACAGATTATATCCACAGTCAGGAACATTCTAGATATCTTGAATCTACTCCATGCCATAAACACATCAAGGCCCAGCTTATGTTTATCCTTATCAAGGTCTGAATATTTCAACTTCCTCTCCAATGGTTTCCTTCCTCTGGGCCGCTGGAATGTTGCATCGTGGGAAAACACTCCGTAATAGGTTTATTCAAATTTACAAATACTACAATGAACGAGTGGAGTAATGTTTAAAAAAGCTATGTGTCTAGAGATGCGTGAGAGTGTGAACTGTTGGGTTTAACCTTCATTCCTGTAATGATACAAATGGCAATTCATTTATTTTTAGAGATATTAATACCCCTTTTTTAATTAACTTAAAATCATACCACATTTAGTTAACTCTCATCTTAATGACTTCATTAACCATGATCGGTTTGTGTTATCTGTTACAGTTTGATAGTCTAGATTGAGGGTTAAATAGGCAATCCAGTTTAAGTAACAACCAAAAAACCAAAAAGGGCATTTTAAATTACATTCTGCCATTCCCTTTAGTCAGTATTTTACCCCCAAAACATTTATGAAAGCTAGCAAATAAAGGTTTGGCAGAAAAACATGAAACAATGAAACATGTATCATAGATTTATAGATTCCCCGGTGTCATGTATTGAATCAAAGGTGTCCAATGTTAGCCTGCATTGTATGTGTGTGTGTGTGTGTGTGTGTGTGCATCATCATCCACACATCTGTGCAGGGGAAGACACAGCTGGTTAGAATTACATGTCCCAGTGACACACAAGCGGAGAGCGTCAGAGACGACGGACGAGATGAAAAAAGCGATGGAAGATGCAGGTCTATAAATACAAGCCAGGGCTGTGATTAGTGGTGTGTGTGTGCTGCACAGCTGCAGCGGTCAGAGCCCTTAGTCTCTCTAATTACTGTACTCGGCACCATGTGTATGTGCGTGTGTATGTGGGGTAAAGACACTGTACTCTGCTTTAGTCAGTGTATGGAGGATGTGTAACTGTAGTGAAGGCTAACCTTAATATTGGCATTTTGTTGTGAGTGAATCCCTGATTTCGGCATGGTAATCACGTTTGTTTAACAACAACTTTATATTAGACAGTAAGTTTATGACATCCCACCCGATAAGGAATTTCACCAAGCATTCGTGTTTACACAGAGCGCCAATAAACAAACTAATTGCAGGGGGGACTCTTGTGTTCTGTATCTACAGCGTAGCTCTTGAGTCAACTGGAGTGAAAAAAAGAATAAGAAAAAGCGATGTTTTCATGGATGTATAATAATAACGTGGAGAGCCAGAGTTGCTCGAACTAGTCGTTTCAGTTTTGAGAAGTGTATGCCGCCACCTTGTGGTCGGATGATGAAACGTCTAAGAAAAACGTTACACGTTTATGTACAGATAAACGTGTAAGATATAGAAACGCCTACATTATAGCCTACAACGTCCCATTTTTCGATAACTAAACCTTTTATAGGAAATTCGTATTTTCCCATGTATATTAATAATGTATATCAATGTACATTTAGAGCACACATCATCACATACATGTGTATACTCCGTCAAAAAAAAAATAGTATATGTATTTGAATCACCTCTTCCTCCTCCAGTGGAGCAGGAGAGGGACCTGCTGCAGCCCCGCCCCTACTGGAAGGAGTTCCGCTTCGACCTCACCCCCCTGCCCCAGGGGGAGACGGTGACTGCCGCAGAGTTTCGTATCTACAAGACCCTGACGATGGGCCAGCGGGCTAACCGCACGCTCCATATCTCCGTCTACGAGATCCAGCGAGACAACAGACACAGGTTGGAGCGCTTCAGAGATGGGTGGATAGGGTTGAGATCAGAGCAGGGTGTCAATTAAAAACGTTATTGGAATTATTTTCTTACAGGCTGTGTTGATAAGTTATTATTTGGTACGTGTGCCCAGTGAACACATTGCATTCGAAGCCATCCCCAGAAGGATGTGTTTCTCAAATTCCCAATTAGGATTCAGTTAGGATTCGATTAGGATTCAATTAGGATACAATAAGGGTGTCTTCCATACAACTGTAAGACATCCGGTTTTTAGGCCCCTATAGTAATGAATGCAAACCAATAGGCTTTAGTCCTAAATAATTGACTTTCCACCCCTGTGTTTCTATGTTCCTTCCCAGAGAGCCAGAACTGGTTCTGCTGGACATCCAGTCTGTCCCAGCTGGCCAGGAAGGTTGGCTGGCCTTTGACGTCACTTCTGCCTCCAACCGCTGGCTCCTCCACCCACGCAGTAACCTGGGCATACGGCTCTACGTGGAGACCGAGGAAGGTGGGTCTGGTGCTAAACTAGTGCCGTGTTGGAAGTGGCTCACTAATGGTGCCCTGTATAGTGCACTATCCAGGAGCCAATCCATCCAGGGAATTATTCTCTATAAATCCTCTTATTCTGGTCCACTTTTGCGGAAAATTATATATATTTAAAGAGGAACGATATAGCTATAACTGTGGCTACAACTCAAGCCACTGGAGGTTGATCATGGGATAACTTACATCGTGCAGGTTTAAAGATGTATTTCCTAAGTGTGTTTCAAACCGTGACCCCATAGATCGCTCCCTGTCCGCGGGCTGGATCGGTTTGGTGGGGCGACGGGGCCCCCGCTCCAAGCAGCCCTTCATGGTGACATTCTTCAGGGCCAGCCAGATTCCCTGTCGCCCACCGCGCGCTCTAAAACCAAACCCCCGCAAGAAGAAACATAAATACGACCTTCCCGTCCCCAGCATACATGGTACGGTCATTAACATTGCCATTGTGACAGTGAAATATTTCTCTTCTGGTGGTTACCCACCGTTCATCACCATTGGTCATTTGCACAAAAAAAATTTAACTAGTTGAATAAATGTTACTTCTTTGATGATAAAGTGTGAATTTGTAAAGTGGAAACAGATGAGCAGTGAGATGATCAAATTCATTCTGATTCGGAAATGTTTCCAATATTACCACACATCATCTCAATGTTTCACTGTATCACAGTTTATGAAAAGTACCGACTTTAAATGCTTAAGTGAGAATTTAAATCAAAGGACTTACTTTTAAAATGCAACATTAGCATGGATGGAAAAAACAAAAACGGATGTTTATGTGTCTCTCGGTCTTCCCCTGGTTCAGATCACACTCACTCCAACAGTGGGCGCCAGGCGTGCAAAAAACACGAACTCTACGTCAGCTTCAGTGACCTCGGCTGGAAGGTGGGATTATTATTATCAAGCTATATTTTCCATAATCATAGTTTGCCATATAACTGGACCTACTTTGTTGTTCTTCGTGAGTGCTGATATTGACCAAATGAAGCCATATTTAATATCATTCATTCGTAGTGACGGTAGCAGTACTTTACCTGTATTTCTTTCAGGACTGGGTGTTGGCCCCTACGGGCTACTCTGCCTACTACTGTGACGGGGAATGTCTTTACCCTCTGGGCTCCTGCATGAACGCTACCAACCACGCCCTCATCCAACAAGTGGTCTGTACCCAGCCAATCCACCAATCACAGGAGAATCCTTCAGAACCATTACTTTGAAGCAAAAAGTGTTGTTGTTTTGGTTTGGTTTTGGGTCAATAAAGGTGATATAGCTCTTGCTATCGGATCAGAATATTGATTTTATGTTACTTTGTAAAAATCTGCTTTGATTTAGCCTCAGCCATTGGAGAGAAAAACTAGGCAGTTTGTTCAGGGCGATTTTGGGTCGTTCCCTTTTTGCTAGGTTTGCAACGTGGGCATGAAACTTGCGTCTTCATTTAAAATGCAATGAACAGTTCGAAGCCATAAAATTACATTATGGCCACTGCAAGATTATTTCAGTTCCTCCTACCAAAATAAAAGTTGTTTCACAGTATATTTTTGTGACACGTAATGTGCCTCTCTCAGGTGCATCTCCTGAAGCCCGAGGAGGTTCCCAAGGCGTGCTGCGCGCCCACCAAACTGAGTCCCATCTCCGTGCTCTTCTACGACGAACACAACAACGTCATCCTCAAGAAGCACCGCAACATGGTGGTGAAGACCTGCGGATGTCTATGATACCTCACCACGCTCACCCCCCCCCCCCCAGTAGCAGTGAGTGTTCGGTAACCTACACCAACCTTCTTTAAAGGTTGGTGTACGGGCTGAAATGAGGTGAAATGATTTATAATGGTAATTATAATGAAACCCATTTACGCTTTGAAGCACTTAACCAGTTGAGGGGTGGCACTTGCTATTCACCTCTTAGCGTACCGTTAGGGGGCCCTCTGTAATGCAGCTCGGAGAATTTTGATTTTCTGTGTATTGTTCTCAAATTAACTCATTGATTTACATAGGTTAAAATCCCTTGGCAGTGCAAATGACACATGGTGTAGGTTTAAGTCTAATTAGTACTTTTTTTGACTATAAATTCCTCGAGTAGGGTAATGTATCCATGAACATGATGTATAAACAGCTGGATAA
Organism: Molva macrophthalma; assembly: GCA_027123675.1. Classification (NCBI taxonomy): domain Eukaryota; kingdom Metazoa; phylum Chordata; class Actinopteri; order Gadiformes; family Lotidae; genus Molva; species Molva macrophthalma. The sequence continues at coordinate 8,272,937 of JAOPJO010000103.1, forward strand.
TGGCATACTGTCCACGCAATCTCAGTCATCTTCAAATACAGGATAGGATAGGATCATTCCAGTGTTAATGCAATCCTAAAATTCTCATTAAGCTGTGGACTCTATGTGATCCAGATGTTTTTCTTGTGACCATCTGGAAAGATCGGATCGGATCTCTGGGGTCAAAGGTCGGTTTGTCAGTTTGTTTGATAGCGTGTTTTATGAAGAGTGGTACTGCATGCTTAGCATAGCTGCCTTGAAGATTTATTTAGGATATGTGCTGCTATGTTTTCCAAAGCTGATTTAGTTCATTTAAAGATATTGTCCTTAAGCTAGAGTGGACAATTTATCACTGTATTGTTTGCTGAGACAAGATACTGTTTGTGTGTTCAAGTCTACCCTCCAAGCTATCCAATTCATGTTTTAAGTGAAAGTAAAACTTCCTCTATCTGCTTAGTTGTTATAGCCACCATATACATGATTTCACCAAATATTCTGGTGACGTCTCAGATTTTATTTGATATATAATCATATGGTTTCAACTGAGTAAGGGAGCCTTCAACATAATTTTTTTCTTAATACTGTAAATATAAGGGCGTATACAGATACTTTCGTTCCAGGAAAAAAAATATTGTTTGGTTGAATAGACCAAATTTGTGTTGTTTTAAGTTTTTGCTAATAAAAAATAATAATTCTATAATACTTTTCCCAATATTTGATTCCAGGCTATATTTTGTGCATTTTTCACAGTTCACTCAGAATAACTCGATTATACATGGTAGCATATGACATTTGATTTCGGTCACTTAGATTCCAGAACTTCCTGTCTGGGATTAATAAAGATACTCTTTCAAATCAGAGTGATGATGGAATTGAGAATGGACTTATTTTTTTTTTTAAATGGCATTAATTGCATTTTAAATGGCGTAATACACCTCTAAATTGTGATCAGCTGTCCCACTATTACAAAAAGGTGCTTTCTAAAGTCATAAATAAAACGTCATCATTGTTGTAGTGTAACTTTAAATACATTGCTGTTTATTGTAAAGGGTAAAAAGCAAAAAATACATCAGCAGTGGAAACTAATTATTTAGCCTTTTATACGTCACTCGCATGATGCTGCACAAGTTTGTGTATCTTTATATCTATATATAGATATATAAAAAACCAAAACTGCTACGTCTTGGCATCGGCTTGAAATGTCATCCCTTGACGGCGGTGAACTCAAATTACAGTTGAAATAATGATTCAGAGACCACAAGAGAGCATGTATCAGGAGGTATGCATGCATAGTTCAGGAAACAATTGATTCTTTTTTTTTTTTTCGTTAAGCATCCTGAATGTGGCACACGTCACCCTGACATTCTATCCCTCAGTCTTGCACCATGGGCCTCATTCAGCTAATGGCCAGAACAAAGATGGCCACCAGTAGAATGAGGCCAATTAGAACAACGGTAACCTCAGTGCATGGGGGGGGAAAGGGTGGGCAGCAGGAGGGTGCCGGACACAGGTTTTCTTTTTAACATTGCGACAGTGAGGCACGGATGAGCAACGCCCCATACACTCAAGAGGTGACGAGGTACTGTTGGTCGAGGCATGACCGAGAGGAAGGAAGCAAAGCGGAGCCTGAGCCTCCATTTTTTCGTGTTGTTCGGCCTGGAAAGCCTTGGTCCAAAAAAAGCTAAAAACTTTCAAATATGGGTGCTCTTTGTTTTATCCACAACTTGTATTTAATTATTCAAAAAAACAAAACAAAAAAAAGCACAATGAATGCAGCTAGTGGTTTGCTGTGCAAGTCCGGGTTCTTGATACAGGATAAATGACAATGTTCTTATTCACTCAAACACAAACATGACACGCCTCCGTAATGATGTGTTTTGGCCCGACAGCTGCATCGCTGTAACCATTGCGGGGAGCAGGGGAAATATGTTTTAAAGGGGGTGTGGCGGCTGTTCGCTTTGTGGTCAGTCATTAGCAGTATCAGGCAAAAGTAACCGTTCTGTTCTTTCTGGAATATTGGAACACAAAGCAGATAAGCCGTTTTGTTCAAAAGACAAATAAAAAATAAAACAGGTGCTGGTGTTCTCCTCCCCCATCAATAGTGTTCTTTTCCCAACATGCACTGACACATGATGCATCATCACCCCCAAATAAAGCCATTCTGTCCATGATATTAATGAACACAGGGGGTCCCAGTAGTCACCGTTGGGGTCTAGTTCTTCCTTCAACTCATCGTCATTGTGTATCTGTGAGGATGAAAAAAATAAGAATGCAAACAACTAAGTTATCTACAGACAGTCTTTCCAATACATTTTTTTTAAATTCAAGTTCCATTGAAGCGAGGCGATGAAATAATCAAAAAGTGGCATTCATCCATGAAACTGATCAATTTAAATACCCCTCAGGGAGTTCATTTCATACCAGGGGGAAGAAGGCATAGAGGTCAAATTTGCAGTAAAATATACAACCAGCTGTGCCCCTGCGCCAGGAGTTGCTGTTTGCTCATTAATGCGAGGCACCGGTGTCTCTCTTACCCATCACTGGGGCAGGGGACTCCAGCCTGCGGCTCCGCTAGGCCTGGACGTCCACCAGCTCCGGGGGCATGGGGGACTTGGGGTGTTTGCTCTCAAAGTGCTGCTTGAAGGTCTTGGGGTCCGGCATCTGTGTCTGGAGGGAGAACACGGGGCGCGTTTTAATTCACTACACAGAGCAACACTTAATCATGTTGATGTGGATGAATGGGTTGGGTTATTAACCACTGAATCCCTCCGGGTCCGGTACCCGGCCCAAATTGCGCATTGTGTTGAACACCCAGATAGATTACCATAGCGATCACGGATACTTGAAGACGGTGCCTCAAAGGGAGTCTGAACTGGCTTGAATGTGTATTTCGTCCCAACCAATGCTGAGAATGTGAGGCGACATGTCTGGTAGCAAACAAAAGCCAATCACACAAAGCACACCGTGCTTGCGGACGGACTCCTCTCCAGCATCACGAAAACATGCAGAAAATGTTCAGAAAATAAGTCAAGACGCTACATGTGTTTTTGCGTCATTACTTTATAAAAAACTGACAAATGTTTTGTCAGATAACACCTCCCCCCTCCTTCCTACAACTCAGGCATTTTTTGAAATGCCATAGTGAAACTTTTGAAACTGGAGGTTCATTTACACTTTAAGAAATGTCAGCAGCGAGAGCTGACATTAAAAAGGCATAACTGGATAGGTCAAACTTATTTTTATATACCTCTTTCTATATATTTTGAACAGACAAACTGCTTGCAGCCAGGGAGATACAATGAATACACAGATATACCAAGTGAAATCCTCAATAACTAACATGATCAACAACATCATATTATAATGAATGACTTCTTAATAAGCTAAACAGACTGTTAACGCAAAGCAAAAACAAACTCATGAAACAGCACAGTAGCAGCCAAAAACACTATAGCCAGCACTTGGCCGTATATAACTTACCCTGCAGACAGGGCAGGTGTGGATCAGAGCTGCCATCGCTGCTGTCTTCTGGTCAGCCGCCTGGCCCTTCTTTTTATCTGAAGCCTTCTTGGCGTTCTTCTGCTGGGACTGGATCTTCTGCTGCCCACGAGCCATGACCCTTAGCTATGAAGGGAGAAGCATCGAGACATTACAGACTGTTACAAGACCTTGAATATCAAAATATTAATAGAACAACAGTCACCCGGTGGTGCAATTGGTACGACCACTTTATATTTATTTGGATGAACTTAGAAAAGACCTAAAAAAAGCCCTTTCTAATAGGTTATGATATGGCTTCGTTGACTAGGTACTATTAAGGTGCCTCTTGTCCAACTGAAGATGAAACGACTAGATCCCACACATATTGGTTGACTCAGTTGACTACATGTGTTCATGTACGATCCCTATATTTTCTGTTGAAAACCAACACACAACGTTAATGGCTTAAGCTAACAGTCGTCCATCTAGGTTAAGATTCAGTTTTGAGTTAAACGTCACCCTTAATACTACCTTCACACCAAGTGTTATAGTAAATGTGTTATTGGGTTAAAGATAGTCTTCATCACTCCAACAACACAACCCGACATCTTTTACGGATCAACTTCTACACATCGTTTAGACACGTCTTCTTCCACACTGTGGCCTAGCTAGGCTAGCTACGTTAGCCAACCCCGCTATGTTCAAATAGGACTCTTCTAATGAAGATGTTGCCCGCACGCGCACCCACATAAAACACTTTCCATAACGAGTGGATGTTTTGACACAAAAAACAGTGCTTGAATTTAAAAAATGATACTAAATGTGATTCTGAAAATGTACCTTGTATCTCGCTTTCTTTTCTTCAGTCGTTTCCTTTTAATGAGACTTTCAGAGGAAACTTTAGAGAGGGCATTTGGCCACATCATTGTGCTGTAAATCTACAATACAATCCACAGCGCCACCAAGCGCCGCCGCCATAAATGGCTTTCAAAATACTATTAATTCAGCCTAATAAGTGCTGAATAACCACTCAACTACTGCATTTATTAAGAAAAGCGTGAGCTGTATTGTCGCCCAATATACGTTTTTCTATATTCCTACTACAAATATTCCATATTTATTGTAACTGGCAGGGGACAATCTATCAACATTTGCCAAACTCAAATAAAATGTGTTTTATTTGAGTTTGTTGTAGCAATGCTGGTATGTGTGTGTGTATGGGTGTGTGTGTGTGTGTATGTGTGTGTGTGTGGGTGTGTGTGTGTGTGTGTGTGTGTGTGTGTGTGTGTGTGTGTGTG
>JAOPJO010000103.1:8388636-8401925 GCA_027123675.1 Molva macrophthalma
GTGTGTGTGTGTGTGTGTGTGTGTGTGTGTGTGTGTGTGTGTGTGTGTGTGTGTGTGTGTGTGTGTGTGTGTGTTCCGCCTTTTGAGGCCCATCTGTACCACATGACTGCTTTTAATTCCTGACGGATCCATAAAGGCGGTGGAATGAGTCAGCTATGTGTTTTCATGACAATAAATATGACCGGTAAAAATTATAATGTGCACAGTTTAAGCTATGGAGGCTACATTACTGTAATTACTTCACCAGCAGTAACATACCGCATTTAATTTAATTGAATGTATCAGCAGGAGCGAGACCTGCCCAATTATACAGTAAGACATATTACAACAGCATAGCATAATATCGTTTAAGGTGTTCAACACATTTTTCACAGAATCACTCCACTTATGTGACTTATACCCACTCACTTATGCCTACTTCTTATTACTATTTTTTTACTTTAAATATTTGGATCTCAGTTTTCATTTTAGTTGCATATTGCTCCGAACACCCATTATCAGAATGTGTGTACTGTGTTGTCTGAAACGCTTAAGAGCAGCTAAGCACTGTGAGTATCCGTTTTAAAAATGTTAGGCGATCGATATTGTTTAGGAAATTTGACTTGACTTACTGTCTCATTAGTGACATTCGATTAGGGCAATCATTTGTACCGATCCTATTTTAAACATATCTTAATGCTAATCCGTAATGATTGTCTTGCGTCGTTGATCTCACGTTGAGTGCTAATTTATGCTAATAATTCAGGTTTTCCGTACAAAGTTGACATACGGTTCTGTCAACATTTCTTTGAAGGGAAACTTTATATCCGTGGGGAGCTTTGATCTCATATGCGGTCACATAGTGCCAGCATGGGGGCAGCGTTGAAAGAGAGCCTGATCTTCAAGGCTTTGCTATCTTTAAACAGGGGGGTAAAATGAGTTGACTCAAAGAAGGCAACAAAACTGACCTCAGGGGAATAGTTAAAGCAAAAATGACACCCAGTTTACAGTGAAACTCTTAACTCTATATCACTTCCTGGTGAAACTGGTGATTAGCGGAGAATAAAGCGTATTGGAGGAACATAATCTGATCCTATGCGGTTTGACTGGCTCGTGCCAATTTGCAAGTCTCGCCAGCCGTAGAGGAAGGAAAGTCTTGTAATTGTAGTGTTATAGTGACACATACTATCAAATATGTGTGAATAAAATCACTGTAAAAATGAGCTAAATAAAAGCCATTTTTCCTTTTATGGTGACAACAATACAATTTCCTCTATTTCATATCCATCTTGAAATAAAAACCAAGCTTTGTGAGTTGAAAATAACATGAAACTTTGTGTCAGGAATGACTCATGTCATAGATTTAACCATTTATTGCATGAAATGGTAATACAATTTGCTCCCTGCTGCAGGACTTAAAGCATGACATCCGGATGTCAGAAACAGAATACCAACAGCATACCAACATTTGACAACAGGAAGCACTATGCAATCCCCCATGGGGTACATCAGATACCTCAACCCATTGTATAGGTTATATGCGATACAGAGCCAAGCAGGTGGAGGCTGGGGTGGTGGTGGTGGTGGGCGAAATTCTGCTCAGCACACTCAACGAGAGAGTGAGAGTGTGTTTAAGATGGAAGGTCTTAAATTGACCGCCCAATCAGTGTACGTGCGTTTGATTGGACCGCGTAAGCCGTCCGCTGATGGGGGGGGGGGGGCGCATGACTAGAGTGCCCCGCCAGAACTAGCTATGCCCATGTGTGAAAGACAATCGACGGATAAGGTTTTTCGGATTTGTTTTGAAGCAAGTTTTTATTGTATGTTTTTCCTTCGATGGCCACGGAGCAGCGGAGCAAGACTCCCTGCTCACTGTGTCCGAGGCCATGTCTCTTCTCTACAACAGAGCCCAGTCATGTTCAATTACCGTTAACTCACAATCAATAGGATGACCTACAGCCCATGAGTGGAACTTGCTGCCTTCACCGGTGCTGCTCCCATTTTCAAAACAAAAGCTTTTTTTCCTCCTGCAATATAGACTTCCTTTCCTTTCTTTGGGTTTGTCAAACACATCAATAACCCTCCTCCACCACCACCACTAATAAAAATAAGCATGGGAAGGTCGGCGCTTTTGTCCCAATTCAATGCGCAGCAACATTTTCGAAATGTTGCCATTTTGTTTTGGTTCCTCGCTGTCTTTCAAAGCCGTCCCAGACTTGTTTTTCTCTTTACCAACTTGGCACAACTTGGCAGCAACAACCTTCACCGCGTGCCACTGACATCACAGGCCTCTGGTTGGTTGGCAGACGGACAAAAACAAACACACACACACACACACAAACACACAATGCATGTACCCAGCCCGTTTTGAGGATAATGACCAACTCAAAAGAAGATCCAGCGCCAATACCCCCTCTCCGTTGGTGGGTGGGGGTTACAGATGTAGAAGTTTGTCAAGACCAGAGGGTGGTCTGCTTAGTTGTAATCGTTTCACTTTGTAATCACACACGGAGTGCAAATGGAATTACATTTTTCTTTTGGGGCGCCAATGCTGGGCTTGCGTTCAGAAAAAGTATGACTGTAGCTGTGAGTGGAAAAACTAAAGAGGGAGAGAGAGATGGGGGGGTAATGAAGGTGAATATAGTCCCTTTGTCGAGAAAGAACCTTTTATTTATGCAAAGCTGCACTTATGAAACAGTGGCAGGTGAGGTAGTGCTCTAAACTTGTTCTGTTTTGGCCTCCTCTACCTCGCTTTCCAACCCCCACCCCCACCCCCACCCGCTGCTGTGTAGTTAATATTATAGTGTGTTAGCTTAGCTACGTCTTAGATTAGCTTGCATTGATCAGACCCCATAGCCGCAGTGCTAACAGTGCAGAGAGTGTGGCTTTCCCGCTGGCTGCCATTACCAGCATTTGTTGCTAATCCCGTCCCGCCTTGCTTTTGTGGCGGTTACAGCAGTCTCTCTATCTCAACACTACACACATTTTCAATCATCCTGAATAATACCTACTACTGTGATGTTATGTACTGGAAACGTAAAAAGCTTTTTTTCTTTCTTCATAAAATACCCATGGTTTGAAACTGTTCAGAGAAAAGTGGCGACATTAAGACTGGAGTTGATGCAGGGGTATAGGCACCTTTTTCAGCAATAATTTCTACAAATGGCAAACATTTCTACACCAGAGTAACAACCTTGTGAGTGGAGTAGAAAATAACAGATTCATGATATCGTCTAAGCAGGGGAAGTAAATGATCTCTGTTCCTACCCTGGCTATCACAGTGTTTGAGTGGAATGCACGGGTTTGCATCGTTACCAACGCTCGCCCCTAGTTTGTTTAGCAGCGGATGCAGGGTAGGCACAGGGGCCCTCGCTGTCCTGGCCATATGCCGTGTATAGGTGCAAAAAGAAAGAAAGCCGTGGGTTGTTTGGAACTTGTACTTGTAGCAAATAAACAAAAGGAGAATGACTATGCAACATTTGAGAAACTTCTGCTTATTGTGTTTTTGTAAATAAATAAGAAAGAATAAAAAAAATTGAGGTCAAGACGAGCACTTAAAAACTTGGACACAGTTCCAACAAGACTTGTATAAAGTCAAGAGTGGCTGCGGGGTGCAAGCACTAGCAGGCCCGGTTATATTGTTTCCCGTGTCTACTATTCTCCAAGTCGTGCGATAGCATATAAAGCACAAAGAGTCTACTTCATAAACACAATCGGATGAAAAGATTCGGTTATACTACGAGGATCGATCAGGCACTAGATGAGGCACACAGCAAGTCTCAGTACACAGTTCCAATGGGAAGGATATCTTAACATTAGCATTGTGTTCACCATGTGGTCACTATCACCTGGATTATTTGGACATTCTGATTTAAGCTTAGAGTGTGGTAAGAGTGGTTGACTTTTGATTAAGTGTAATAAAGCAGAAATAATATTTAAATGTCAGGAAATGGATGGCATGACCAGTCCAACCACTGAGATTTACTATTTTATCATTTAAGAGTCGCTTTAATCCAAAGCATGTTACTGTGAATTCAGATACATGACATTTTTTTTGAGGATCAAACCTCCGACTACACTTTCCTTACCCCAAGATTCATACTAGTTGTGGAGTTTAGGATGGGTGAGCTCGGATCATAAAGGAGCAGAGACACTTTATTTGTCATTAACTTTATTGCTGGTCATAACCATTTTATTTAATACACCAAGGAAATGAATAATTGCTCTGTAATATATTAAATATTATAATAAAAGATAATATAATTACTTGAAGTTTAATCAAATTAATTCTTGAAGCACTTAAATATCCCATAATGGACTTAAGGGTAAAAGGACATTTTTTAAATGAAGAATCAGCCACGTTAAAATGTGGTTTAACCATGATTTTTTGACTACTCTTCTATAGTTGTACGAAAATGTACATCTAGTGTTGACAGTGTTTTTCAAATAAATGGTGATTCTTAAACCTAATACTAATGAAAAGGCAGGTGTGTTCCATGATAATAATAATAATACTAATGGATACATATCATGGGTTGGGCCTTCTATGGAATAACATAAAAAATGACTAACTAAAATTGAAAACCAGGAATGGAGGAAAAACTCCAAACAAACGTATGCAAGGCAGACCTGCATATGACACGCGACTTATTGTCCGGGGCAGCTCAGAGCGGAGGGACCGGAAATGGAGACGTTGTCGCCACACGCTGGCCCCGGGTGTTCTCACGAATGATTATCCTCCCCGGCGGCGCACTTGCACGGGACCCCTTCATTTGTATGATAAACAGCTGCATCGTGAGCGCCCCCCATCTCCCCCCACTATTATATAACACCACGTTTTCACACCTGCTCTCGCCGTATCCCCCTCGCACGCATATCTTACATACACAACCTTTCAGATGACATTTTCCTAATATTACAATTTCATTACTATCACTTCCTGTCTGCATCTCCATCTGATGGGCAGACCAGATGGAGCGGTCGGGGGGGGAGGTGGGGGTTGGCACAATGGTTAGGGGAGGGAGCGTGGCTTATTCACAACAATTAACAACAATGTTCCTCTTATTGTGATCATTTCACATCAGTCCGATCCCGTCAAAGCAACATTAAATCTGTGGCACCAAGACAATAATGTTTTGGGGTTTTTTTACAAATAAATCCTTGGATGTCCCATAATTATTGCAATACTGTCGGTTTCATCTCCTCTCCTCCGCACCGTGGGCCAGTGCCTAATCCATGCGGGACAACCACGGCATGAGATCATGTGTCTTCGGGGGGGCTTCCGGTGTAACCCTGTATAACCTCGGGGCTTGGTAATGAATGACAACACATTAATGAGTGGCGAGTCCATTAGGCACATGGATTTATCCAGAGCACTATGACGGTTGAAGTAAGGCGTCAGGACGGAATTAACTGCAAACCCATATGCCTTGTGATTGTGTGATTGTGTGTGCGTGCGTGCGTGCGTGCGTGCGTGTGTGCCTGTGTCTACTGATAGGTCAAGTAGGCGATGAAAAAGTAAAGATAAACATGACGTAGAATAACTTTGAAAACTCTATTTATGTTTTTAGTTGCTAAGTCACCGTGTGCTTATATGTTAAATTATTTAAATTATAGACTTGTGTTGTACTTTTTGAGCCATGTTGGAGCCAAAGTCTTCCCTGTCTGACAAACCTAATGAATCACCACCCTGCATGGAGCACAATGCAGAGGCACAGAGACAGAGGGGAGGCGAAAGGTGGGCGAGGAAAGCGCACAGATAAATAAACACAACAAAATAAAACAGAAGGCAACCGAACCTTGTTCACTACATATTGTATTCAGATGCCATAGCTAGACTGAAACCTGAAGAAGATTGCGACGCTCCATCGATTTCAGCACAGATTTGATGTTGAAGCAAAGATTGCATTTACCAATTGACTGATAAAAAAGCCACCGTCTTCGCTGGATCTTGACACGGTCATTGTGTACCCCCTCCCCCCCCCTCCCCCAACACTTTTCCTGAATTTGAATCATGCCCTGATGGTTTCCTTCCCCTCAAAGGAGGGTGAAGGCAAATATACTACTTTGTACTTTGCCTGTTTGGCAAACATGGCAATTGAAGTGTTCCTTCAATCAAATATTCCCTTAGTGTATGAATCTACATTTCATGATTTTATACTGCAGTAATGAAGAAATATCTTAAAGGCAGCCTACATTTAATATGCCAGACGCAGATTATCCCAGCAACCTACCAACTGTACCTCAACTGGGGAGAATCTTCCCACCATGCTATCCGCGGTGGGGCTCGGTTTCTATATAGTTTATGGGTCGGAAAGTCCCTTATGATCCATATACCTGATGACAGGTGAGGGGGTGGGAAACACTGTACTTTAGCTTAGGTTTTTTTTCTGAGTTCCGCTGATTCCCCAGAAGGAACGGCTGAGTGCGTTGAGATAATGAATAAATGAATGAATCACGATGGGGCAGATTTAGTGTGTAGCAGTAGGTTGTATGAGGCGTGGTAGGAAGACTCTGGAGGGAAAGCCCACTTGACTCTTCAAAGCCAAGCACTTTTATTGTGTTACTGAACTGAAGTGTATGGCCGTCTGTGTCTCCAATTAATTCCCTACTGACGAAAACTTTGTCCAAACGCGACAGCACACTCGTCATTTCATCTCAACATTTGCCGTTATGTTCTCTGTCAAAAACAAATGTATTTTTAACCAAAAACCATTGCTGCCCAAACGATTAAGTTCACCTTCTTCATGCTGACACATTTTAACATTGTTAAATATCTTACAGAAACTATTATATTATGTGGTGTTCGGACTCCGCTACCTCCTTCTGTCCATCCCCGTCTTGAACACCTCCATGGAGGAAGGTAATAAGAGGGCAAATCCCCCATCTGTTGGCTGTTGCATTATGGATTCTGTTACACACACACACACACACACTCACTCAACTCAGTCCCATACATCTGCATGACCTTTTTATACAGGCACATGTTTTCCCTTGCTAATACTTGCTAATGAACACATTCAGCACATGCATTTATTAACCTTTTTAATTTATATACTTTTTTAACATGACTGAACAATACCTTCAATAGATGCCTCCTGGGAACCAAAATACATAAATAAAAGCAAGAAGGCCAATGGGAAAGACGATAGTTAAAAAAAGATGGCCGCAAGAGAGGTCACGGGAGGGCGAGGAAGGGGGAGGGAATGGCCGACGGGAACATCCTACAGCAGATTACTTATGTTGGAAAATGATGGCCATAACTTGACACACCGTAAATGTCCTCATCTGCGGCGCCTGTCTGAGGCAAACCGATGAGTTCATAAGCTAGACAGCGGAGGACGCTCTCCTCGCTGTCCTGGGGCAAACGGCGTCGAGAGGCACGGAAGAAAAAGTACAGACAGAACCACGGTGCGTGTGTGTGTGTTGGCGAGCACGTGCGAGTCTCGTCAGCGTGTTTGTGAGTGTGCGTGCGTGTCTGAGAGTGTTGAATGCACATGCTTGTATGTGTTTGTTTGTCCCTTTGTGAAGTTGCATCAGTCTTCTGGTCCAACTGTCACAGTGATGAAGAGGATGGGGCCGATAAGTCATTAAGTTCTGTGCGTGTGTGTGTTTGTGTGTGTGCCCATGTTTGCGTTTGTGAGAGTTTACATGTGTTTGTGAGTTTGTGTGCGTGTGTATTTGTGCATGTGTGCGTGCCTGCGTATGCGTGTGTGCGGTGACTCCATCAGTATTGCTGTCATGTAACCAGCCTTTTGTAAAACTATAATTAGGCTTACGGATTGTTCATAGTTTAGGGTCAATGCGAAGTGTGCTGTACTTTGTGTTGCTAAACAACTTTGTTTGGTGTATGAGTCTCCCATCAGCCTTGTAACACAAGAGACATTGGCCTCCAGGGATCGTCTCTGTCACTGTTCTTACAAATCTAATGACCTGACATGGGTTGAACCCATTGTTCCCCACTGATACCGACAAGAAGCAATAGACCAACAAACCGCAACATGGAAGTTTTACTTGAAAAGTTAGACTTCAGCAATACTGTGACTATAACCATAATGCCTCCATCCTAACATCCTGAGCACCCATAATAATACAAATACAATTAACACACCAAGGTGATGAATAATTGTTCCATGTTCCACTGAATCACACAACAAATGAACAACAAACATGTGAATAATGGCTAATGGAACTCTTAACATGCATGCACAACAAACAACTGGGAAAAAAGAATCTCACCAATGCCTCGGCTGAAAATAAATATCATCCCCTCGCCATGAGATGCTGCTTAATGACTTCAACTGCCAAGAGAATGCATTTATTACTGCATGGGGAGAATGCATACGCAAATGCTAGTTAGGTCCACAATAGAGCCTGAATGAAGACCTGAATGCTAGCTACTGTAGCTTATTCTCTCTATTTGAAGGCTGCACACCACCAACACCGCCCACCACTGTTCAACCCTCATCCCCAGGCTCAAAGAGGTGTACCTGGGTCGAGAATATAGCATGCTGGTCTCCTCTGAGACATGAGGGGCGTGTGTGGTAATTGTTACCCTTGAGTAAGAGACCAGGGGGAGGGAGGGAGAGGGAGAGAGAGGTACAGGGGGACAGAGAGACAGAGGAAGAGAAGGAGAGATTTAGGACAGGTGGTAAAGCAAGATAGTGGTGGTATTCTGACTGCTTAAAGAGGTGTTTGTGTGTGTGCGCATGTGTGTGTGTGTGTGTATGTCAGCTAGACATTTGAGGAACTACATGCAAGTGTATTTCGGGTTGGGGGGCACGATAGTGATCTACATTACTGGACAGCTTTGCAGCACACCTTTATTGTGCTTTCCATCCACCAAGGCAGTGGTGGCGGTAGGGGCTGCCATTTAAGGAATGCACACACACACAGAACCTTGTATCTCCAGGGTTCAGGTGGAATAATGGCACAGTAGGCAACCTAGTGATTCAATTATAGGCTAGGAAAACACACACACACACACACACACATAAATACCCCCTCTTTCTGGAACTCACATTCTTTCCCCCTTTGCATAAGCCACGCCCCCCTCCCACCCTCTCCCTCTATCGCCCTCTCTCTCTGGTATAGCTCTGATTGGGAGTGAAAAAGTCCCTTTGCAGTTGACCAGGCTCCATTGAGAATTGCACCATCAAGCTTCCAAGGGCCCCAGCCCGAGGCCATGTGTAATGGCGTTTTCTCCCCTGAATGGCTGTGCTGTGCTGCTAGCCAATGGGTGTACGGCACGCGTTGGTTAAGTGTGGGTGGAGGGGGGGGGGGGCACCCCGGTTGCTCTCTGGGTAGAGCACGTACCATTACGGCTCAGTCCTTACCGCAGCGACCCGGGTTCGATTCCTGCCCGCGGTCCTTTGCCGCATGTCTTCCCCTCTCTCTCCCATACCTTCCTGTCTATCTCACTCTATAATAAAGCATTAAAAATGCAAAAAGAAATCTTTAAAAAAAAGTGTGGGTGGAGAGCGTGCATGGGCCAATAGATGAAGGACAAAAAAAAACAAGCGGATATCTATTGCTTTGAAGGCTAATACACTCTACGTTTGTGTTGAAAGGAGAGATAACTTTGTCCATGGCTCGTGCATAACCTCATCAGAGTCGCTCAATGAATCACCTTGCTCCATAACTCATGGCAGGGGCCTGCAGTGATACAGTTATGAAGTACCGTTGGATACAATCGGGAAGAAAGGAAGGAAAACACACACACACTCTCTCTCTCTATCTCTCTCTCTCTCTCGCTCTTTTTATGTATGTGTAGAAAAGCCTCCTGCTTGTGCAGAACACCACTGCTCGACTCCTAACTAGAAGCAGCGTATTCAGCTAGTTACCCCTATTCACTCCTCCCTCCACCGGCTTCCAATTAATGCCAGGTCAGATTTAACGGCCGTTACACACCTATAAAATCCTGCATGGATTAGCACCATCCCACCTGAAGGACCTCATTATTCCCTATTGTCCTTCTCGGGGCCCCTACGGTCTTCGGGAGCTGGCCATCTATCAATTCCAAAAGATAAAAAGTAAATCTGCAGGAAACAGAGCGTTCTCTTATTGAGAGCGGTATCTGTGGACCAGTTTGCCTCCTGTAATCAGGGAGGCTGAACATTTGAAAACCTTCCTCTTTACTCCCTCATTTGGCTACTGGGAATGTCCCTCAGCTCTCATTACAGCTAAAACGACCTGTTAGCCAGCACTAGCCCACCCCTGCTGTCTCTGTTTTAGTGTGTTGCTGTGATCTTGACTGGACTCCTTGGCCACCTGACTGATAGCAGCTTGCTCACCAGCCAGCACCCAATCACCATGGGCAATACACATTTGAAATCTTAACATGTTCATTTGTAACACTTCTATGTATGTCAATTGCATCACCCACTGCACTCCTAACCCCGAAATCCCTGAAAGGAGGGATACTTCACTCTGCATATTTAATCAAATCGCACGGCCCATTTTTTATAAATAGAAATTCTGAATGAATGTACAACAAGCCTGGATTTTAAACACACACACACACACACACACACCAATATGCACACGGTGCTGAAAACACTGGGCCCAGCGAGACTGAGTGATTTGTTCCGATCCGACAGACAGAAGGGGGTGAGCGGTGAAGGAGCCGACGGTTCACATTCACGCTGTGATAAATGGCTACCTGTGGTGAGAAAACAGGAACCATTTATGTTTGATACAGGATATTACCTTCACCTTCCCATCATTTATCCTAGATGTACTGACTAGCCACCCAGTGTTTGGACACTGAAAAGGACATTTGTGGAGCCAAAAAAACACTGTGGTGAATCCCAGTAAAGGGAAAGCCTTCCATTATCATCTTTTGATATCCAAAGAACAACAACAATATATCAACAAAGCAACAAAATAAAGAAAAGCGAACAGAGTCTGTGAGGCGGCTTCCCATTTTTTATGTGATTTTTGGACGATTTAAGTCTACAGTTCCGATGGTAAGATTTGATATGCTGTTCGCTAGATAAACATTTTGGCTGTCTGTAAATATCGTTTGAAATATATAGGAAAAACTATATAACTAATTTAAAAAAATAAGTTTTGCACACACACACACACACACACACCTACATGGGCAGTGTGCAAACACAGACGCAACACATTGAACCAAAGTCACACACACACACACACACACACACACACACACACACACACACACACATGTGCGCGGCAGCGGGTACAGTTTGGACTGTACGCTTTTCGGCTTAACCTGTCTCAGACAAACTCGGCAAGAGCTGAGCTTTGAGTCGGGAGGGGGATGAGAACTGCACAGCAAGCAGACTTACACTCTGAATTAACAGGATTAGGTGTTCTAAGAGGCTTGTCAGGTAAACCTAAACTCTGCCTGAAGACTATGGCTTCCGACTCTGAGCTACTCTCGGAACCACTTTCAAGTCTCTCGCCACCGTGTCCATGACTGGCATATCAGCGAGCGAGCAAGAGAGAGAGAAAGAAGGAAAGATAGATACGACACAGAGCAGCCACTGTGCTCCAATGGCTTACAACTAAGTGTACGCATATATACATGGTGTGAGTGTAGCTCACACCAGGACTATCAACCTATGGCACAGCCCGATTACACACACAGGCAAAACGGTGTAGAAAACCATGAAGGTACATTAGAAGACTTGCTATCTATTCATTATTTTGCTAATCTTAGCAACATCTTCTTGACGCTTGTCCTGGTTCACAGTGCAAGCAAGCTGGCACGGAGTGAGCCAACACCTTAGTTTGTATAAATAGATTAAAACTTTTTCCTTCATCACTCCGCAGTGTGAGGTCTTCTTGCATTGAATACAGACTTTGTTCTGTGTTTGACCTAATAAGTGCATATTGAGTTTGGTGTCGAGGGACATGAAATAATTTGCGCTGTCACTTGCCAAAGCCTTGCTAGGTTCTGCCACTCAAAGCTCTTTCATTTCCAACACTGCCTGGAGCTCCACACAGAGCACAGCCTTGTCTGGTACCTAACATATATTTCAGATACAAAGTCCTTTTTTTTTTTCTTCGCTTCTTTGTCTAATTCATCTGGCGGTGACATGAGTACTATGGGAACGGCTTCAACGACATTCCCCGGCAGCTTGGCTTATGTAGAGCTACAGATCTCCCAGGATGAAGCATCAAGCTGGTGGAAAAATACAGCACAACCAACAAAATGAGATGCGCCACAAAGTGGCGCATCTCTTGCACGTGTAAGCAAAGTGTAGCCTTTTGAAAATGCCAAAATAGTCATCTTGAGCTGCCATTGAATGTTTTCAAAGCTAGCTAGGAACATAACACTTTATTATATTAGCGACAAGGTACAACTGGGATCAGGACAGTGAATCCAGGATCAAGTTTAAGAACAGAGCGTTATAGCACAAGTCAAATTAAGTAAAGTGAGCAGCATGGCTCATTTCTGTACACACTCACATACACACACACACACACACACACACACACACAGATACACACACACACACACACAAACATGCACAAACTTAATATAAGGAAATGCTATTCTCATTATTATACAATATTTACCACAGATTGTAAATTAATGAATTGGCCATTTCCTCAGATAACATTTTGGTGTTTTTTTGTTGTAAAATAAAACAATGGAGCCGGATGCCTGGCATCATCGTTGTTTCCTGAGAATCATCCGGACATTTCCAGACAGAGCAAATCACTGCTCTCAAATCTCTGAAGCAAATTATGTGTTTCCATGGTGTTCGGAAGACCAACAGAAAAAAACATCACTGCTATTGTGAGCTTGGGTTGAGGTTTTTTTTCCAACATTTGGAAAAGCGGTGTGAAAAATAGCAGTGATCTGTGGTCTGTGGGTGAATCTCAAAAAACAACAGCCTAGCCACAAGACGGCTGGTATTCCTACTGTCACAAAAAAGGCATAAATAAACCAGGGACCTTAGAACGAACTATCTAGCAGACTAGATAAGGGCCAGAAGAAGATAAAGCTATCTTGGTTTTACCGTGGCTCTTGGATTCACACATCCACAAAATATATGCCCTTGCCGTACCAAAAAATACACAAAATAAAATAATATCAACTAAACCAGAACCGGGGGGATATGATAAATATGCAAATCATTCAGACCAATACAGGAAAATGGGTGACAGTTTTACTCAACTGAAATAAATGCATACTGACAAACAGGCTGCCAAACATTGTTCAGGAGAAGATTTCAGTGGAATTATGTTTCACAATGTGTGTGTGTGTGTGTGTGTGTGTGTGTGTGTGTGTGTGTGTGTGTGTGTGTGTGTGTGTGTGTGTATGGGTGTGT
>JAOPJO010000103.1:8440187-8451031 GCA_027123675.1 Molva macrophthalma
CCCCCCCCCCCCCCCCCCCCCCCCCCCCCCCCCCCCATCTGTTATATCGTGGGGTAACTGATCAATGGGGGATATCACAGGGAGGGGGGTTAGGCAGACAGGGAGAATAGGGAAGAGAGCGATGAAAGAGCGCAGAGAGAGAGAGAGAGGGGTAGAGAGAGAGAGAGCGGGGTAGAGAGAGAGAGAAAGAGAGAGAGAGAGAGGTATAAGGTATGAAATGCAATTTAATGGCAACCATCTTAGATAATAAGAGAAGAGAAAGCGGGAATATAAATAGTGATCCGGAGACTAATTCTGGATCTAGATCCGGAGCTAATTTTAGGACGGTGTTTAAGCTACTTCACTGAGCATCCAGGGTAATCAATTAAAAAGGGGCTTTTAGTCGAAAGCCTTGACTCCAATTACTCCCCAAATGCAATTATTCTCTGACTCACTACCCTCTTTCCTCCCTGGAAATGGATATTTTATTAACTGTGTTAAAACAGATGCTGTTACTTTAGGTAGTTTGATACTGCCAACCCTGCCGGGTCATATAAACAGACAGCTTAACGTCTAAAAGGTATAGACGTCAACTCTGTTGAGGAAATATATGGTTTGTGTTTAATGTTTTAAATGCAATTACTATGCCACCATCACTAGCTTCACAGAAACACAGCCTCCTGCTGATTGGATGGTTTCAGTGTCTTGACCTTCTACTATAGGAAGATATGTGGATCTGAGTAAATTAACCTCACGTAGTAATAGAGATGTGAACACAACTACTGTGCTTCTAAAATCATATGTATGGAGTAGAGTTAGAACAAACCCTTACAGTTGAACCAGGACAGGTTTATGCAAGTTCTACATCAACAAAAGCAAATAACTAGGCCAGCAATTGTGAACCGTATGTTTGTAACAACTGTTTGTAGGAAAATAGTTTGAATGTGTCAAACTATTGGCAGCAGAGGCAGCTTGTTGGGTTTATCGTGAATTTCAAACTCCATCAGCAAGCCAATATCTCAAAATAAAAACATCATTTTGTGTGTTTATACAGCAAGTTTGAAAAAACGAAACAAAAACAATTTATTTCCTTTATTTCAAAAGTTCATTTTTTGTCCCACCACGACTCTGAAACTGAACCACCTGGCAAGGCTCATCGTTAATGAAGCACTCAGCGAGTCTTAACGAGTGTACAGCCGTTAAGCTTGTTGCGCTGCACACATACGACTCACACTCGCTCCATCTTACTGGAGAACAGTGCCCGTTTTCTTATGCACGCATTAATGCATGCCTCTCTTGAATTGGTGTATGGGTGCAGTGGTGTATATTCTTGTTATTTATTAAACAATTAAAAAACAGGATAATACAATGAACCAACACAGGCAGCACCTTGATCCCCCTTCACCATAGCCACCGCCACCACAGCCGACATATTCGGCCTTGAAATCCTCGCCCTCAACCCCCAACCTGCGTCATGTTCTGTTCCAAAGCTTTGCCCTTCTAGTGTTCAGTCAATCAACAGTCAGTCAGTCAGGCTGCCTGGCCGTAGCTCCACCGGTGTCGGAGGAATAAGCTGCCTTTCTGTGTGTTTGACAGGTTAGCGGACACTAATCCACTGCCAAGGAGCACTCCCCAAAGCGATAAGGGACAGGGAGGTCACCTGTCGTCACGTAAACACTTTTAATACACAGAGCCCTAGCGCATGTGTTTTCTCTTTGAAGAAAATGTATACAAATAATACAACTAAAAAGAAATAGTCAAATATACTATACTCGAGTAGTAGGCCTATTTAAAAATATGATTACTTAAAAATATAAATGGATTTCTGTATCCATTCTATGGATACAGAAAAGAAAAAAAAACACATTTTAATATCCCTGTTTACTTTTCTAACATGTAATACAAATTGTAAGGGGCACATATTTTTCATGTTCTTTTTACACGGGAATTTGCAGAGGAAATTGCCTCTCCGTCACAGATTACCTCTATGTCTATATTAAAAGTGTGGCCTTTTTCATTGCAGCTATGAAAATGTGCGAGCAGTAGATCTCTGGGGAAAGCAAGCATCACCGGGGCTTGCCGCCATAAGTTATAGTTGCTACACATCAGGTGTGGGAGGATAGCGTGTGTGTGTGTGTGTGTGTGTGTGTGTGAGAGTGAGATTGTGGCCTAGATATGCAATCCCGATAGCAAGGCACCATCAGACACCTCATCGAAGAAATAAATTATCCTACCATAAATGCCCAGGTAGAACCCTCCCCCCCAGGTTCTGCCATTCATTTCCAGTCAATGGTCTCAACACATCGTGCTGGGTCATGAGGTAGAAATAATGAGTCGAATCGGATTGCTCGCTTTCTAAGTGGAGGGAAAAACACAGTAATAGGTGGTTAATGATAAGTCATCACCATAGTAGTCCAACAGGTTATCTTAAGATGATGTAATGTGGTGAGGGGTGAGGGTCCGTGCTTATGTTGCTATGCACATTGGGGTATAGCTACACTCAACAACGTAGAATTGATCTCCGATCTTTGCTTAATAAAACTAACGGCATGCAAAAAAACTAAACAAAATGGCCATGGCTGCTATCGCTAATCCCCAAATCCCCAACTTCATTGGTCATAGGAGATCAGTTAAGCCACCTAAGTGGAATGTGGCAGAATCCACTGCTACAATGACTTTTGACAATTCGGGGGCGGAAACCAAAGGAGGCACTGGCCCTCTTATGATTGCTCACGTTGAACTAGTTTTTATTTTTTTTGACGATGATATTAGACCGTGAACGATTCAAACGTCTCCACGATCTGCCTTTACAGAGGATCGGGAGAATCACGATAACGTGATTCTGCTCATTCCATCAGTTGTGTTGCGATTAACGTCTGGATACGAGTCCAAGGTAGGTGAGCCCACTCGAGTGGGTCAAGGTGCATTCACTTGAGGCGCAGTTGGATTAGCGCGTGCGTCGCTAGATCGAGCACGGTGATTTTTTAAACACACCTAAAATCAGCTACGGCTCAAACCATTTTGGGCTTCTTGGACTGTACTGCAAATCTATTGGTTTGCTGCAATACGTCATGTGGCACACATGATCAATCAAAGTTGAAATAATGTCAACTTTGATGACAAATTGCTATTGCGCTTTCTCCAAAGGAAAACAAAGAAGGCGGTCGAACCATGTCCAACTGTGGCTCAAGTGAATGTGCCTTCGGTAACGGTGACACAGTCACAACGGCACTGTGCTGTCATCAATTACAATTATAGCAAATTGCAGTGTATCGGGTGCTTCTGCACACTAATGGAAACACGTGCTTGTAAAAAGGATTGCTATGTCTGTCTGGTTGCCACAGTAGTGACAAGCTAACAATACAGCCAACAACTAACACTTTTCTTACAATCGCGGCCATTAAAATATGTTCCTCACAGAAAAAGTATCGTGTACTGACATACAACAAACTGTGAAGCAAAATATTGACATTAAGCAAAAGTTATAAATTACGTGATGGTTAAAGTAACATACCTTATACAGACTAGGACCAACAAAAAAAGTAATAACTAAATAACTGAAGGAACAAAAACGTAACCCGTTGAAATAACATGTCCATATTTATTGTTTTTCATCTGCACATGTGTTTTTTGTTTCTTCGTTATCCAGTAATGTATGTTTACATATATAATCACATGCTGTACCAAAGTGCTGTTGTGGTGTTGTTATGTTTTGGGAGTCATGTTTCTGATTGTACTTGAATACAAAACTAGGCCATGGCAACAAATAATTGCTGAATGTTAATACTTTAAATTTCACATTAATTAAACAGATGTTTTGCCTGAATGTTCTTTGATCTTGTTCTTTTAGGGTTGTTTCCTTTCTTAAATTTTCCTACATAATTACTTATTTCGGAATTTGTTGGTCTAGATAAATGACTCAGTAACTTATTTCAACTTTTGAAACTTGACCTTGGTCCTGACAACCAGTTCGGAGTTGAAGACACAGTGGACGGAAAAATGGCGGCTACATCTGGCCAAACTGTATGCCTGTTGTTCAGTTAACAGAAGCTGTCAATCAAGGTAAAAAGAGGTGTGGATGTGATTGCGTTGAAAATGACCAATCATAAGAGGGCCAGTGCCTCCCTTGGTTTCCGCCACCAAATTGTCAAGTCATGTTAACCCGTGCAAGCAAAACTCAACTGCAAGAGCAGAGTATACCTGTGGGAGAGTGCATGCCCGCCAGCGCCCGCCAAGCAGTCACTTTCTCATGGTGGATGCTTTGTGCGCCCGCCGCTTAGTTTAACACACGCGGGTTCCGTTCTTTGTTTTGTTTCTCGCTTGCAGCTTCCTGTACAACTCTTGGTTGTTGAATTTGTGCGCGAGGACTTATATCGCGCGACTGGCAGTTAATATCTGCGAATGTGAAATAATATAATTTGCTCGTGAGCATGCTATATCACGCCGACCACATGTGACATGAATCTGTAGCCATAAATGAGTCAGTATGTCTTTAAATAGCAATAACATTGTCAAAATCGCTTGAAGTCGCTTAGTTGCAATACCAGATTGACCTTTGTTTCTTCGTGGGATGGTTTCCTCCTTCCTATGTTGTGCCCAAAACATTGCATTATTATCCCTACCCCACCTGGCAACCCCCCGCCCCAACCCTCCATCCGTCACTCCAGCCACAATGTAACCACCCAACCAGCACCATCCGTCCCTCCGTCCCCCCCTCCATCCTGTGCCACGGAGGAGTGTTGAACCTGGGCCCATCAGTGACTCAGGCAGATAGATAACAATCCCCCGGCCTGATCCTCTGCTGCGAGGCAAGGGGTGCGGCACGAGTGCCTGATAAAGGCGTGTCAAAATAGCACCGGCCGTACATCAGGTTCAAGCCACTACAACGCTGTTAAAGTAAACAGGCCAATGGCATGTCAGCCTCTCGCCAGACTGATGCGGCGTGAAGCACTCTGTGTGTGTGTAAGCTGAAAGCGTCCACAGGAGGGAAATAGAGAGATAGAGAGAGAGAGAGAAACACTCCAACATAGATGGACATGGACTGTTGCTTTCACCACGGAAAACAAGGCGTTGCAAGAGCTCCTGCAAAAAGCGGCAGAGTGCTAATCGACTATTCCCTGATGAGTGTTTGTTGACCTTGCATGCACGTGCGCATGTGTGTGTGTGTAGGACAGCATCTCTGGATGGTGGGAGAAGGGAGACTTGTCGAAAAAAAAGGGGGGAGGGGGGGGGCAGGGCTGCCATAAGATGCGGATCCGCTAGAGTTTAATTGCTTGTGGTGGCAGTCAAAGTCAATATGCTGGTCAATGGGCCGTGCATCCTGCGGGTTCATTTCCCCTTAATCACTCTACACGGGCCCTGCCAATGCATAAGTCTGTCATTATTAAAATAATAAGAACGGGTCTGCTGAAGAGGGCCCAGGAAAGAAATAAGAGGGACAAATGTAGAAGAAATTAATCAAACCCAAACACCGTGCGAGGGGTGGGTGGAATTATGGCTTGAAATCGGGTGGAGCTGGAAAGAAACAGAAAGGCTGCACACCTGGCTTTACAGTGCAGAATAATGCATACGCGGTTAATGCAAAGCCGAAAATGGAAACACCCACACAAGCACAACTGAGTTGAAAGCGCACGCAACACCTGGCGCAGCCAGGCAAGTTTATTCATTAGCGCAATTCAAACTCAGAGGCCATTCCCAGTGCTTTGCATTGGCAGACAGGCGTCATTAAAATACAATAGACAAATTACACAGAAAATAGTGTATATGAAAGCCAAAGGCGACATTTGACTTCAGCTTTGTTACAATCTCCTACAATTCCAAACCAATTTGTCCCACAATTCCAGTGAACCATTAACGTGGGACATGGAGAGCAGCAGCAGCCAACTATATGCGCTAATACGTGAGGATACACAAGGCGACACATCTGCCCATGCACAGCTGAAAGGTGTAATATTCCTCAGAGCAGCAGCCCAGCAAAATCCTCAGTCTCAAACCAGCTGCTGGCTGGCTCTTTCAAAATGTCTGCTCTTAATTAAAAACAGGTGGACACAGTTTGATTAGCTTGTGAAAACATACCAGGGAAGTGAAGGGCAAAGGATAGAACCCATCTCACGCCTACCTACCTACCTTATACCTCACTGCTCTGCTTAACTATGGGAGCTTGTTTTGATGTGAAATTAATATGATCAGCGGAGACAACCAGGTGCATTTGGAAAAAAGTCAAACATGATTCAAAGCATATACATGACTGATAATGCCATTGGCATTTTGCAGTCCTTGTGCGTACTGTCAAACTAAGTGACATGACTAATTCTTCATAAATCTATATACAGTATATAGTGTCGCAAAACTGATTCATAGTGTAATTAAGATTATTATCGTTTCTGTGCATGTTTCAAACTTTATTTCGTTTTTTCAAAGTAACACAATTAAAGCAGAAAACTCAAAAACTGATAAGCACGTTGTCAACACCTGCCTCTAAGGCCTGAGATATACTTGCTTTGGTTCTCATAAACTAACGATACGTGTCTGCAAGATGCAATATGCGCATGAAGGGTAGGGGCGGTACAGGCGTGTGAAAGGGTCAAGGTCAGAGGACTTTGAATGGATAAGTTACTTGTTCCTTATGTTTTTTTACACTCAGCACTTTGATAACTCTGATGTGAGCCAGATCCTGTATAACTGAACATCCAATGTATTCTTACTCATATGTTTCTCATGATGGCCCTGAAACAATTGAATACATTTAGAAGATGAGAAGTTGACTGAATTATTTTCCAGGGACGATATTGGAGGTGGTCTCTCTGGACCTGATTAGAAGGTGAGGCGGTGGCTGGTGTAGTTAATGTACCGTTCACCTGTTTTTCTCTTTTAAAGCCAGCAGTAGCAGGAGGAAGGAGGAGGAGTGGAAAGAGAATCTGTTCCTGGCAGCAGACTTTGATCTTTTGTTTAGTAGATTTCTGTTCATGTGTTAACAAAAGGTGCTAGCCGTGCTTCCCTGCTTCCATCCAACTCATTCACATTTTTCTTTCATCATTATGTTGAAAGAACTACAGTGTTACAAGTACAAAGTGCACAACACATCTTTTATCACGAGACTTACTGACTGGTGCTGTTGTGGTCAGCGTTGCCATGGCTAGTAGCGATGCTGAAGGGGTGTTTCAGCATGTCCTGCGGTGTAATGCGCTGTCCGGCATCCAGATGCAGCATTCTCTTCAGCAGGTCCACAAAGGTGCTGCACCTCCGCCACCTCCACCTTCATGCCACATGAAGAAGAAAGAAGTGCATGAAACACACTGTTTTCCTTGTAAAAGATGAAGTGAGATTCTAAGTCATTTCTTACCAGGTTTTAATGGGGTGATATTATGCCACCAGGTGTGAGTGTGATTAGCCATTACAAGGGGTTTGAAATTCTGCCTTTTCCTGTATTTTAGTGGCATCACAAGTGGAAGTGTCCACCTAGATGTATGCTGGATAGATAAGCAACATTTGCTACAGTCCACTGCATAGGCTGATAGACTGATCTATCCAGCATACATCTAGGTGGACACTCACGCTTGTGATGTCACTAAGGCACAGGGAAGGGCA
Organism: Molva macrophthalma; assembly: GCA_027123675.1. Classification (NCBI taxonomy): domain Eukaryota; kingdom Metazoa; phylum Chordata; class Actinopteri; order Gadiformes; family Lotidae; genus Molva; species Molva macrophthalma. Next base: position 8,447,754 of record JAOPJO010000103.1, read on the forward strand.
GATTTTCAAACGGCTTGTAATGGCTAATCACGCTCACACCTGGTGGCATAATATCACCCCTTTATACCCGCTCTATGCAAGATTTCCCATTAGCAACCTCTAGCATCTTGAGTTTGGCTACAGTTACTGTCGTCAGACTTTTTTCAGCAGACAAGTTGTATAGTGCTGATTTAATATTGATTATTCATCCCTCACCTGTGCAAGATCATCTAATGAGTCGAGATGGCACCATTCAGTATCAAAGTGCCACACACCAGGCTCGCTGCAATACTCGTCCGGTGACTAAGAAGAAAACTGTGTTTTAGTGAACTACTCTTCCCACAATGCAGTAAGCTAGACAGACAGATGGAAAGAAACAGTGGTACCTTGAGGGTCCACAACCACCCCTTGATGAAAAACTGTTCCGTTTTTATTGCAGTATCCAGCATGTGGTCAGGAAACAGACCATGGGTCTCAGACATGTACTTCAGCTAAAAAACAAGAGACAGAAATCAATGCAGAATTTAAATAATACAAATTCAACTTCAACATTTAAAGAGATGGACGACAGAAATCCGTTATTTACTTCTAATTATTTTATCAAGGATTATCAAGGTGTGCATTAAGCATCAGAAAATTATGTTCCATGAAATCAGTTTCCTTCTATTACTTCAAGCCAAGTAAATGGGTATATTTTCCGGCCTGGCAATGTAGCCAAGCGGGTGACCAATTACCGCAAAACTCACACTCTGGGCAGCTGAATGAGGCTATGGCGTTTCATACTTCCTGACAGGACATGGGGTAGGTGCCTAATGGTCCGTGATATGTAATGTTTCTTTTACGTTTTTGATCTCCTGTTGTCCATCACTTTAACATTGTTCACTGCTTAACGCACCTAGTTAGGCTGACAGGCATACATTCAATGTATTCTCACTTAGTCTTGTTGTCTCATTTGTCATTGTTCTCAATGCTTATTTCTTATGATATTGACACTTTTTAAATCACCAATAAAATGGCACATGGCTCAGCACACAGAGGGCCTCCGAAGCCTTTGATGAGGAGAAATAGGAATACATTAGTGTCACCATTCAAACTTTAGAGTAAGAGCCTTTGAGTTGATGTGAGTTACTTACTTGTACCATCGGGTCCCTCCATCAAGACCTACTTCAACCTGAGCATCATGGTATGCTAGGCTAGGCTAAAGTCAATGATCTTGACTGGTTTAAAGTTGTGGACCAGTATGATGTTATCTAGGTTGACACTGTCATTGTTAATTTGATGGAATGATTACCCGTATTCTAAACATTAACGTAATAAAAACATAATTTGATTTATTTCAAGCAATCATTGATAGTTACTAATTATCGTAAGTTGAAAGCCAAATCAATTTCCCATAATACTAACTTTTATATGTTCTCAATGATCAATGTTGTACAAGTAAAAACAATTATATTGTTGATCTTGGGGTACAACAGACCTGGTTCAGAACAGAGCAGATGTCATGCATGGTCAAGACTTGGTGTCCTTTCAGATCCAAGAAATCCCGGAGACTCATGTGTAGGAGCTGAAGTGGAGCTTAGGTCTGAACCAACCGCTCCATGGCACATCTGTCTTTGTCAAGTTTCTGGATTCTCAGTCACATGGCAATCTGAGAACATATGGTCATGACTTTGTCACGTTTCTTCTGACCCTAGATAGAGAGGGAGGGGGGAGAGAGAGTAAAATGTATTGGAATTGGACTGCAGGACGTGTTTTATAAATAAAAACATCTCCAAGAGTAAATGTGAAAGGTCTTTTCTACACCCACATCAAACCCAAAGATGACGTATTTCTTTAGCACAGGTGTTAATTGAAACATTATTATCGCGATAAATCTATAATCCTATAGGATTTAACAGGAAAACAATACTCCTATACTATTTTATATTTAACAGATTAAAAACTGTGGCCTGTGGGTATACATTGCTAAGCTCTTTAATGCTCTTTGCATAGCATTTCCTATGTCTCAACAGCAATTGAAACAACAGCTAATATCACAAAAGACTCACTAACCCAATGAATTAGTGTATAGACTAACCTGATCTTCTTAAGCGCCATGTATGTACATAATGCATATCAGTGCTCTTCTCAATGGCTCCCTTTTATAAAGCTATGACAGTCTCATGGTTATACGGAGAGCCAAGAGGTTAACAACCATTGGAAAAGCAATGGAGTCGTTTTAGTGCTGTTGAACGTGACACAAGCATTTATTGCACAGTCAGCTATTTTGTTTCTCTCACGCCTAGCCGCAAATGTACGTACAGGCCCGTGGGCATGTTTTTTGTGTCTGTGCGTGTGCGTTTGTGTGTGTTGTCCGTGGGCAGGGGGGAGTACTGCAAAGTAATTCCGTGCATCACCGATAGGATAAGGTAAATTGAACATCAGCGCTTCAACTTCACGAATGTTCATTCAGGCATCCGATGAACCCTCGTGTTGTAATGGGGCGTCCGTAATAGATCGTCATGAAAATGCATCACAGAGGAACGTAAAGCCAGCACATCCCAACTCCCTATCCTCCTCGTTCCCTCCCCCTTTTCTCCCGACTCCCCCCCCCCCTCCTCTCCCTTTCGCCTCTAGCGGATCACAAATCCTTCTTCGGTGTGGGCCGCAGTCTGGCTCCATAAAACCGTTCCAAATGAATATTTAACGTGCCACTCATGTAATGCAAATTCCATTTTGTTTTATTTTTCCGTCTGCCTGGCTGGACCATTATTTTTACCCCGGCTTTGTATCCGTCGCTAGCTAGCGCGCAGCGACCGCGAGGCCCCCACGGACGGGCCTAGAGATTGCATTTTTATTCATGAGTGGATATTGCTTGAATTAGTTCGCGCTAAACGCAGTGCGTGTGCGCTATGTGTAGCCCCCCCCCCCCCTTTGAGAGGCCTCATGTTGTTAATAATTATGTGGATTCACATGCTTGGCGCGGATATGTGGACTGCCGATACACTTCTGGCTAGGCTAAGGCTGTTCAATATGGATCTATTACTAACCATCATTTCCATCAGGGATTAATAAAGTACATTGTGTCTTATCCGGTGGCATTTGTATTTGATTCATCAGTACATCATTATTTGGTAAGTTTAGCATTAGATATGTAACGGAGGGGCGGGGAAAGGAGAGCATTTGCATCAATACGATTGTGTTGCAGGAGGCATGTGCCACAGGTGGTGGGTTATCCAAGTGGGTGCGTGTGTGTGTGTGTGTGTGTGTGTGTGTGTGTGTGTGTGTGTGTGTGTGTGTGTGTGTGTGTGTGTGTGTGT
>JAOPJO010000103.1:8459355-8471424 GCA_027123675.1 Molva macrophthalma
AGAGAGAGAGAGAGAGAGAGAGAGAGAGAGAGAGAGAGAGAGAGAGAGAGAGAGAGAGAGAGAGAGAGAGACAGCGAGAGAGAGAGAGAGAGAGAGAGAGAGAGAGAGAGAGAGAGAGAGAGGGGAGAAGGCAAAGTGCAATGGCAAAAAAAAGCTGTCTGGTTTTTCAACCTGTATTATAACTATTGGATGCTTATTGACGTGACTTGTCTTGTTCTATCAGGATCCCCGTGAGCACACCGGGCTAACCAAATCAGTAGCGTGACTCTGAATCCAATTTACTGCCAGCGGGACCACCTGCTTTATGCAGTCAGAGAAAGAGCTGTTTGCATCCAACACATGATGAGAACACAGGCATGCAGAACACTCACAAACACACACACACACACAGTTTCATACACACACACACACACAGTTTCATGCACACACACACACACAGGAATGCACAAAACGAAAGGGCATTGATATTGTCGTGAAAAGAGGCTTCATTTTTACAGTACATCGACTTACACTGACATCACACTGCATCCAACACATGATGAGAACAAGGGCATGCAGAACACTCTCACACACACACACACACACACACACACACACAGTTACATGCACACACAAACACACACACACACACACACACACAGGAATGCACAACATGAAAGGGCATTGATATTGTCATGAAAAGAGGCTTCATTTTTACAGTACATCACACTTACACTGACATCACGCTGCGTCACCGACAGAAAACATGCGCTTTGGTGTCTGTTCAAGCTGCAGACGGCCGGTTGTCTGCACTTCTTCAAGAAGGGAAAGAGATGAAAAACAGAGGTCGGTCACATGGGATACATTTCAAGTTAAGTTTTTGCTAGGATATTAACGGCAGAGAGAGAGAGAGAGAGAGAGAGAGAGAGAGAGAGAGAGAGAGAGAGAGAGAGAGAGAGAGAGAGAGAGAGAGAACTGTGTGAGCATGTCTGTCTGTGTGTGTATCTGTTTTAGTTTGTTTGTGCCACAGGAGGGAGAGGAGGTGCACAATATGATCGAGCAAGTATGCGTAGGAAAAAAGAGAACACAATGTGAGTGGGTTTGTATTTTCAAGGATGTTTATGTGTCTGCATATTTGCCCTAATGCCCATCCCATAATCAGGAAAAAATGTATCAACTAATAAAACAGTGATTAGTTACTCAACTTCAGCCCTGAGACCAGGAGAGACTAAACTGCCACAGACAAACTGTGAGTTAGGGAACCTCAGCCCTGAGACCAGGAGAGACTAAACTGCCACAGAACAAGTATGACTTAGGTCGGATACTTCAGCCCTGAGACCAGGAGAGACTAAACTGCCACAGACAACCTGTGAGTTAGGTGACTTCAGCCCTGAGACCAGGAGAGACTAAACTGCCACAGACAAACTGTGAGTTAGGTCGGATACTTCAGCCCAGAGACCAGGAGAGACTAAACTGCCCAAATAAAAATACGATAAGATATTATTCATAGAAAATGCATGATGAGACAAAATAAATTATGATGAATTGCAAATTCAGAGAAAGAAACGTGGGCATAATTCAGACTACTGAGGATTGTACTGAGGACCCTCCATTTGGCAAATTTATTCAGATCTTATTTTGGCCCGGAGGAATAATTTACATGCATTACTGTCTTACACAATCAACCTGGCACAAAAAATAATAATAATACTTGTATTACATTTCTAAGTAAAATAGAGCCAAATCAAATAGCATTCCAATTGAATTCACTCATTTCAATGTGTTATTAAATATATCTTGGCAAGATGCCATAACACCATGAGATATCAAGCTGATCACTAATGATTCATAATTCCGAAAATCAAGTATGGCTGTGATCAGATGAATGAGAATTTTATATGCTGTATATGCCTATGTTATGTCAATGTTCATGTGAATTTTTTGTAAGAACAACAAATCACAAACTGTCATTATCCTTTTAAAGAAATGCTTTGGCTAGACATGCAAGATGTCTAGCCAAAGCATTGATGAGTTGTTTTGTTAAAAGTCAACATGTTTTTCCATCTTATTGAAATAATTTTGGTTGGCTAACAAGCATTCAGTCTGTTCTTCTATGGTAACTGTATTTTCACCTTTCTCATTTTTCTTCTTCTTCATCTTTCTACCTCCCCCAGTCAGTTGACAAGACAATTCAATCAAGGTGATGCCTGTTGCCAAGCAACGGCTCTGTCCGATTAAGGATGATTTCAAACCTACGACCCGCGTGAGCGATTGGTCTTTCCCTCTCAAACATTCGCTAAATAAATTTCGGTTGAAAATAAAAAAAAATTGGGGGGGGGGGGGGGAATTAAAACATTTATTGGGGCTAGCAAAACTTTAACTGCAGGTTAACAACCGTTTTATGCATCTAGTCAATCTCTCGGCCACATTGTAAGTTTACTTCTACATTTTTTTGCTCCTGTCACATTTAGAATTATCTTGATTTAAACGTGTTGCCGCCGCCGCCTCCTGCAAATGCAACGTGACTGAGCAAAGGCAAAAACAGACGTAACAAGTCTTGGCACCAGACGGATAAATGCAACAAAAACAACATGTACGTGACTTAAGTATACAATCAACTAGCACAGAGCGTTCTTATTCCCACATCATTAAATTACAAAAAGGGGTCTCCCAGTAAGTGTGCTATTCACAGACTAGCAGATGACACAGGACAATTAATAGTCTTTCTGTGTTGTTGTTTGACCGCCCGATGGAACTTGTTATTCTCCTGATCGAACCATAGACTGTATGAAATAGGATTGAAAACAGGAACCACGTAACTTATATTTTGGTCACCCTGACCTTATTCTAAGTCTTCTATGGATATAAGTGGGCATATGTAACTGACCTTGTATTAAAGGGATGTCAAAAGCCACCCTCTACCACAACCACCATGTGGAGCGGAGCTCATATCTCCATATGTGGGCATGTGTGTCACAAACTCTGCCTTAGCCCCCCAACTCTTCGCTGAGCTTAAGGCAATGTAATGATGAAATGTGCTTTTGCTTCTTCACATGTCTAGATGAAAGGTGGGTGAATATGTGTGTGTGTGTGTGTGTAAAGGTGTGTATGTGTGCGCATGTGTATGTGTGTGTTTGTGTGTGTGTGTATAGTATCCCCCGCCTCCTACAAACCAGAAGTCATGCTGCTTCTTCATTACTGGTAAACATTTCCTCCTCGAGTCGGAGAGCTTTCTATGGAGCCATTGATGCCCATCACTCCAAAGAGACCAACAGTGTTGTCAAGGCACTTGTGCTTGTCTCCTCCGAATCACATCATGCAGCTGGCAGAGCACTGGAAAAGGCCCAGCAATTGGGCATTTCTACCAGAAAATAATTCCCAAAATATTCTATTCACTCGGTATCGCCTGAGAGAATCCTCCAAACATCCTCCCGACTTTTTGCCCAATCCAGAAACGGACACCCTGGACATGTCAGCCCTGCTAAGACTGAACTCAAAACCAGTGAGCGAATGTTTGTAGACCTGTGTGTCGGTAAGGGGCCCCGCCATCAGAATAGCAAAGAGAAGGAGAAGTAATCACAGTTAGAAGGCAACAGGGAAATCAAAAAGCTGGCTCTATCGACCTGGGTGGGTTTGGCAGTGTGAGAGTGAGAGTGGGACTGCATTCACCCAATTAAACCTCTCTCAACTTCGGGAATTCATCAGGAAATAAAGCTGGAGACACACTTTGTAATCAAAAAAAGATCAAGAAAGGATATAGTAAGGGGAAAGAAATATGCTCTGTATCTGTGAGAAGGTGTGAGAGAGGATGAGAGAGAGCTTTAAGTTTGACACCGGATTATGTATACGTTTCAGCCATCAACATGACAGTGGTCAGCGATAAATTGATAAAAGTACAGCTAAAATAATGAATTACCACATATATAAATGTATATCTGAAGAGTAATTCAGATATAGTTTGTTGTTGTTTGTCTTTTGTATCGAGTCCAGAAATGATGTGCCATTGTGTATTGAGTATGAACAGCACAAATAAAAAAACTGATATTGGTAAAAGTGATTTGGTCATCATCGACTAGAACTAATGAAAAGAGCAAAAGTTTTTTTTTTTTTTTTTTCAGCCTTGTAGATTGACACACCCTGACCACTTATTCACCTATTTATATAGCTGTGTGTATACTATACTACCCCCTAATGCACTTACATATTGCTATGAAATAACAGGACCATATATTAGAATATCGTTTCCTGACAAATTATCGCTTTGGTAACGTAGGCATGGGGTATATGGTTTTACTTTCAGAGTTTATCTCAATCTTACAGTGAAATGAGACATGGCTGCATTGTAGTGGTGTCTCCATGTTGAGTGTTTATTAGCCGGCTGATTGAAAAGGTCCTGGCCATTTGCTAACCTATGAAATGTCACTGCACCGCCTGCCAGGTCGGGACATGGTGAGTCACTATACCAAAGCCGTGCAATCACTCCGACTCAGTGCAAATAGGAAACTAAATAAAGAAACCATTTTTTACCTTCCACGAAAATGTTGTTTGTTGACAGGGTGGATAGAAATGTATTTTTTATTGGTACTTTGAATAATATATTTTTGTGTTTGCTTTGTTTGACTGATCTTGGTGTAATTCTTTGCAGAGCCCTTATAAAAGTATGAAATCAAGGGGAATTACCTTGAAAAACAAAAATGGCCATGGGGATCTTAGGGACTAAAGCCATGATCTATTAATTAAAGTACACTTTAACGTTGACAATATCAGTCCAGCATCGATAAAAGACCCCTAAGCCTAATCCTAGGAATGTATTTTTTAAAATGAATTTACATTAAGATATACTTAATTGTTCTGCATGATAGAATAAACATCCAGCCAAACTTTGAATGTAAAAGTTTTCATTCCAATTTTCTTCAGGGAAATACCACTCAAAATGATTGCAGTAATATTAGCTGGCCATGATTAAAAAAAAAATAATAATAATAATAATTTAAATAAATGGTATGGAAAGTCAATGCGTAATAATGGTTAAAGGTCCAGTGTGCAGAATTTAGTAGCACCTAGCGGTAAGGTTGCAGATTGCAACCAACTGAATAGCCACCCTCACCCCTGCCTTCTTTGTCATAGTCACCATGGTCACAGTACATGTTGTAGAAGATGGTGGAGGTAGGTCTACTGTACAGCCTATTTACATTTCTCAACACAGTCCTCCTATTGCACCCATAGTGGTAAACTACATTCAAAGACCTATACATATTGCTATATGTTATATGAATCAATCATTTATCCCAATAGCAGTCGGCAATACAAGCCAATTTGAACATATAACACGCCCCCCCTCCCTCCTACCACCTTTTATTTTTATTTAAAATGCTTCTCACCACTCACCCTCAGAGCCTGAAAACCTTAAGCCCAATTCATAGTCCAGCCATACCATAGAAAGGACCACACGTACCTTGAGGTTCACGTACCTGGCCTCATGCAAAGCATGGCTTGTATGTGACTTTCTCATCAACACTCTTTTTGTTGTGAATATGTAATACACCGTCCTGCATACATCTCCTATTTGATGTATCCTGTGCATATCTGTCAAAAGTGTTTGCATTAAGAGGTAAAACAGATTAAAAGCTTTCACATCGACACCCATTATATATAGTACCAGTAACACAGAAAAGTTAAACAGCGGGCAAAGAATGTGGGAATTGTGCGGCTGAACTAAGAAAGGCAAATGTGTGTAAGTTCCATGTACTTGTGATTGTGAACTATGTCATAGCCTTTAGTTGAACATCTGGAAGCCAATGATGATTGGAGAGGAGTACTTCCTGTTCCTGTCCCTTGGTCCTCCAATCAATACCCCCCCCCCCTCACCTGCTCCACTTAATAAGCTAATTACCCTGACCTCCATTAATGAGTTCATTTTGCTCACCTGTTTCTTGTTCCTTAGTTTCCTTCTTATGCTTGAGTTTGACTGGGAGAGTGAGCGAGAGACGACAGATTTTGCTGAATGTTGCAGTTGCATTGTTAAATATTTATTTTATATGATGACAAAGTGCTGACTTTTCCTGTATTAATCACAGAGCCTTTGTTGGCAGCCAAGGAAGCATATAATTGGAATTCTGCTCTTAACTATTTTCATGTGGAAATGTGGGCAGTCTTTTTGTGGAAAGTACTTTTTGTTTGTTTTTGGTTTAAAATGTATGATATAGGGGCTCTCTCAGGCAACATTATAGAATGATTACCCCCATGCCTCCTATTTTTTATATATTTTACTATAGTTTGTTAGTTTTACTAGGGCCTGTTTGCATCCCCTGTTAGCTACTGGACTCAAACCTACAGAACAAAAGCATGTCCATTAAGTTAAACTTGAAGAATAAAGAGATTTATTCAAATAATTGGATCAATGTATGCACGTGTTTATACATACAATTATACATCCAAATGACGAGAAGTATAAATAGTTCATGAGCAACACTAAATGGAGTCGTACTCTAACCCGTGGTACTCTAAGTCAATAGGATGTAACCCATGCTGACAAATCCACTAGCGGAACGAATGCATATTTTGCCCAATCCCTCCATCCCCCCTGGTCCATAGTCTCCCTGCTGGAGGATATTTTATATCCCCTCTCGTGTTAGCCAAGGTCTGGGCCAGCACACAAAGCACTCTAGTGGGTAAACCCTCGTTGCTTTGATGTCTGCTCCCAAACCTCTGTGATGACCGTGGACAAGTGACAGCAGGACATCGAGTGGCTACCAAAAAGAGATGCTTTGACCGAGACTCATGGTCAAACAAATATGTCAGTGATGATTAAACAGACGTGGAAGGGATAAGGTAATTATTACTGAAATACTGAAAATAAAATCGTCAGATATAGGCGCGTTGAATTCCTCTCATCCGATGCCATGTCATTGTACTGTGTTGTCATGCAGCAGGAGTACAATTATTTCTGGCATTAGAATCGAGATCATGAGAACGTTATTAAAAATGGGATTTTAGCGATCCGCTGCATTTATTCTTTAGATAAACTATTAGATCTTTCAGAGAACGATGCAATATTATGTATGCACTTCTGTTTTCAGTGTCACTTATTAGGCTTTAAAAGGAAGTGGTGTGTACACATATGCCGAACACTGACGCACGCAACGGCACACCCACGCAGCCCTTGGTGAAGTCATTTCTTTGTTTACTTTCAGGATGCTGACCAAAAAGATCTCTGTAAAAAAAAAATCACATAACATGTTTTGCTGCTTTTTAAAAAAGAAAAAGCGGAAGAGAACCAAAAATGGTCGATGAACACCTGGGTAATTGGAGGAAGCTGTCATGTTGTTAAATACAACAACAACTTAGTATGTGGTATGTGTCATGCTCGTAGCGGTGAAAGTGACAGAGGTAATTGCCTTTTGCTCTAAAGCCTCCTGCTTTGATTCTCTTCTTTATCAATAGAAGAAAAGGCCTTAGAGAGACTACCTAAGTGCAGAAGGAGAGCAAAACTTTAGATCTGCAGTTATTATTCTCCATTTGGTGGTAATAAATACTGATAAAAACCATGAGCGTGACTCAGACCATACTTTGGCTATAATGGGAGTTTCAGCGCAATACATTTTTTTTTTATTAGAATACATATTTTGAGTACATGAGTTATTATTGTATTTTCCCTAAAACTAAAGGATGTGATCTACATAGCGAGGATCTAAGTTAAACGTTCAACATAGTCATGAATAGCCTATTGCAAGGCAACACTCTTAATTTTAAAATTCAAGTAACAAACAGAGTTAAATATTTCTAATTGCTTATTTAGCCGATGATGAAGTACACCAGGGGCAGTACTCGATAGTCCTCTGTTCGACCTGGGATGTATTATGTAGCACACAACAAGCTAAAAGCCCCCCTTCCCCCATCTCATAACCCAGTCTTTGGGACTGATAGGCTAACTGTTAACTGCTTCACTTGACACGGCTTGATTAATCGCCGTGGAAACCAGCCTGGGAACAGTAGTGACTAATGATCCATGTGCAGTTGCTCGTTTAATCAATCAAGAAAAGGTTTTAACCTTGCCGATATCCAGACGAGACTACTGCACATGTCCAGTGTGCGCGTGCTTCGAAATACACGCGCACACACACATACACACACACAGATAGACTTGAACTAACACTGCTTGTCACCATAAGACACGGACAAGGAGTAGCCCATTAGCTAAGGTATCACTTCTCCTGTCCTATTGGTTGTTTATTATTTGGTATGTCACATTTTGATTCAGTTATCTTTGCTTGGTGGTTGGTTGGTAGGTATTACCTCTGATTTGAAGGCCATTGTGTGGCACTGGCAAACACTCTACAAGTTAACAAAGTGCAGTATATTTGTTAACTTGTAGAGTATATTATATTATAGAGTATATAATTTTATACAGTTGTAATGACAGTGACAAACCAACTACATGAACGCAGTCTTTTAACATTTTATATCAAAAAGAACGGTAATGTGTAGTGTATCACTAACAAGCTATATATATAATTTCTGGACTTAATACGTTTACATATACACACAAATAACTTACTAAAATAATTAAATCAATACTACCATGTTACTTTAACTAGTGTTATGTAGTGTATGTATATATATTGAACCATTTAATGAATTAATACAATAAATATATTAATTCAGAAATGAAATAATACACTTAATAAATCCACATAAACGCATATCATTTTAAATATATTTTATTCCAAAATCTTCAAAATAAGTTTCAAGTTCAAGAAAGTAGAATAAGCTTAAACACAATGCAAAGCATCATATACAGACGGATAAAGGATAAAATACATTTTTATATATTGCAGACAAGCCATGGTGGGTCTTACATATTTACAATATGTATGTAAACTTTTATTTACAATCTTTTTTACACTTAAAAAAAAGTTTTATTTTAGTCATTTTGTATATATCTATATGATATATCTATATATCCATATAGATATATTATATATCTATATAGATAGATATTTTTGTATACTCCCCACTAGCATTTGTACTACAATAATGAAAAAGAAAAACATTTACATATAATTTGATCCATTTTCTCTTTTTTTATATTACAAATGTATTCCCATAAAAATATATCTCTGTACAAAACCATTTTTTTTGTTCGTTCACATGTACCGTTTCTCAGCGACTTGCCAGTTTTGCTCTCTGCAGTTTCGCTGTCTGCTCAGGTACACGTTTTTACTCTCTTACTGTCCAAGCAACGGTCTTAGGCAACAGAACAAAAATAATAATAGAAATAATAATAAAATAGAGCAACATTTTGTGACGTGGTAATTCTGATGAAACCTTTTTTGTCTCGTGTTGCTTGGTTTTCCGGTGTCTGCCATCATGGGGCCACGGGCCTTTTTGCTTATTTATATGGGAGAGATTCACTGGACCGGTACAATGCATGCTCACCACTCAAGGACATACGTCATTTAGCAGTTGTACCAAAATACACGTGTGACCGAACATGGTTCAAAAATGAATCGGAACGGTGAAAACAACTAACATGGATCGAATGGAAGAAAGCTGGGCCTAATGTAGAGCTCACATATACCACATGCACAAAAAGAGCAAGGGTGGAAGGTAGGCTGGGTAATTAGAAGTGACATCTGAATGAAATGGCACTCAGTCTGGCTATAGATCACATGGAACTGATGCTACATATACTCTTTATCGCACATGGTCTATTCCGAACATACATACAGTATACTCTCGGACTCTATCAGTGATTTATCTACGCTTACTTGACATTTTTTGGATGACTCCAGAGACGTTTCAGCCCAAAATTGTGAAGGATCTCGAGTGAAACTCACCTATCTGTAAAATATTGTCCCTAAATACTTGAGAATTTCTTGGTCCTTCATTTAAAGTTTTCGCAAACGTTCTGAAAACCTGAGGAAGCCAAAATGCAAAACACTGACATTAACTATCGGGTTTGACTTAAAATTTGTTAATATATTGAATTTTCCAATTCCGTCTTGGATCAAGTCTATATGATGAAGCTGAGTTTGGATAACTTTCTTTGGTACCTCTTGAGGACGGGGATGCATAATACAGACCGCATAAAATAAAACCCAGCTAAGCAGCAGCTGTTGACAAGCATACAAATGCCAACACATAAATCATTCGCAGGGGCAGTGGACCGTTCTAATGAGCCCATCACTTATTTAGGGAGCGGAACGGAAACCGGGGAAAATATATAACAGTGTAGGGACGTAGACATCGAGCCTGACATGCTACGCTGGTCTGCAGGACAAGAACGCACAATGCAGAAGGACCCGAAGGTTCCCAGGCCAGGTGTCACCGTTGTGGGATGTCGTGTGTGTTTGTAGGTAGATATAGTGGCACAATGACCAATAAAAGGAGGAGGATTCCACTGTGTTAAAATACTCCACCTAGTGGTCATGAGCACTGGTACTTATGGTAGCACTGGTAGAATTATGTTTATTCGAAATACCTTATCTTTTACCATATACCAGGACCAGGATCAGGATCAGGGGAACGTTTTGTAGGTTCCATATAAACTTCTAGAGGCTTCTGTCTCAACAATTGGATCACCATGTTATTGTCTACGGGCTTTACCAAGGCACTGTTGTCAACGTAAAGTACTCACTAGTAGAGTCTGATGACATACAAAAGAAAACGATGTCCTCTTACCTACCCTTCATTGATACGATTTGTGTGTGAAATGTGACTTGATAAAGTGAAGTGCTAATGTGGAGCTCAGAGAAAGGGGGACATTTTTTGGGAGTTTAAAGTATATTCCCTTTTCGAGGAGAAAAAAAAAAACGGAACAAACAGACCGGCATTCTTCCCGGAAATATTTGACGGGGAATATCCGACAATAAAGTTTAGAGAAGAAAGGTGTGACACCGCGGCTGCTTGCAAATATGTGAAGTGAACACAAGCAGTGGCGAGATAATGCAAAATGCTTTGTCTTTCCGTGAAATCTCCCAGGGTAATTCAACTTGTTGCCTTTTTCTCCAACATCAATTTGCTCGCGGCGAACACATAGGGCTGATACTGTAGCCCCGCTGTCAAGATAAGCCGGGGCTTCATAAGCAATTACAAAGCCAGGGAGAAAACAATAACGTAGATTGGTAGAACAAAGGAGTGATTTGTTACAAATGCTAGGGCTTTAGAGGTCAATTATGGCCCCAATGTGAAAACCGTCATTACAAAGCTAAGCCAAGGGGCTTGTTATTTTCTTCCAATGTATGAATGTATATTATGTACTAGAGCATAGCCCGTCTCAAAAACATCAAAATCTGGGGATATTGTTTAGTGAGAAAAGCAGGGATGGGATTTTGTCCAGCATAACTAATTCGATCAGACTAATAGCAGGTCTTTGGAGTCAAGCATAACCGATATCTATCCCTCAAATGATAATGGCCAGAATTAAAACAGGTCTCATGGTGTGAGGTAACCATTGAACCCGAGTGGATAAAAGCTAATTGGATGAAGAGGTGCCATTTTTTTGCCCAACACCGTTCACGCCATCGCCATCAGCATTCACAACGGTAACCATGGGAGACTGCAGAGCATGGACAAGGTCATCCTACGTTACATTTGATCTTACATCCTCTGATATGTTCTTATTTATTCCTTGCATACTCTACCGTCCTCATACCCATTCAGATTCCCATCGCGTACACATAACATGTCATTCACAAAGGTGATCCCACTGGTCACGCAGAAGTTGTCCGAGTTTGCTCCCTACAGCTGCCAGCCCTTATCCAAAACCGTAATCCCGATCCCTATCGCGAACAGAGGTGTGTGTTACGTTCCCTCTGTAAAACACTGTGTTTTTTCCCCCCACGATCATCTGCCTAATCATTTCCCTGTTGACGTGCGTGGAAGTAATTGCAACGCCATTACCACCACAGCTCCGAGGGATCCACTTGTTTTCATTCATCTCTTTATTTTTCCTCATGACAAGCCGAGACTAAACAAAGTGCATCTCCATTCCACTGACATGGATATATGGAGCTGTCAGAGGTCATCCTGCACTGGAGGGGGGGGGGGGGGGGGGGGGCGGGCGGGGGGGGGGGGGGGGGGGGGGGG
>JAOPJO010000103.1:8482621-8492907 GCA_027123675.1 Molva macrophthalma
TACATTTGAGTTAAATACAAAACGAAATGCAACATGTTATAGTGGATTGGAAATTAGTTTTATTCAAGCTTTATTCATGATATCCATTATTCTTTGTTAATTTATTCAGCCTTTTTATTTCTGTACTTGCAGTTTCACCTTTTCCCTTGCATCCAATAAACCTGTGGAAGTGAGAAATAACCTACAGAGTCCTGGTGTTTGGGAGAGAGTTTAGCAAGCCGTCAGGGTATACCATAGACATACCGAGGACGGAACACTAACAAGTCAAACATCACATGCTGACAGTGTGTTTTCTAAATCGGATAAGATGGCATCAGTTGTTGGACCAGTTAAATGTTCAGTTGAGAATCTTTAAATGATATTGGCAAAATGAAGTACTCAGTTTGAACATGGTGAGATAATGCCTGCCAATTCTGTCCTACAATCTCAATGGGGGTTGTTCTGGGCTTTTAAAAAAAGACATTTTGTGAAAAGTGTGTGTGAAAAGCTTATTTAGTTTTGGCAAATTAAAATTGTAAATCAATAAGGATGAACCTATTTATCTAACCTATTTGTTTGTTTTTATAGCAAATATAATATATGATAGCAAAATAATGTGATATCGTCAACTGATTATTTGACAAAAATTATTCCACATGTCAATTGTCCAACTAGGCTGGCGTCCCTCTCTGTGACTATATAAAACATTGTGCTACGTGTTAACGCTGACTTTTAATGGCAAATTTGTATCCACACTGAAAAGGCTAGTTGCACCGAGGAAAAGCACCGTATCATACCATTTGGCAATCATTGTCATAAAAGACTTTCAGTGACTTAACTGTGTTTTCATTACTCCAACGACCATTGGACGTCTTTGGAATGAGATGAAAAGGGCTATGAAAAAGCCAGTCAATTTAGAGCAACTGCGCGCTGTGGTCATTTGCCACTGCAACACATCTAGCATCTTATGGAATCCTCTGTCAAGAAGAATGAATGCTTTCCTAAAGGCCAAAGTGTGTCCAGATAAGTTGCCCAATAAACTGGCAACTCAGTGTACTTTATTAGGTGTCTGGCTTCTGAACTGAACCATGAACCGTCTCACAGGAGCTGTTAAAAATCCAATGGATCAGAGCAAAGGCCCAGCTAAGGCCCGTCTTTGGCCTTAATGGAGATGCCCCGAAATAAAAAAGTATTGTCTATTTAAGGAAAACTCCACTTGGAATCCATCACAGAGATCCTGCTGTTAGCACCATTTACGGAGGCAATTAGCATCCATCTGTGATAATTGTGTGGCTATTTTTCGTATATGTATTTAGACACATGCCTGGGGGGGCCGTTAATGGCAGTCAATTTGTCAGGTAGACCCTGTTAACACTGCGTCGCTATTTATTAAAGGTGCTTCCCACTAACCTAATCAATGGGATGGCTAATCGGGTTACGCACCCTCTGTAACAATTCTCCATGTGTGCACTGGATTTTGAGCCGGTGTGTGTAGGTGTGTGTCTGTGTATGCGTAATTATGTGATGGATGGATCTTCCTATTTGTGTGTGAAACAGGAAATTGCTCACGGTGCCATTCATCAGACTTAGCAAAATTCCCCAACTGCTAGCATTAGCTCCCACAGAATCCCCTGCCGACAACACAAAAATCGACTGTTTTGAATAATCAACCGTAATGGGCCCTTAATATCAATCACAGTTTACTTCAATTTGAAGAATGCATTGTGAAAACCCACTGACCCCCATTACTGACCTCCTTCCATTTAATAGTTCACATTGAACAGTTACAATAAAGTTATTTTATTATTTACTGTGTTGCCTTCTTTCTTTGAAATGTATTCAAGTGCAAACATTAGGAATTAATTAGAAAGTGCTAGCGCAAATCTTTGCATTAATGAGATGTTGGTATTTCAGTATGCTTTTGTGTTAAGCTAAGAATGGTCATCTCTTTAAGCTATCAGCTATATATGGTCATAAAGCCAGCTTGTGCAACTTTCAATGTCTACTCTCAAGTTCCAGGTACATTAACTGCCAACACAGGGATTATTTTAACTAAGCATCAAGGGACACTGAATTGACTCCATTGTTCTCGCCTATTTACGCGTGAATCAAGATGGCCCACTCACCCGCGCAGAGGGGGGGTTTTCCGGTCCAGCTCCCGTCTGACCTGCAGGTCCTGTGTTCGGATCCCCCCGCCAGGTAGAAGCCGGGCTGGCAGGTGTAGATCAGCGTGTAGCCCAGCGAGGGCAGTTCTATGGCACTCACGTCTGCCTGGCCCGGAAGCTCTGGCTGGCTGCAGTGGTGGGCTGGAGACAAACAGAGAGACGAAACAGAGAGGGTGAGACTAAATATGAAGAGAGGGGAAGACATGTGGAGAAAGAGAGGAGGGAGAGGTGGGGGGATAGGAGAAGACAACAAGGAAAGAAAAAGGGAGGATTGGATGACGGATTGAAATTGAGTGGAAAACAAAAAAAAGGAGGTGCTAACAAGGAATTAGGCTTAGGAATTAGGGAAAGTGGGAGACAAGTGGAGATGCACACAGTGTTACACTCAATGGGCAAAAGCCAGCCGTCTCAGCCCCGGAAGGAGATGATCCATCTTCTTTGTTCCTTCTCATGGTTTCCAACCTTGGATTTGGGGGAGTTTATCCTTGTAATTTAGAAGACTTAAGAGTTAGGGGATGTTGTATAATGTGGGCCTGTGAAGCCCTTTGAGCCTGTGACTAACTTAAGGGCTCACTAACTCCACTTCACTCGTCTACCCTCTCCTCAACAAGTGGGAGAAGGATGCGAGAGAGGCGGGCGGTACCCGGTGCGTACTGACCGATGCACTCGGGTTGGAAGCCGCTCCAGGTGAGGTTGGGCAGGCAGGTGCGGGAGATGGAGCCCTGGAGGAGGTATCCCTTCCTGCAGCTGAAGTACACGGTGCTGCTGATCTGGAGGGAACCAGACGTCACAAGCAACACGGCATGAGAATATCATAGAGCGCTAATATTCACAAACCTATCGCAGACATATTGAAAGGACACATTTTGGATAAGCATTATGCAAACAAATGAATCGTAAGCCATCACTAATGGGACATGGTGTTGTGTAGCTCAAAACACATTCATGGTTCAACTCCCACTGTGGCCACCCATGCTAAGAACATGCCAAGATGCCCCCCCCCCCTGAACATTAACTCAGAGGATAAGTCTTAACCAATTGGCACAGTCCAAGGACAACATGGTGCACGGTGGAAGAGTTCTAATCAAATTGTGTTTTTGATTTGTTCTGACCTACATATTAAGTCAGTTCATTATTGATTGATTTTTACTTTTCTTTTTAGATTTATTTTCTTTTTTTTGTACAGTTTTTGGTTGAAGCTAGCTGTTCATTATTGTTGTCTATTCATTACGACATTGTGACTTTATCCATCTCCATGGGAGGGTGGGGCTGCAGACAGGAATAATTACTCAACAGTCACAGGCACATGGGCTCTCTATAAAAAGATTGAGTGCATGGATCACAGCCAGGCAGCCTCATTGGCTCCAATTAATGAGGTGACTTCAACGTACAGTGCTCACCCTATTACATACAACTGATTGTTATTCAATGGACGATGTCTCGTATGCTGAAACAATATGAACCATTTCTTGTTCAGCGGTGATATGTTGTGATTACCAATAGCGTGTGTGAAACGTAGACGAGAAAAATCTGGAAATTGTCATCAGAAACCCCCCCCCACGGTTAGTGGTAACCAAATGCTTCTCTCATTCAAAATTGTGTGTTTCTTAACCACAAACACACATTTTTCTCTTGTAGTGTAACCTCTTATTTATTGCACTTTATTGAACTTAGTCCACTTAAAGGGCCAGTCCCTTACAACAAATGTCCTATTACTATTTCACAGAAATACAATACAAACATTATAATAAGTAATAAACAGCTGTAGACATCAATGATATTCTTCAACCGAAATCAAATAATCAAGTTATTGATTTGTGTCTTTCATTTCGTGTACGTGTTATGAATACATTCCTACATTCTAGGGGCGCAACGTAGTCGTGCGTCTGCTAGCGTAGCTACAAGCGCTACGTCTTTCAGCATCAGTCCTCACCTGGTAACCTTGGCTGTTGTTCTGGCTTCCAAACAGCGGGATGCCCGGGTCCCCACAGGTCGTGTGACTGGGATCTGGAATGGAGGGCGTTTGGAGATTGATTGCAGTTGAAGTTGATGACGTTACACAGTCGTTACGTAACGTGGATGTGTGTTGGATGGTATGACTTATGGTGATTCACTGAGCTGATATTTGTCCCCACAGATCATTTGAGACAGGGGGGGGAGGGGGGGGGGGTTGTTTTTTCATTTAACACTCCCGGGATGACACATTGTCAAGACAGGACTAAAACTATGAATCCATGCATATGCATATACAGATGGGCATGTGTGCACACAGCCACGGACGCACGCATTCATGCACACACACACACACACACACACACACACACACACACACCTGCAATAACATTAATCCTCAATCCGTCAAGAGATTAATTAGCAAGACGGTCTGATCACACACACACACACACACACAAAATAGCACTGTTACAAATCACAAATCCCCTACGTCGCTTTAAATTCATGGCTTTAATCCAAAATACATCATTAATATGATTTGAAGAAGTTTTAAACAACTGTTAACAACTGCTCCTTATCAAGGGAGATGCTTGTCCCAAATCCTTGCATTTGTTTTCGATGTTCACTGAATCACTAATTCCTTAGCAGACTCCAGCATGATATTAATTAAAGCTCTTCATTGGTTTACACCCTGTGGCAAAGAAGGCCTATCACTAATCCAATAAGATAGATAGTTAGCATGCGCGGCTAACTGACCCATACTTATTTCCCCTGTGATACA
The DNA here is from genome assembly GCA_027123675.1 of Molva macrophthalma. NCBI lineage: Eukaryota > Metazoa > Chordata > Actinopteri > Gadiformes > Lotidae > Molva > Molva macrophthalma. The sequence goes on from JAOPJO010000103.1 coordinate 8,487,500, forward strand.
AATGGTTTTATTTATTCAATATGTTCTTTATTTGTCAAATATTTTTGTATATATTTTTAAAAGCTTCATTTATGGATAGGGCAGGCAAGTCAGACAGGAAAGTTTGTTAAAACCGAGAGAATGCATAAATGTTCTCAGTCTCACTCACATCCACGCTTTGGATAACTGTCTGCTACACGACTACATATAAATGGAACGACATGTAGCTTAGGAAGCACAGGATCACAATCCAACCTGGGGTCGCCACATGGCGAATTCAATGAACTACCGATCGCCTATGTGGTTAGCGCACTAGCGACCACTGATGCCACCCCTGGTCCTCGTGTATCTCATCCCCTCCATCCTCACCTATGCAGGAGGGCTGCGTGCCGCTCCAGGTGCCGTCGTACTGGCAGTACCTCCGGGTGGAGCCCACCAGCACCAGCGGTGGGTAGCAGGAGAAGGAGACGGAGGACAGGTAGGTGAACCCGCGGTCCTCCCTCCGACCCTGGGCCGGGATGCCCGGGTCCCCACAGAACACAGCTTGGGAGAGCGGACGAGAGAGACATAGTTAGATAGAAGGTGGATGGGAGGCGGAAGGCGAGAGAGGAGAGGAGGGGGAGCGAGAGCGATGGGATAAAAAAAGAGAAAGAGAGACAGGGCGGGAGGGATGGAGGGTGAGACAGAAAGAGATGGATACAACAGAGACGGGAATACAGTGACAGAGATTAACAGAGAGAACAAAAGACGGAGAGATGGAGAGCTAGACCGAGGATGGAAGAGTAAGAGATAGATTGGAAAGAGGAAGAGATATTCATTGAAATTCAAATCCAATAATAAGCCACGACAAAAAAAAAGAAACACGGCTGATATAGACTTTAGGATTTTGATGGTGCTTGCAGTAGAGAGAGAGAGAGACACACACACACACACACACACACACACACACTCGCGGACGTTCCACATCACTTACGGAAGCACTGGGGCCTCTCTCCGCTCCAGTTGCCCACGCCCTGACAGGTGAGCACGGTGGGCAGGGACAGCTGGTATCCTTGGTTACAGGCGTAGCTGATGCTCGCGCCCCAGATGAAGTCCGTGCCCACCACCTGGCCGTTGGGGATGACGGGAGGCGGTGCACACACGATGGCTGCCGGGGAAACAATTACGACGGGGTGGGTGAAGGAAAAACTTTGACGCATTTCTAGGCATTTGCTGCCAGATAAACTGGCCACCCCTTTCTCATTAGCCATCTTAATTATAGTCTGGTTCAGGGGGAGAGAAATGCTCACTCTACTCAATCCTACTAAAGGAAACATTTGTTTAACTACTACAAAAAGACTACAAAGATAACTACCTAATAATTCTTCAAATGCCGCTACTGCTTCGAAATGCTACAACTGCTGTTAAAATGATGACCACCTCGAGCCAGCGTTCGCTTATATTACTACTACAAGAACAACAATAACAATAACTATATAGTAATACCACTGCTTTTAGCGCGCATTCCAGTTAGTACCACACACACGCAATCCAGCGCCAGACACCCTCCGAACGCATCCCACGTGAACAAAGCTTTGGTAATAGAGCTAAATCAAAATGGTTGTTTCAGTTGTTTTATATATAGGTAAGATTGTGAGTTGTAAAGAGAGTGTGGTAGAAGGCAAGAGTTTGAAACTAAACTAAAAATACATCCCCTCCCCTCTCTGCTCCCTCCCTCCCTATAGTGCCATGGAGAAGTGTTGCATTCACGCACCTGTGATTGACAGGTATGATGGATTGCCCGGACCAATCAGGGAAAAGATGCCCTAATTGGTCCTCAATGAGCCGGGAGCTGTCTCATACAGAGGCAGGAGCAGTCCACTTGAAACAGGTATTCTCATAGCATATTTCACTCACTAGTAAATGACGTATGGTATGGCATTTCTAACAAATTACACTAAAATAATAGCTCTTAAATCTGACCTACAGCACTAAATGAACAACAATTGGGTTGATTCCACTTATACCACAGTTACAAACAATGATTAGATATTAGTTCCTTTCATCTATAACGTTGGTTTCATATCGACCTAATCAGCTGAAATAAAAACATTCTTCCGTTACGCTCTGAGCTTATTGTTTTTTCGCGTTGTCCAGGAAACATCTGGTCTATAGTTGTCTTTGACCGCTGTTTTTAACGGTGAATTTGTAGCGCATCGATTTGTAACTGTATAAAGGCAGAGGTGTCCCGTTATTGAAAAAATACTGCACGACCCTTGCAACGTTATTGACCAATCAAGATTCAGTATTTAACAACGCTGTGGTATAAGCAGGTGTAATATTCTATCCCTGCAGTGCCTCTCGCCCTCGCACCTTTACACTGGGGCTTGGTGGCGTTCCACGTGCGGTCCTTGGTGCAGACCAGCGAGGAGGCGCGGTCCGCGTCCATGGTGAAGCCCGGCGAGCACTGGAAGTTGACCGTGTGGCTGAAGGTGAAGTCGTTCCCCACCCGAACGCCATTGGCTGGCACGCCCGGGTCGCCACAGCTTATCACTGGGGAGGGAGATGGAGAGGGAGAGGGAGAGCGAAAGAGATACAGAGAGAGAGAGAGAGGGAGGGAGGGGGAGGAGAGGAATAGGGAGAAAGTGGGAGAGACAGAGGGCAAGAGAGAGAGAGAGAGTGCCATAAGAGTGAGAACAAGCACAACAGAGAGCTAGTAATCACAGAAGAAGGGAGCTTGAGATGAAGGTTAAGGGATGTTGTTGTGTGTGTGCATGTGTGTGTGTGTGTGCTTCTGTCTGAGTGTGTGTGAGTGCTGGGACGGAAACAAGATCAAAAGGGAGCACGAGATGAAAGGACCGACGGCTGAGAAACTGAATTAATTGAAGGTAATTTTGCCGTTGATACGATTTTCTACCTCATCATGTCCAAACCACATTACATTTGCTGATTACATTTGCCCAGCTTTTGATTGTATTTGGTAAAGCGGGGAAATCAATGACATACACTGTAGGATGAAATATACTCCATTTACAAACAGTTTACAAACACACACACACACACACACACAAAGGCTACGCGCAAAGGCCTGCAGCAAATGGATTGTTACATGTGTGCTGGCTTGGCCGTTGTTGCTAAAGACTGAGGTTGTGAACCAGCGCTAACCAATTCATACAGCCACATGGTGACTGTGCCCACACACACTCAACCACAACCGCAGTCACACTCTGTAACTGAAACAAATAGGGAAAAATAATTATGCTAAAGAGCAACGTTAGCAAATGAGTGTGCAACAATCCACTACATTTCAACAGTCCAATTTACCAGGATAATATGCCAAACAATTCTGATGCAGGTCATTAAGGAGTAGGCAGGGGCCAAGGTGATGCCTACAGGTATGCTATTGACATGGGGGATTGAACCCAGGACTTTTCAAACTTCTCATAGAAACTGTGGCGCCTCTAAACTTCTATTATAGTGAATAGTGGATCCCCCATGTTGGCAGTCTAACTGTAGACATCCTTGAGAAGATGCTTTAGCCATACCGGCTAATTAAAGTCATGCGCCGTGGACAAAGTCACTTTGGATATAAACATCTGCTAATTACTAACTAGTAAAATGTAAGTAGTTAACATCTGTAGTATTGTAGTATAGTTAAAAAAAAGGCAACATTGGTTATGTGAATATATACCACTATGCTATGGAGGCTATGGAGCGTTATTAAATCCAGCCTGAGAATCTGAATGAACCTTTATCTTTATTCACTACAGCTTCTGAAGCAGTATTGTGTTCACAAAGGTCTGCTGCTTTCAGCCAGGCTCGTTTTGAATGTTGTAATACCTCTATTTCCTTCTGCTTAGATCGTCGGCTGGGAGCATTCTGTACACACAATAGCCGAACACCGGGCTTTTGAATAGACCAACTGGAGACCAATCTCACATTTCCCTTTCTCTCCTTTTATTATTTTATGAAATCCCGACTAAAAATCTATTCTAGGTTATTGAAACAAACCTAAAAAAACACATCTCTCTCTTCTCCAACAAAGCACAGAAAAGCAGGACTGAAGAGTAGTAAATGGGGCAATTGATAAGTTCTAAGTACGTGCAATCGCCATAATAATAATTCAGACAATTGAATCCCAATGGGGACCGTCGTTGTCGTCGTTGACGAGCCCAGCTAGAGAAACCTAGACAGCGGAATATGACGAAGACCTGAGTTTCACCGTGCTTCCATCATGAGACATGTGACATCCTGGTTCTAATTGGACACAGGTGATGACACTACAGTATTCATTACAGAAAGTCTAGGGTGAGGGTGTCTGACTCCCGGGCGAAAAGGTTTCGGGTTCAAACCCCAATGTCCGCTGTCTACCTGCAGATAGGCATGCCTGACTGAGATGCCCACCCTGGTCATTAATGATATGTATATCTTAAAAAAAAAGTATAACTCTAATGAAACAAATTCTTGCTAAAGGACTAAACAGGAAGTAGATCAGGTGCAGTGTGACACTTTTATTTGGGAGCGCGTTTTCTTACCCGAGCATTCGGGCATGTTTCCGGTCCACGTGCCGTTGACGGTGCAATGGCGCGTGAGCAGGCCGGTGGAGTAGTAGCCCTCTCGGCAGGCATAGGTGATGGAGCGAGAGAACGTCAGGCCATCGTGGATGGCGATCTGGGAGTTCCGTGGCGTTCCCGGGTTTCCACAGGAGACCACTGAGAGCATCGGCAGAAGGAGAGGGAGAAGGAAGGTGTGAGGAGGTTTTGATGCAAACACATTGTGACAGGCTGGGAGGAGAACGTGTTTGTATGCAAGTGTCTATCTGCCCTGCAGCAAATTACCCTAAGCCAGTAGCAAAATATCAAAAACTGCTTCTCGTCATCTGCCCACAAAATATCCAACAGGTCTGAAGAAAAACTCCTCCTTCTTCTTATTCTTACCATAAATAAACAATTTGCACAGTGACATTCTTTTTTAATCATGCTTAATTTCTATTACATCATTATATTATTAATCTTAGTATTAATGACCTGTAGTGTAGCTATTCATTCTGTGTTTTACTATTTTTTCTTTGTCATTTGCTATTTTACTGGATAGCTTAAATTAGCTTCAGGATCGATCTATCCTTTTATTGCACTCTTCTTTAATATGCAACCACATACACTATCTCCCCACCCTCCCTCAACTCCTAGCCTCAATACTTACATGTCTCGGCTTTGATGGACGTATCCTTCGTCTGGGTTAATTCCTCGGTGTATGCAACCCTCCCTAAGCACCCACCACTGATGGCTCTGTTCATTACAGCATCCAGCTTGCCCCCTGGCCTTTAGGGCGGGGGGGGGGGGGGGGGGGGGCGGGGGCCGCCGCCCGCGGCCCCCCCCCCCCCCCCCCCCCCCCCGCCCCCCCCCCCCCCCCCCCCCCCCCCCCCCCCCCCCCCCCCCCCCCCCCCCCCC